>CABFVX010000956.1:85897-206126 GCA_902151425.1 Timema shepardi
AACCCTTCTTTTACCGTCATTACCGTTTTAGCCGGGATGTCAATCTGTTTCCAAGGGGAGCTTTCATGTCAATTTGGTGTTTTATTGACACATGGAAAATGGCTTTTACAGGATAAGTTCGTCCTTCCCTTAACGTTTTTCATTTTTTATTACGAATAATAGATTCGCTTTGACAAGAATGTTTCCACCGAGATTGTTGGATATTATTGTTGGATAAAAGGTTGTTCCTTTATAGTGTAGAGCTCGTCGTTTGGTCAAAGTATATTTTACTCTCTGTATAGCCGACCCAGAGATGAAACAACGATGTTTAGTTTAGAGCAAGGAACATTATTATTACTAAACAATCATCACATGACCTACAGCACAAGTAAGCTTGGAGGAGAACGTATAAATTATATTCACGTAGATCTCTCGCCGATAAACTCGATTAAATGTAGTACCTCTACTCAAATAGTTAATATATTAGTTCATACAATACAGAGTCGAAGACGTGTGATAATGAATTTAGAAGACTACCAAACACCTAGAGATATGGATTAGAACCTGAACCATATTTACAAATAAAATATATTTAAAATACTGAAACCACCCTCCCTCATAAAGTTATAACTGTGCGATACATTCTTTGTTTCTGGACCTGTCTAATTTTCTAGACTCCAAACGATTTTAACACTTTACATTTTTATATATTATCTTTCAGTTAATATTATTTTTAGCAAATTTTATAATATCCAAAAATCAAGTTACTCTTACTAAATCATCATTATTATTTGATTTTAAAGTTAGGTTAGTAAAATGAGGCCATTATCACATGAATAGCACCTGGACTTTGAGATTGCAGTCCAGCCGAAACTGAAAACAGTTGTTTTTAATGAAAATACCAAACCATAAAACCTTTTCCGAACTCAACGCTTTTCAGAGGAGAATCCCAAGAGTCGAATGATTGTTAAGATTGTGTGATACATTTGTGCTATCAGTTTATCTATTCGTGTTATTTGTAATGAAATATGCAAGGACAGTTTAGAATTAATAGAAGAATAAGTAGCAACAATGGAAACTACAGCCACACCGTTGTCCCTACATGATGTACTGAAATCTCCCTAAAAAATATCCTAAATCAATAATTACAAGGTTAAAAAAAAGCGTCAATACAAATAGTCTTCATCATCCTTACAAAATAATAACTACGGTTCACCGCACCAGTTTTCTCCTGCTTTTATCTTAAAATAGTTATTTACTAATCATTATCATTATTAGCACCGCGTCTTACTAACCGTTCGGGTTATACGCACTTACGCTAATGTGTAGTGGTAGGGTGATTGTGAGATGAAATGGAGGACCTACAGTTTAACATGGAATCCGAACCACTGTGGAGGCCTGGAATTCCCCACATTCACAAGATGTCTTGTCAGAGGTGAAGGAAGGGTTTGGTAGTCAGATAAATCTGTGCCGGGACCGAGGATTGAACCCCGGCCGCCAGCATAGAAGTCTGACACCTTACCCCTAGACCGCCAGGTCACCGTTATTCACTAAGAGCACGTTAGATTTGTAAAGCAAAATAATAGGTCTATATAAATTTGTAGAACAATACAACAAAGATAGTTAATGTAAAAATATACACTGTTAATTACTTAATCTATGGCACTAGGAATTAGGAACACACAGAGAAAAAATTAGAAAAGAACAAAATATTTTCCACCAAAGAGCATAAGTATCAAATTCATTTTCAAAATCCTTGTCTAAAAAGTATACATATTTGATTATAGTTAATAAATTATTGGCATTATACAAAATATATTTCAAATATAAGATTTTAATTTTTTGTATGTACCATAGTTTTACAATGATAAGTTATTTAGTATCTCAAATATTTGCGAATAAATTATGAAAATTTGATCATTTCCGTCGGGTAAAGTATCCTCAAAGTCATTTACATGAGCAAATAAAAACTCCCCTCATGTTTATAATAATAAACATTGTATAGACGTAGAATTTAAACCAAATATTCAGAGCTAGTTTTGAGAAAATCGGTGTTTTAGGTTTTTGTACTTCAGTAAACTACCTTTAATTTTAGAATTGGATATATAATTCCAAAAACACCTAAGAGGGGCCTTATGAGAGCCACAGATACCAAGTATTAACCCAATTGGTTAAATAGTTTCAGCTCTAGTCCGAGGTACAGACAGACAGCATGGCAAACGCAAAAATAAAATGTTGGTTTCACCATTTATCAAAATCTCGATTTCGATTGTTTTGACAGTTACAATACTTTTCTACAAGGTGTTGAGAGAAAGTAAAAACCAACTACATCACAAACATGCCGAAAGAACACAGTCGTAGAATAGCAAGTTTTATCAAAACCTCGTTCACGCTTATATAATTAATTTGAAAATATTCTTGATTCTTAGAAAAAAAAATCTGCTAAAATTATAAAAAATAAATAATATACAACAGATATATTGTTCTATGTGTTTGATTTTAATTTTAATATATCTTTAATTTTTCTCAACTGACTATTTAAGTTTTTCCAAATGTAGAATAGTATATAACATGACCATTGTGTCTCCCAACAATATTTTAACGAATATATTACTGTGGGAATAGACCCGCCTCAGAGGCCTAGAGTGATTATAATTTATTTCACTCAAATAAAGACTATAAGAAATTCTAAGAATTAGAAACAAAATTAGAATATTTAACTTAACAAAGTATGAGTTTTAGCTTTATAAATTTAAATCTTGAAAATATTAGAGAAAACAATAGAAACCTTAAAATTATGCATATATGTATCAGTCATTTTCAAACAATTTCACCGAATCTCAAAAAATATTGAATCAAAAATTTATGCTAGATCATAATGTCAGAATTTTCTGGAAGTGAGTATATTAAAAAATTGCATGGACACCGATGCACAAACAGTTTATCAAAAGGAATTTAGTAAAAAAGTATGAACTCAGTTTTTTATTATATATGTTTGTTTTGATTTACTCATTTGTTGGTCAACCTTTACTCCCGTGGGGCTAGTGTTGTATCCCAGCCGACGACGCCCCAAAAAGCCACCTCGGTGAGCAAGTCACAAAGTAACAATAAATAGAGCTAATCACCAGGGACCTTTAATGATCTGTACTTAGTTTGACAACAAACCCCTCTCTCATGAACTAGTTTAATTATATGTAACTGGAATAAACAGTCTGATAGGATCCTGACATAAACAAAACGTGAAATGTAACAAAAATAGGTCAACGGCACGTTTATTAGAATAAGATATAACAATGAAAAGTATGAGATAAAATATAGTAAACTAGCAATAGGCTTAATATAAGCTGTCTCTGATCCAAAATAAAGAATGACTCTAGCATTCTTTGATGTATAAAATAATAAAGCTAAATTTTGCAGTCCGGCTCAAAAGCCGCCACTGAATAATGCAAATTGATAGAAATAAGTTGAACATGAAATGTAAAATTAAATATTGCGACCCTATACAAATATATATATAACTAATAAAATGTAACTTTTTAACAATTCCCTCATAGTTAAATTTTATCAATACAAAATCGACAAAAACATATTAATGGATTACCTTCCTATACTTACAGCTCGACGTAAAGAAATTAGTCTGCTAACTTCAGTTTAAAGACATTATTTTAGCAGCCCTGATAGTTAAGCAATCTAACTCTCGACCTAAAAGGTCACCAATACACTTAAATACATTAAAGTTAATTTATAGCAGCAAAATTAGTTTAAATTAGAAGTCCGTTAACGATAATAATATCAACAATCAACTAACCTTGACAATAATCTCTCTCTCTATATATATATATATATATATATATCCATGTTTGAAAGACAATATTATCAGCCAAATAAACTAACACCTAAACGATTTAAAAAGATGGCTACATAATAACGGTATAATAAACCCTAGCCTCTATCGTAGATAAACGTAATCTATGTATAAATCCCCATCTTTACAATGACTTACATCCTATTAAGTCCTTGTGACTTAAATGGCATCAAAGAGTACATAACAATGTTGGGCACACGCTACGTTTATTAGAATAAGATATAACAATGAAAAGTATGAGATAAAATATAGTAAACTAGCAATAGGCTTAATATAAGCTGTCTCTGATCCAAAATAAAGAATGACTCTAGCATTCTTTGATGTATAAAATAATAAAGCTAAATTTTGCAGTCCGGCTCAAAAGCCGCCACTGAATAATGCAAATTGATAGAAATAAGTTGAACATGAAATGTAAAATTAAATATTGCGACCCTATACAAATATATATATAACTAATAAAATGTAACTTTTTAACAATTCCCTCATAGTTAAATTTTATCAATACAAAATCGACAAAAACATATTAATGGATTACCTTCCTATACTTACAGCTCGACGTAAAGAAATTAGTCTGCTAACTTCAGTTTAAAGACATTATTTTAGCAGCCCTGATAGTTAAGCAATCTAACTCTCGACCTAAAAGGTCACCAATACACTTAAATACATTAAAGTTAATTTATAGCAGCAAAATTAGTTTAAATTAGAAGTCCGTTAACGATAATAATATCAACAATCAACTAACCTTGACAATAATCTCTCTCTCTATATATATATATATATATATATATCCATGTTTGAAAGACAATATTATCAGCCAAATAAACTAACACCTAAACGATTTAAAAAGATGGCTACATAATAACGGTATAATAAACCCTAGCCTCTATCGTAGATAAACGTAATCTATGTATAAATCCCCATCTTTACAATGACTTACATCCTATTAAGTCCTTGTGACTTAAATGGCATCAAAGAGTACATAACAATGTTGGGCACACGCTTATATTCAGTTCGTATCAGTGGGAGGAAAAAGGGTGGTAATAATGACCTAATGATGAAGTCATTATTGTCCAATAACTTCATAGATGTCTTCCTCGGCGCCTGCGCACAACACCGTGGAGTTTAAGAATGAAAGTGGGTGGGAGTGACGAGCACATGGAGACTTGGAGGTCCACTTACGTTCATCAGAACGCGCATGCGCGTTAAACACAGTCTTAGCTTCAGGCTTAGACGAAACAATTGCATGTAGCGCCAGTCTTCCAGATCGAGTTCTTGTTGTGATAGCGAACAACGTTGTTCCGTGGCGTGTTTACCGGCTTCGTACGAGAGTCCGAATTGGCAGTCAAACCGGGTGAGCGAAAATGTTGTGCTTGGTGATGGTCTCACTTCTAGCCACGGTACATTGGAATAACAAATTGTTTAAAAATATATATATTTTTTATATCAAAAGTAATCCCCTATATTTATCAATAGCTCGCTAGAAATTATTGGCATTAAAATGCTATGTATCATTTTAATCTTATTATCCCACACTTTAAAATGACCGCATAAAAATATATTTTCATTTGAATGGCGCAAAACGTAATGGTTTTAGTTTTTTTATATGTTTGAAGTACTCTCAAATGGTGTATATTTGCTTCACAGCAATTTAAAAAGAATAAATATAAAGGATATGGTGTATAAGCTGTTTTCTGATAATATCACTAAAATTCATTTAATATAACCTATATATTTTATTTAGCTTTTTATTTTATCTCAAAATTAACATATAAAAAAAACTTTGTATTTATAAATAATTTTTTTTCTTTACACTACCCATTGCAAATAAAAGGATATAGTGTAGGCCTACATGGTGGGCCTATCTCTATACGTACAATTTTTACGAGATGGTATTTTATAATTATCAAGTTTTTTTATTTGATGGAACTATATATTGGTAGAGGACACAGAGCCCAGAAGTTGAGTCAGTCTCGGGTTTCCATTGCGTGTTCCACAATGTGGCGACGAAGCCTTCAGACGATGGAAAAGCAGGAATGTTGTTAAATATATCTTATTTTGTGGCACAAAGTTCAGGAAAGTTGTGAATTTTTTTTGCACCACGTCTTACTACCCATTCGGGCTATAATCTTATGTACTAACTATGCTAATGGGTTAGGGATGATGGATATTGAATTTAAAGTAAGGTGACCTGGTGGTTTAGGGGAAAGGTGTCGGATTTCTATGCTGGCGGCCGGGGTTCAATCCTCGGTCTCGGCACAGATTTATCGGATTACCAAACCCTTCCTTCACCTCTGACAAGACATCTTGTGAATGTGGGGAATGCCAGGCCTCCACCGTGGTTCGGATCCCACGTTAAACTCTAGGTCCTCCATTTCATCTAACAGTCACCCTACCATTACACATTAGCGTAAGTGCGTATAACCCGAACGGGTAGTAAGACGCGGTGCTCATAACAATAATAATAATCTAGAGGAAGTGAGGCTGAAATTGCACGGAGATAAAATAAGAAACCCTTTATGAAAAACCTCCCTAACACATCCGACTGGGATCGAAACACGATTTTCCTGGCATCTGCAGTCTATAGTGAGAGTAGCGTCCTAGACCATGTGGCCAATAAAGCGATCCTATTTGTTTCTTCGTTAAGTTTTATTTTATTATTATTATTATTATTATTATTATAAAACATCCCAGCAACCACCGATTATTATCTAGATCAGCCTTTGTCCAGTAACGTTTAGTGGCCAAACAATTGTGACCGTGAAACATGTCTATCTGTCTCTACAGTTGAGTGTCTGTTTGTCACAGTCTTGGTATGACTACAAACTTCAGTGGGACCCCAAGGAGTACGGAGGAGTAGAAATGCTTCATGTCCCTTCAGACCACATTTGGAGACCTGACATTGTACTCTACAACAAGTGAGTATGGCTCTTAGTTCACCACATTGTACTCTACAACAAGTGAGTATGGCTCTTCGTTCACCACATTGTACTCTACAAGTGAGTATGACTCTTCGTTCACCACATTGTAACTATACAAGTGAGTATGGTTCTTCGTTCACCACATTGTACTTTACAAAAAGTGAGTATGGTTCTTCATTCACCACATTGTACTCTACAACAAGTGAGTATGACTCTTCGTTCACCACATTGTACTATACAACAAGTGAGTATGGCTCTTCGTTCACCACATTGTACTCTACAACAAGTGAGTATGGTTCTTCATTCACCATATTGTACTCTACAACAAGTGAGTATGGCTCTTCGTTCACCACATTGTACTCTACAAGTGAGTATGACTCTTCGTTCACCACATTGTACTCTACAAGTGAGTATGGCTCTTAGTTCATCACATTGTACTCTACAAGTGAGTATGGCTCTTAGTTCATCACATTGTACTCTACAAGTGAGTATGACTCTTCGTTCACCACATTGTACTCTACAAGTGAGTATGACTCTTCGTTCACCACATTGTACTCTACAACAAGTGAGTATGGCTCTTCGTTCACCACATTGTACTCTACAAGTGAGTATGGCTCTTCGATCACCATTAAATATATTATCAAGGTTTTCTTTGTTAAATCTTGCTAAACATATTTAATAATCATAGAAACATATAATTTTCACGGTATCTAGCTACCTTTTCATACATACTTAAATGAAATATATATAGTCAACTCCTCTTATAACTAACCTTACGTTCCCAGATACCTAGTTCGAAATGGCCAAATGTCAAAACCAAAATGTATTTCCTCTTGATACATAGTGTGAGGAGTAGTGTATAAGTAAACAAAACATCACTTTCATTAACATTTTACATGAAATAAACATTCTAAACATTTAATATTGGGGTGTGTGATGCTACTTCCTGTATAATACTCTCGTGATAATTTTTTCTGTATCCTTAATTCCAAATTTTACGTAGGTGCACATCAGAAAGGCACTCCATCATGTGTTATAACCAAGAGAGTTTTTTCACTCTTGTCTGAGTTATCTTCAACATCTTTTTTTTTTTTCGTAATAGAATTCCATTTCACAGCCTCAATGGTGGCCTTACGTGACTACTCGTGACTACTCGTTATAATTTAATAATCGATATCGATTAATTATTTAATTCCAAAGGCATCGTCATTGACAAACTGTAGACTGTAATAGTTTCCTCAGTGACACTTTGTCTTTTTTCTCTAACGTCAATTAACCAGTAGCTAATCTGGTGTGCCGGAAGCAGTTTGGCCAATGACATGACCTGTTGGCAGAAAGAATAGCAAAAGAGAAAAAGCCTGTCTGCTTTCCTTGCTGTAACCGCTAGATGAAACATAAACCCATGTATTTCAATCAGCCTTTCGTCACCTTTCCATTACATATTTTCAGTTACTCTTTGGGCTACCAAAATAATAACAGTGTTAAGGAACTAATTTCTCTAGTTAAATTCAAAGAAAAAAATGTTTATTTTTAAATAGTTACAATGATAGAAGTACGCTTATTCTTGGAATTTTCAATTTCCAATCTAACCAAAAACAAATTTGATGATCAGTTAAAATCTAAATTGACAACATATATTGAAATTTGTGTTAATTGAAACAATGGATTAGGCTTACTATAGTCGCAAAGTTAATACAATTAAACCCAGAGTTGATTGGCTAATAAATATTCTATATTGGTAAAATGAAGAGTTGCTTTATAAGTCTGTCATGAGAGTTGCATATTACAAATCACACTCAGAGGCCTGAAATTTAAATATTAGTAGCCCCTCTAAGCGAACATGTGCACCTAGAATACAGAATTTTTAAATTTTGATAAGCCTCTTTAATTTATCAAAAACAGAAAAAATGAAAATTATTAATGGTGCAAAAAATATTTATTACTATATATGATACGATTTATAATGCAGTTTGGTGGACAAGGAAGTTTTGTTGCCATGAATAAATGGTAAAAAGTAAATGTAGTCGAAAAGCGCAATAAGATCAAATGGGCAAGAATGGCAAAAAGGGAAAAGATTAAATCATAAAAATGGCACAACGGGTTAAATTTATAAAATAAATAAAAATGTGTGAAGATTAAAAATCCGCAAATAGGCCAAATGTAGTGTCATGGGAGAAAAGGATAAAATATTCAGGGAGAGGAAAGGGTAAAATGGTAAATTAGAGAATTAGAGAAAAAAGGAAAACAAGGTTATTACTTCAAGATAAAGTGGGTAAAGAGGTTAAGCTGGATAAAAAGCTTAAGCGTGCTAAATGCAATTAAAAAAACTATTACATATTTAGGTTGTATTTAATTAGAAACCTTTAATAACCAACTATTTATGCTATGGCGTTATCTTTCTTTTTTATTAGAACCACCAGGCAAAAGTTCAAAGTATTTTGTGTAGGAAAGATATAACTTAATATCCAAAAGAAATGTCAGCTTTAAATTAAGTTCATATTATATCTCTAGCTTGACATAGTGTATTATTAAGCTTAATTTCGCGTTTTGTATCACAATCTAAAATATTAAAGTATTCTGTTTATGTTATGGTCCTTGTTTATTAATCTTATTCCTAAACTACAGTATTACACAGGATTAGTACTTGTTAATGTGTCTCTGTAACTACACGAGTCTCGAGTTGTCGCACGCGTCCAGTTACGATGCGGAAATATGCGCTCAAGTGTTGACTCTCTCTGCCCCGTTATTCGATTGGTTCTTTTGTAAAACCTGTCCGGTTTAACCCTTCACACGGACCTTCACACGGCCCGTTGGAATGTCTGCCACCCCCTTGCTATGAGGGGTGGCTCAAGCCTGATTGGGCAGGGTTGTCTTAAGCATGTTCTCAATCGCTACACTTTCCGCCTCTTAAATTGGGAACGACCTAGGGCTCACAAAATTATACCCGGCTTGATACTGCGGTGAAAACTTAAAAATATCCGGACATTGTATAAAATATAATTTTCTTTGTCTAGTTTCAGTGTCTTCCGAATCTTGTTTACATAACAACAGTTAACATCAAGATGTATAAAAATTGTGATTTTGTTGATTGCGACTCTTAGGATCTATGAGAAACATAATAATCAAAAGGAAAAACATTTACATCGGCTAATTCAGAGAGTGGCACGCCGACTCTCAATACTCGAGACCACTGAGGAGTACTTAAAATAAAACATGAGCAATTTAAATAAAAATGGATTGTTGAAATAAAATGTAATTTAGACTGCAATAAAAATAAGTGTATTAAATTAAAATTATTGGAACTTTTGTGGGTTTATTATTGTTTTCTTTTTTACCACATCCCAATCCTATCTATGGAATTCCGGATAGTTATAATTCTAATTTTACAAAAAAAAAATAGTATTGTTGAGACAAAAAGAAGAAGAGAAAAATCAATACAATTATTATTTAGACATAAAATAAAATGTTAATTAATTCTCTGAATTAGATAGTCTTTCTGAAAGTTCTTACATGAATTCTGATATTTGATAAAAGAAAAAAAATATCATAATCATATAACTTTAAAGTTGAAGATTTGGCTTGACCTCACCCATGAATGCGTCCATGCCAAAACAACACCAACTTCAGAAATTTGTTTCACTTTATTAATGTTAACTCGTCCACAATTCTTAAAAAAAATTAAGTCTAGCTCTTTCACATCTACTTAGCTTTTCATTTGCTACTCGCACTTTACTTTTCAACCGTTAATTTACTTTAAAAATAAATTAAATTAAGAGCTCCACAGATTTGGCTCCCTGTTAGACCAACACCGAGGAAGAAGACCCAGTCTCCTACAGTAAGTCTTCCAAAATCAAATTTAAAAATGTTCTACTAGTTACTTCCAAGTCCAAAGAGAAAACTAGTATATTAAAACCAAATATAAAATTTTGACTATAGACTAGGGATAAAAATCAAATACAATACAGGTTTAACATAAAGATTGAACTGTATGATAATGAATATGAACAATGTTTTCTTAAAGAATTAAATCTGTATTTCTATCTGTCAGAATTGAAAAGCGCGCTAGTTTGGAGTTATTTACCTCTTGCCTTGTTTCCTCTTTGACAATCATGAGATCCGCCTTCACATGTTTGACAGATCTGCGCATGCGTTGAAATAAATCATGGTCGACATTCAAAATAAATAAAAGATGCGTCAACAAACGTCTTAAAAGGATAATTAATATGTTTAATAAATGATAAGTATTCTTCCTTAAGTAAAAATCCCTTATTTAAATTATTTAAACAATGCTATACGCTGTTCCTTCCATCTTTTTTTATTTTATTTAATGTATGTAAATAGTATTATTTGTCAGGCCGGCAATACAGTGTCCGAACTTTGAAATGCTTAATTTCAAACGAAAATAAATAGGAAAATATTCACAAAAACTAGAAAATATAGAGAAATGCATGGTGGGGTGGCAAATAACGTTACAAAACTGCTCCGGTACAAGCGAGTCTAGTTGTGGGTAGCGACATTAGGACTCCTTTCCCTGCTCGCACATTCGTTTTTGTTAAAGCTGCTCCCTCTGTCCTGCTGGTACCAGTTCTACCTGGAGATGCTTTTATTGGAGAGGGTGGGTGTTTTTTCCCTAACGCGACAGCTAGTTTGTTGGTGACTTTTCTTTCCCCCATTTTATAGACTCGTCTACAAACTTAGGAAATTCTTGTTCTTCTCTTCGTTGTCTAGAGCCTGTTGAAATTAACAACTAGGTGCTTTTCGCCTTTCTTGTCATGATACGCGACATCGGAAACACAATTTATAATCACGTATGGCTCTTACAATGGGTGTTGTAGATTTGATGTGTATTCACGTTTAACAGAACAGCTCAATATCCACACTCGCTGCCCTTCCTCAAAATAGGAACCTGAACATCTTCGATCATAAAGGCATCTTATTTATGTGTTGGTAGTTTCCCAGTTTTTCTCAGACACTTTCGTACGCCAATTTGAAATGGCTTCACATGGCTTGAACAAATAAAGTTTCATTCAAAAACACTTTTTCCAGATGACCGAATGCAACATCGACTGGTAGTCCTACATCTCTCCCGAACATGAGATAAAACGTTGTGTAGCCTGTTGATTCTTGCTGACTCGACCTGTAGGCTAACATGACTTGACGGAGGAGGTTGTCCCAGTAATTGTGTAACTCATTAACCCACTGGTTAAACCTTTTGAATAATCCATCTGATTGAGGAGGGTATGGTGTAATACTTGTTTTCCTGATTCTCAGAAACAATCACATTTCTTGAAATATCTTAGCTTTGAATTGACGCTCTTGGTCACTGTAGATTTCATCAGGAGCTCCAAATTGACACATTAATTCCTCAATTATTATCATTAACACTTTCACAGATTCCTAGTTAGGTATGGCGTATGCTTCTGTCCACTTCGTGAAATGATCTGCTACAACAAAGATGTATTTATTGTTTTGGCTGATTTCAGGTAGTGCCGCTCCCTAACTTTTTCTAACGTTTTCTTAAATCCCAAATGACCTCCTATTGGTGAACTATGGAGTGCCTCCATGACTTAATTTTTTAAGCTTCTTGGTATAAGTTGTTGAATTAATTTAATATTAATGTCTCCCTCCCCATTTCGATTAACCAAGCCAACCCTTCACGTCAAACTATCCCATTGTTCCCATAGTCTTAGCACCTGATGACTTTATTTTATGATTTTGTCCCGGGGTGGCTGTTCTCCCACTTTGCACCACCACAGTGCATGTTTAACTACAGAACATTTTTCCTGTTTCTTCTGTAGTTCTTCTAGCGACCATCCAAAGCTTTTGATCGCAAGAAACTCACATCCAGAACTTTACTTGAAATTCCCTTGAAATTATTAATTGTTTTCTATGATTTTATTGCTTCAAATTCATCTTTCTTCGCACTGTGTCTTCCACATTGTTAGCATGGTCACCTAGATATCCAACCAAAATTCCCATGAGACTTGCCATTTCAGTATTGTACTGTGAACTCCAGCTTAGCAAGTTGTTCCAGCCAGCACGAGGCCTGCCCTTCTGGCTCTTTGAAAGATTGAAGGCAGCATAAGGAGTTATGATCTGTTCTGGCAATAAATGGCTTGCCACATAAATAGTTCCAAAAACTCTAGTGTTAACAACTAGAGCCAAAATTTTATTCATTTCTTGTCACACAGCAATGTCATTCTGCCCTTGTCAATATGCGACTCATATAGGCTAATATTTTCTCCACACCATAGCATCAAATGCTCAATACAGCACCTACACCTATGTTGCTTGCATCTGTATCTAGAATAATGTTATCTTAGGTAGAAGGAAATACCAGAATAAGACTCAAATTAAGACTTTTCTTTAGATCTTTGAAAGCTGTCTCAAAGCTTTGATCTCAGGTAAGCAGTTCACTTTTGGTGTAAGCTTGTAAGGAGGAGCAGCCACGCTCACAAAGCTTTTAATGAATCTGTGGTAATACGAAGCAGTTCCTAGAAATGCCCGAAGTTCCTCTTTGTCTTTTGGTGCCATCCACTCCTCAAGAGGATGCACCTTCTGTGTGTCTGATTAAATTCCCCATCCTGAGATGGTGTATCCCAAGAAGTTGACTTGAAGCTACATAAGCTGAATTTTGAATGCTATAGTTTGAGCCCAGCTTCTCGCAAACACTAGAATACTTTCTGAAGTCGAAGTAAATGTTCATTGAATGTTTTACCATTAACTATTACGTCGTATGGGTAGATTATTTTGAACTTCCACAGAAACCCAGATAAAATTAAGTCCATTAGAGGCTGTAGAGGGCTAGGTCCACTGCACATACTGTAGGGTAGGAATTTTAATTTATATAGCCCCCTTATCCTGTTAAAAGGTGGTCTTTGGGTGAAATTCAGGGGCCACTTCACATTGCCAGTATCCTGATGCCATATCTAGGGTACTGAACGATGTTGCACCTCTTAGTGAGTTCAGGAGATCGTCGATCTGTGGAATAAGGTAAGCATCGTTTTGTGTTACTGCGTTTAACTTCCTAAGGTCCACGCAGGAGATTGTTGTTCTGTCCTGCTTTTGCACAAGGATAATGGTACACCACCGGGAAACCCCTCACCCTGGTTATACCAGACTGCTTTAATGATCTTAATATCCCCACCACCACCACCACACCCAGAACCCATTGTGGTAATTTCCATACCAACACGTTTCAATAATATTGTTATATTTTATGCTCTACAATTAGAATAATTATTATACACGGGTGGGGTGCGTGATATTGTGTCTTAATATTATAAAGGGGAGTCACAAAAATGTGAAAATATGAGACAAAGGGTGAGGAAGAAAATATTAGTGTTATGTTGTTTATGGACGGTCTATTATATGGAAAAAAATTGATCAACTATATTATTTCAATAGTTTATGGGCCCTGATTAATATTTATCAATATGGTTACGTCCTTGACATGATTCATTTCATACGTGTTGATTGGTTCTTGTTTCAGTGCGGATGGTAACTTTGAAGTGACGTTAGCCACCAAGGCCACACTCAACTACACTGGTCGAGTGGAATGGAAGCCACCAGCCATATACAAGTCGTCATGTGAGATTGACGTCGAGTACTTCCCCTTCGACGAGCAAACGTGCGTCATGAAGTTCGGATCTTGGACGTATGACGGGTTTCAGGTGAGGAAAGAGGAGCTAATAAACCGTTTTGAATTAGTATTATATTCCAGAGGACTGGGATGGACCGAATGATTGTATGTTCGTGTGTAAATTATTTGTTGTCCTTCATCTTGTGTTGTATAGGAATATTTGTGACTATATGCTGTAGGATTTTTATATAAATCTATTTAAGGGATCATATGTCTGCCTACGCATGTACTTACGTGTATGCTTGTGTGTAAGTGCTTGTAAGCCTTTCAATTTAAGAATGTGAATTTCAACGTGTGTATGTTTTACATGAATTGTGTGTCGGAGTAAGAGGATCTTTTTATGTGTCAGAGCTTATATGTGTGTTTATATTTTAAATTTTGTTTGTTGTGTCAATCTATTAATATGTTTTCAATATAAAATCAATTATTGTTCTGTTTGTAGTAATATTATGTTTGTGTATGTTTGAGTATTTTTATGTATCTCAATCAAATTGTGTATCTATAAATGTCTGTCTCTCTTCAAGTGTTTATGGCTACTTGAAAGTGCTTGCCTGGTTATTGTAGTCGAGTCTCCTTCTGTGTTTCCTGAAGATAAAATATAGTTAGAGCAAAAGTGCAAAACTAAACTGATATGTTTTAACATCGAAAAAACATATTTCAATACGGAAATACAGCTTAGATTTTGTAAACATTAGTTATATTTTTTTAAAGGCCTCTATGTATGTAATTAAATAAACATTTACTGATAAACAATTTTGTTTTTGAAAGCGTATATGGACATATATTACTTGAATGTTTTGGTAGATAATTATAGATAGGACAACGCAAACCTGAATGCAAATAAAGAAGTAAATATTTTATTATTATTATTATTATTATTATTAGCACCGGGTCTTACTACCCGTTCGGGTTATACGCACTTACGCTAATGTGTAATGGTAGGGTGATTGTAAGATGAAATGAAGGACCTACAGTTTAACATGGAATCCGAACCACGGTGGAAACCTGGCATTCCTTACATTCACAAGATGTCTTGTCAGAGGTGAAGGAAGGGTTTGGTAATCAGATAAATCTTTGCCGTGACCGGGGATTGAACCCCGGACGCCAGCATAGAAGTCTGACACCTTACCCCTAGACCACCAGGTCACCAAAATATTTAATGAATTTTGAAATATAAAGTATTGGATCACAGTGTAGGTGGTATTAGAATATATTAAATATAGAATAAAAATAATAATTTTTATTTTCAAGTATTTAATTAAAGCTTAACGTGCTTTTTAAATTTTAACGCGGTAATGCATTTAATAATTTAAAATTAGCATGAATAACACATTTTGTTTGACTATTTAAAATTTAAAAATTCACTTTTTTTTCAAATGTAAATATAATTTGTGAGTTTATTGCTATTTTAAATGGTAGATCTTTATATAATTTCTACTATTATGAATAAATTAAAACCAATCTATGAACAGTAATTTATTTTGTAACCTTTAATAAATTGATTATTCTGGATATAGAGCTAAAATCACTATAGGTCTTAATAACTCCCTTCAAGTAATATATATTTAAATTACTCAATATTATGAAATTAACTTAGTACGGTTTTAAAACAAATTTTATTGTAAAAACTTTTCTAACTAATAATATAAATATATTAAATATATTCCAAACTCTATATTTAAATTATTTGCTCTATTTAAGAGATTAAATAATTCCATCATATAATTTTATAAGTAATAATTTTTTTAAATAATTATGGTTTTAATGTTTTATTTTCAACATATATATTAAAAACTAACATTACTTATATAAAAACCTCTTTCTAGGTTGACCTTAGACATATCGACGAAGTTAAAGACACGAACATCGTCGAAATCGGTGTTGATTTATCTGAGTTTTACACGTCAGTTGAATGGGACATCCTGGAAGTTCCAGCGGTCAGGTGAGCTATGTGGATACTAATACTATTAGGTATTTAACAATAAGAGTATTTATTAAATAACTGGCTATATTGTTATAATGAATTATTAAAATATTTAACTGAATTTGACTACTACAGTGTGTGGTAAAATTACCTAAACCCCCCCATTTAAAACAAATTTAGTATTGTAGTATTCAGAACTCAGACGTAAATAAATAAAACATTATTTAGATTATTAATCTATTGTTTATATTTGCTTAGCAATGTAATTGTGATGGTATTAGCTTATTAGCGGTCTATTCTATCGAAACTAAACGAATATGATGTATAGTAAATAATTAAAAGTGTGTATATATATATATATATAATAATAAATTGGTTTCAACCAAATTATTGAGAACTCAATGAACATATAACATATGAAGTGGTCCTAACCACGAGTTGAACATTAACAAATATGCTAGGCGTGAGTTTATTCTACCTTATGTTATAAACAGAGACTGGAATAAATAAACACCGGAAACTATCGTAGGACCTCCATGAAACAAAGTATAGGTCTCTCTTTTGAATTATTACTACACAGTTAATACATTTTATTTCCTCAACTGTTACATTACTGAGCTAATTTGTTGTTTTGCAAGCAGGAACGAGAAGTTCTACACGTGCTGCGATGAGCCTTATCTCGACATCACCTTCAACATCACGATGAGAAGAAAGACCTTGTTCTACACCGTGAACCTCATCATTCCTTGTATGGGCATCTCCTTCCTCACCGTGCTGGTATTCTATCTGCCGTCAGACAGTGGAGAAAAGGTCAGTCCTTTTACTAGCCAACTTAAGTAACCAAGCAAGGCTGGATACTTAACAATTTGTTATATTAAAACATACAGCCTTAATCAAATAAGTTAATTATAGATAGCATGTGAATACAAATAAGTTCTGATAGTTTAACTAATTGTTGTATATGCTAAGTTTTAAAAGATAATTATTTTGTTTTTAAACAATTACTTAAATTATCTTGTATAGAATCAAAAGTCGCCTGATTGATATAATAGATTTGACAGTTTTTATAAGTAGGACAAGTTCTTATACTTTTTAAATAATAGAAAATATATATTCTATTCAAAACTGGGAACTCTCATTTTCCCCACGAACAACTCAGCACGGGAAGCAATGTCCTATCTCGATTAGAAAATACCGCTACGTCATTAAACGACCAAATGTTATTAATCAGGGACATTTAAAATTTGGAAAACACTTTTCCGTATTAGGCATCCAGTGTTTGGGAAGCAGATATACTTCTCAAGGCTCATCTATCCCAACATGACTGTGTCTTCTGAGAATAGTCACGCACGCATACGTACACAGCAGGCAATTTCGGATCTTATGACCACTTGCCTGCCATTATTCCCTGTCATCACTAGTCATCTGTGAAAAGCCCTTCCCCACCTTTGCCATATTCCATCAGCAGCACCGGTTGTCTTTTCCTTTACTGAGTACAGGATGCTTACGTCAGAGATTAAAGATACTACATAGAATCACTTTTACTCAAATAGGGCTTTAACGTAGTAGGAGTATAATCTCTACCTTAGTAATCACCCTAAGAGTGCCTTCAACCTAAGTTTCTGAGTGGGAACTTCATGGAGGTGGCATTACCAGTTTTCCCAGAAGATACTTGCTACCATCGCTTCGTATGTGGCAAGTTAAGGCAGCCTTCTTTTCCTAGCCATGCCAACACAGATTACCTCGATAGATAAATTGTCGGCCCATCAGGTAAATACTCTTGACGCTGCGCAGGGACTAAAATGAGGATGCACTCAGCCAGGATTACCAGGCGAGGAAAATCCCTCAGGCAGGGGAAGAAAACCTCTTGTCAGGTCCAAGTAAGGGTAGTAACCAAGATGGTGAGTTTTCATTTCCCGCCCATACATTTCCAAACCATAATTGGTTCCACCCCTTCCCAACTCAATTAAATAATTTATCCACATTACTTGTAACCTTATGTAATTAAACGACTTTCCAAGGTGAAATCCATCACATCGTGTTAAGTGGTCAGTCATACTCGAGGAAAAAACACCAATCTTGAGGCTTCTCTAAACCATTTTGACCCTGGGGGAAGGTAGAAATAAAATTGGCCTGTCACCAAACTCAGGCAGCTGTGAAAATACTTCATATTTGCCAAACCTTCTTCATCGGGAGAAGTTGACTCATCACAATTCAGAGATTGTCTAATACACTCTAAATGCCAACCTCTCCTCCGGTTGTCTGATGAGGCTGGAACCAAGCCAGGTGGGAGTCAATAACGGTTTGACCAAAAACTATCTAGTTTTATTTAGGGGATAGCTGGATAATGAGATAATTGTGTGAGATAATAACTCATCAATGGGGCCTGAACAGTTTTGTACTTCGGTGCTATTTATGATGTTAGTTATGTGCTAACTTCGACAGGTTTCTGCTCTTTATGCATAAATATGTCCAGGAAGAAGGGATATGTTTAAATTTCTAAATTCATTTCTCAGAATTTTTCCATTTTTGACCTAAATGTCTAAATTGCATCTCACATGAAGATCGAACCACCTCCAATTGGTTTCCGAAGGACACCCTGATCTTTCTGAGGCAACTTGCTGATGAACAGGAATAAATATATGGATATGGCTTGGGTAATTCTATGATGTGACCAATGACCTTACCTGGATGGTCACTTCTGATCCACAACCCCAAAGGGTGATGAATATGCTTTTATCAAGTTAGCCTAGGTCACACATGTTTTGACTTAATGTCTTGCTTATGAGCTATGTTACTTCATATTTGAGCTGGTGGGGCTTTCGGAAATGTTTAAGAGTAGCACTAAGTTGGTAATCACAAGTTACTATTGCTTTATATTGTGAGATAGATTATTTTAATATTAAAGATAATGAAACTTCTCTGGGCCACGATGCCAAGGGTTGTGTGGCACACATTTATGTGCCGTACCATAACACGTTAAAGATAATGTGGATGCAGAAGTCCCAGACCAAGACGATTTAAACATGACACGTGATAAACGTGTAAGATAAGAGCTACCTATTTTTCAATATTATTAACAATAAGGCTCTCTTAGAAGTGGTTTCTATTCCTTTTAGAAATTCAGGGTTCACCGTTTGAACACAAACAGATCTAATGGATTTGAAACCATTAATTACAGATTTTAAATGTCACTATTTACAATATAAAGTTGGTTATATCATTAGCAAATGTAAAGTTTTTAAATCTAAATCGATTCACGATTGTGAATTTCACCCTTCAAAGTGCTCTAAAGTAGTTTACGACACCAAAAGTCTGGAATTCCGATGTTATGAATGTAGTGAATATTTTAGTATACATAGAGGGGTTTCTGCTCATCAGAGAACTGCTCAACCACTGATCCACAAAACAGATTGAATTACAAAATAGATAAACATTAACGTTGCCAAGCCCAAAGGCAGAACAACTGCTTTGACTGAAGAGCAAGATAAATCATTATGTTAGGTAGATCATAAACCCAATTATACCAAGCATAGCGATTGATAAGGTTTATTCTTCCAAAACTAATAATAAGATCTTGGATAGAAGAACGAGCCTAGGCTTTTTTCAGCTTGATAAGGGAAGAGTGAAGTCATGGGTGGAAGAAATGTCACACATGGGGGGAGTAATAATTCTCTGTGATATGGTGGCGACGCCCTTGAAGACTCTAAGTCAAATGGGACAGATTAGAACTACAGAGATTTAATATCTGTCTATGTGAGTGATTACATTGGAATTATGGTGTTAACGGATGACGGCAATGATTTGGTGGCTGCTGTTGGCAATGTGAAAGCCCTTATGTTAACTTTGCAATTGATGCCTGATGGGAGTCCTCTGAAATATTCTGTGTCTATTGATGATAATTCCAACTGAGTAGAGAGGGCTAGATGGGTACAAACCAGTGACGGAATGAATCTTATTATAAGAACGTTTATTCAAAGGATGAAGACATTACATGGTGGTGGATGTAATCAATACGAAGAATCAATGTTTTTTTTAAACCTAACAGTAGCACTTATTGAAAATTGGCATGGTGATAAATGTCCGAGAACTAGGAGGATAATAGATAAAGGGAAAAATGTTTCCGCTCATGATATGATTTAGGCGATGTTACATCAATATAGGAATACTGGTTCCATAAGTGTATTAAGAGGCTTTCCAATATTGTAGTTTACGACCAGATTGGGGAAGTTTCTAGGCCCACGATACCCAAGGACTTAAGGATTAATCCTATGGATTAAGCAATCAATAAGGTCTATGGTAATAAGTGGGGCATAATAAAAAGCATTGCTATGTTCTTTGAAATAAAATTAGGTCATTCACTGTAAAACTATGATGGAGGTACTCCCTGCCATCACACCTGGTGAAATACAAAAGAGTATTAATATAATGAAGGACAGGAATCCTATGGCCTAATGTACTAGGTAAGTCCAACTTGAGGTAGAGGGGCAGTAATGAATTTTTAGACCTCCTCTATAATTCATTGTTGATAAAGGGACACTTTTTTCTGAGTGTAACAGAAATAATACCAATCTAATCCATGAAGCCAGTAAGGACCCTGGCAAATTTGAAAATCTAAGGCTTCTAATGATAACCAATGTATTGGAAAGAGTGCAGTATGGATTGATAAACAGCAGCTGAGAGCTATTGTACAACAGTCTGAAAGACCGAGAAGTATTTTTAAGAATCTTTTTTCAACAAAAACATAATGCTATTGGGAGAGGTATTAAGTATTAATGTATTAAAGTCACCCAGATTGATGTTATTAAGGCCTTCGAATTTATCACACATAAAGCTATAAAAACTGCCCTTGAGGCAGAGAATGGGCCTCAAACACATATTGAGTACACATCTGCACCATACAAGCAAACGGTGACGGTGATAGAAGGTTATGATGAGGCCAAGATCACTATTGATGAAGAAGTTAAGCAGAGGGATAGCTCTTAAACATAATGTTAGATATTCTCGTTATCAGAATGGACTATTGGTTTTTGGGGATCGGGGTTGAGAACCCCAATATTTGCGTCCTGGCTTTCGTTGATGACATCATCCTGATCTATGTCAATTGAAGGAGATACTTGTATTTACTGAGAGCTCTTTAAATGTATACGTAAGCTACTATCCCTCAGATATACGTAATTTACTATCCCTCAGCAAATACAGAGCATAGGGATGGCGACAAGAAACAATGTTAGGGCTGCATATGACCCCTTGCTAAAATGGAGTGCCGGTACAATGTATAAAAGGGCTCGACGAAGCCTTTAATTATCTGGTTGCCCACATATATGTTGGAGTTCCAGTAAAGTGTTATCTTGTGAAAACCTTGATTGAGAGTATAAGCAGATTTGAGAAATTAATTCTAGAACTCTATTAAATAATAAAATTAACTTCCCACGTATTTATCTATAATTTATATAATCCTTGACGATCAACAAGTTATCAAGAACCTCCATAGTGGGGAAAGTGAATTTCTCCAAACTTGAGAATATCATTACAAAAGCCACAATGAGTATTCATGGTAAGTAACTCACATGATGAGACTCCTTGATGAAGATACTTTTTAATAATAATGTTGACAAATAGCAAAATTGGGCGTGTCCTTGGTGCTGCAGTGACCTCCTACCAGACATATACTATCCAAGTTGAAGGTTAGCTATAAATTAGAGAGTTTTTTTATAACACTAACAAAGTAAAGGAACATGGGTTAAGGGCTTTCCATGACGATCACATTGGTAACAAGTAGTTCTATTCCCTAACTGTTAATAAGGATTCTCAGTACCTGTATGATCTTAAGATACAACATAATGTGGAGGAAATATATGGTTTTCATACACGTTATAATAAGGTGGAGTTGGCATGTAGATGATATGGATATGTTGTGGAGACAGAGGGCCACATTCTGGGAAATTGTACCTCAACAAAGACAGAAGAATGAAACGACATAATCATCTTCTCCTTAATATTAAAGAGAAAAATAGCGTGGTAGTGGATACCAAACCCAAAATATCAATTTAAAGGAGATCGAAGCCTGATATTCTCCATATATATGATGGCCACTACAAGGATAAGAATTCCTTGGAAGATACTACTCAAGAAAAGATAGAAAGGTATGATGTTCCATATGGTTGTCTCAGGGTAATATCTCAAGTATGTAATAAAGAGGGTGGTTCCCCTAGATTTCGTCAGTAGGGAGACACTTCCAAGATCTACCAGGATGTCATTGGGGTCTATTGTCATTATCAGCCCAGGTATATTGCTGACAATGGTTCTTAAATCACTCATAAGATTAATTGGGGTATTTAAGTAAGTTTTGGATATCCTATGATTAAATTGAAATGTGTTTCACTGAGATTAGCTTTCCTCATTTGCCTGTTTTAATTATTTTTATTAATATGATAGTTAAAAGGTCTTAGTTTAATAAAATTGCTGTTTTTGTTTTACCCACGATGGGTTTAAGTCATAATGCTGGCCTAAGTCTATTATAGATTGCTACTACACAAGATAGTAATCGGTCTTAATTGTAAGAGTCTTAGTATAAGTTTCCCACTTAAGGAAATTATAGCTTTGCCTAGATTTCACTCTAAATAGAGCTTTCAGAATAAATTTGGGGCCTCAGAGGAAGTCAGAATTTTAGCTTTAGAAATGGGCTAGAAACAGATTTCAGCCTAAGTTTGAATCCTCACTAACAAAAAGGGGGATAAAATAGGAGGTCCAAATAACAAAATTAAACGGGGATAAACAAAAGGGGCAATAGGAGTGAGTTATAGGAGTTCTGTGTTTGGAATATCTGAGTTCGAATATTCTATACTCAGATCTCGCAACTCACACCAGTTGCGGAAGTTGATTACGTGAGCGGTTAACCTCAAAGAAAACATAAAAAAGGGATTCCTCTCAGTGTTAAAAATAAATCATTTGTTACCCAACCTAAGGGATATGGTACATCAACTAACAGAATAAAGCGTGAAGTGACTTCAAGTACATTTTATTAAATAAGTCATTATTTCAATATGAAAATTACATATCAAAGATTATCTAAAATGATCTTTTGACATTTACAACATTTTATAATAAGCCATGATGTCAATCATAAGATAGCAGGCGAAGTTTCAATAAAGGTAATGACAACTCATATAGATACATATATTTTTGGACGCCATCAATACAAAATATACAATAAAAAAAGGCATTAGCCCTGCAATAATATTATCAATAGATCTCGGACAAATAACAAAATTAAACGGGGATAAACAAAAGGGGCAATAGGAGTGAGTTATAGGAGTTCTGTGTTTGGAATATCTGAGTTCGAATATTCTATACTCAGATCTCGCAACTCACACCAGTTGCGGAAGTTGATTACGTGAGCGGTTAACCTCAAAGAAAACATAAAAAAGGGATTCCTCTCAGTGTTAAAAATAAATCATTTGTTACCCAACCTAAGGGATATGGTACATCAACTAACAGAATAAAGCGTGAAGTGACTTCAAGTACATTTTATTAAATAAGTCATTATTTCAATATGAAAATTACATATCAAAGATTATCTAAAATGATCTTTTGACATTTACAACATTTTATAATAAGCCATGATGTCAATCATAAGATAGCAGGCGAAGTTTCAATAAAGGTAATGACAACTCATATAGATACATATATTTTTGGACGCCATCAATACAAAATATACAATAAAAAAAGGCATTAGCCCTGCAATAATATTATCAATAGATCTCGGGTCCAAATTGCACTTTCTGGACGTAACAAAGCTCGTGAAAAATCTATCTTCCCTAAGTTTATTAAAGTAATTAGACTATAAGAAATCTTCAAAAAATATTGACCTACATCCCAATAGTATTAACGCAAAAAAAGGTCCTTGCCATAACACAATATTTACTTTAGAATTAAACAGTTCTTTTAAGATATTTACCATTAAACCATAAAAGTTGTACAAAATAATCAATCTAGATCCAATTAGCACTAACGCAAAAAAATTCAAAGTCATAACACAATATTTGCTTTAGAATTATATATTCTTGTAGTTTATTTACCTTTAAACCATAACAATTGTACAAAACAATAAATCTAGATCCTATTAGCACTAACGCAAAAAATGTCAAATTCATAACACAATATTTACTTTAGAATTAAATACTTTATTTTTAATGTAGAATAATAAGCTAAATATTGACGACGTCATAGCCAAAAGAATCCTCCAGAAATTAAGACAAATTCAAGGCATTACAAAGAACCCCGATTCAATACTGACTAAATCGATATTCATAAACTAGATATACGAAATAAATAAATATTTCCAGTTAAATATTCACCATCATATTTACTAAAAGGCCGAAAGATAATTTAGAAAAAGAATTATTAGATTAAATTAAAAAAATACATATATGTATATATAAAGAAAATTAATTAGCAAGCGAAAAGGAATTTAGATCTCACATTATATAAATCTAAAGCCGGAGCCTCTCCTTCCCTCAAATATGATAAATTCAAGAGTGACGACTGGTTACCCAGCCGCCACTATATATACAATACAACCCTGAGACATTGGATGACGGGAAAATGGGTGGGGGAGAAAGAGCTGGAACATTCGGGAAACAAATATGCACATAACTAAACTTCCACAGACATCTCGGCTTTTCCAGGTCGTCCTAAATGTGTACGAGTGAACTGTCTTTGCCGCTAGAGTCTTTGTAGCTCAAGTTCTTTGCGTTCATTCTCACCACAGGCGATCAGTTTTATTTATGTTGATGGAGAGTGCGGTTGTATTGTGCTTGCATGCCAAAAGCCGTGCGATGGGGTGAGTACCGAGATTTTTTATTGTTTACTTCTTGTGGCCCAATGCTACAAGTTTCGCAGCAGAAACCTAAGGAATGAGGCCTGCCCACTTTCCCTAAACGTACTGGCTGACAACTGCTTTTGTGTGGTTAGTTGAGAGAGCCATTTCTTCTCAAATCACTTCCACACACATGATCTCTACAGAGAGCAGGTAGTCGATCAGGAAACCCTCTTGACACTATCTAGGGTGCTCCACGAGGAAGTATTCCGCAAGGATTTGCGGACAATAATCTGGTAGGCAAGCCAGGAAACTCATGTCCTGCCCTGGTTAGGGCAATTTCCATGAGGGAAAGCACATCTCAAACCCACAATTTCCAACATTGACCCATCGCTACACCCAGCCCTTAACCTAAATTGATCAAAGAAACAATGACATCACTAGTGTAGCACTTATGTAAATTAACGACTTATCCAAAGGAGAAATTCAGCTTCCATATATGTCAGGGTCCAGCATCCTCTATCTGGGAAACAAATATTTATCCTGAAGCTCCTCTTACCCACCATAGCTGTGTCCTTCAAACGTAACCACGGACGTAAAACGTGCACAGCGGGAAATTTAGGGATCACTGACCCCGTGCCCACCACCAATATCTGAGATTTTCTAATAATACAAAAAAAAACACTTTACCTCCCGACCTACTAAGAACCCTAGAAGTCCCAGGTAATATAATCTGATATATTGTCTTCCTCGTCGTTGGCCGGCTAACCTGACCCCTTTTCCAACCCCTTCATTGTGATTCTGTAGATGTCTTAATTGCGGGTTCCAATATATCTTCCAAACCCTCGTTACGCTAGTTAATGTCAATATATTTGCCTTATTTCAAATTAAAAGACAGTATAACCAGAGTGCATTTGTTATATTATTAATAGCTATTGAAATGGAATTAATGGGTATAAAAAACACAAAAACTCAAATTGCACTTTAGCTTGGAAATTGTGTTTCAGGTGAGCCTATCGATCTCAATCCTGCTGTCTCTAACCGTGTTCTTCCTACTTCTGGCTGAGATCATCCCGCCCACATCTCTAGTTGTACCTCTTCTAGGGAAATTCGTGCTTTTCACCATGATCCTTGACACGTTCAGGTGAGTTCATCATTCATATACTGTGACTTTTGGAACTATATGTATATGAGTTTATTAAATAAAGGATGTTTCACTGACTATTTCTATAATAATGTTTGTACAAATGAAGATATTGCAAGGAAGTTTGAACAGTAGTACGTTCGTTTGGTGAGAAATTAAAGGAATGTGTCTGCAGTGGGGCACCTAATTGTTGTGACAAAGAGTAGTGGTCCACCACATAACCAGCATTTATCCAACCTGTTTCCTTTCCACCTCTACTGGTCTGTTGTTATGTCATTTGGATGAGGATGTCTACAAAATACGGTTGTTTTTATTAAGTGTTAGTGTACGTGTGAGCTCACACAGGATATTTGTAGTATGTATACTCTGGAGGAGCGAGTGTTCATTGTTTGCACCTATAGTAAAACATAATCCATAAAGTAATGTCAACAGCAATTCCTTAAGCAATTTAGCGGCCGACATTCGCCGAGAAAGCCTAGCATTAGGGCCCTGTAGAAGAAACTGGAAACCAAAAGGAATTTATTGGACGAATATGCGGGAGGTCATCCAAAAATTTCAGAGTAAACTATTCAGAAAGTGAACGACTGACGACTGGCGTCTTCCAAGAATTAATTGCACCGATTCTCACAGGCGTCAGGGTTGTTAAGAAGAACTTGTCAACGCGATGGAAAAAAAAGTTCTATGCGTTTCGTATTTCTATGCTGTACGAATTGTAAGAGGCCGACTAAGGGAAAAGAGTGACATAGAGTCAATGGTTTCAGATTTTTAATTAGTACAATCTGGCCATTCTGGACTATACTCGGTTCTCTGACGAGGGGTGATTTCACCTGTCGGAATATCATAATATCGAAATTCCCGTATTTGGGCAAGAAAAAATCCCAATAAGAACCCCTTAATTCATAAAAGATTGGTGTTTGTCGTAGGGTGTCCCGGTGGTGCATAATTGGTTCCATAAATTCCGATGCAACCATAACAATGGCTGCATATATGGAAATCATCAACATCTACAAATAATTTGAATGATGAATACTTCTTCACTGGATATTTCCAGCAGTATGTAGTAACATCCCATACATCACATGCCAGCATGGCCAAGATTCAGTGCTTTTTCGTCAACTCCAACATTTCTAAGAAACTTTGGCCACCGCGCTCGCCCAGTCTTATGATACCTGATATGTATCATGAGGATATCTGAAGAGAGCTTACCAAAACAAACCACGAATCATGGATGCCTTGAAAGCAAATACCACCGAACAAATTCAGCCAGTGACAGCGGACGTAGCTTCAAGGACTTTCCATCACGTTCAATCCTGTCTGGATGCAAATTGTGGCCACTTCCAGGACATGTATGATATAACCCCGATTCTCACAAAACAGGGTAAGTCCATTTCAAATGTAATAGTAATATCTTTATCAATGTTAAAATCATAAAGAAATTGCAGTTTTGGTAACGAATAGGACACCCAGTATTTTTAGAATATTCGTAATCTTTATCATATATTAAATGCAGACGAGGAATTTAATGATTCGTTTTCAGTTAATTTATTTCCACCTCTAAAGTACCGTTAATCTTTGTGAGACTTATACATAGGTTTCCTGTAGTATTCTCCAGCTGGCCAACCATATAGCAATCAGTGTTCATGTTAGTTTTGTCTTTAAGACTCATCTCATATGCTGCATTTTATTTTTTTCAAATAACCTAACTATCATCTCACTATACCATGTTAGTTCCACTTCTTCCCTTCTTATCTGACCTAGAGACAGCCTATTATGTTTTACAGGATAGAATATATTATTTCCAATAAAAAGCTTAAATTAGTCTTTTCCCGGTCAAATTTTTGACCCAAAAAAAACATGTAAGTAGTAAAATTTTCCATTATTTCTTAAATTCTCTTATTTGTGAGGTCAAAGTTATACAAATAACAAAATTTAATATATATTTGTAGTTGTTATTCAAATCGATCATTTCGTAAATCTATATATGATTTATAGTTGATAATATTTAGTAGAATCATATTTAATTTGTACATACGGCTGTAGTATATCTCTATAACATTTTACAAGTTATTACAATACTGGTATCAAATTATAATTGAATAAATGTTTATTATAAAATAAGAAGCTTAGTAAATACCAATTTTAGGATACGCAAATGATTGGTATTTGTTAGCTTATAGCAAGGAAGCATTGGAGATAAGTAGAAAAATAAAATTAAAAGTAAATTCTAAGAATACGAATTACATGATTACATAGAAAGCACAAATTGAGGATTATAATCTATAAATTACAGTGAACATAAAATATGGTAAGGCTAATGAGTTTAAAAATTAAAAAAACTATTTAAACTAGTAATAACAATAATATAGTGGAACTTAAGGAAAAGAAAACCTTTGGTAAAATAATGATATTACTCGTTCAGTAAGATGTTATCATAATTCCTGTTGCTAAGAAATGTAAAACTAAGATGATAAAAAACAATAGTGTTGCTGGTTATTATTTAATTTTGAAGCATGGTCACTTATCTTGAATAGCTATGATAAATTTAAGATGCTCAAAAGCAACGTACTAAACAACACACTTGATCCAATAATAATGAAGATATGGGAGTCTGGGGGATATAAAAAAATAATATTTTCATACCCTTAACTCCTCATGAGACAATATGATATTCAAGTATAATAGATTAAGGTAGGCAGATCATGCAACTCGAAAGGGAAAATCATTTACTATCTTTAGAATTTTGACTGGCAAACTAAATGGGACGAGACCATTGAAAGTACCTAGACACAGATTTGAGAATAACATTAGAATGGACATGAATGAGAGATGGTGTAATGAGGTAGATTAAATAGAACTAGCTCAAGATAGGGATAGTGTAATGAGGTGGAATGGATGGAATATCTCAAGATAGGGATAGGGTGTAGTGAGTTGGGCTGGATAAAACCAGTTAAAGTTAGAGATATGATATACTGGGGTGGACTGGATACATTTAGCTAAATATATAGATAGGATGTACTGGGGTGGACTAGATACTATTAACTCAAGATAGCGATAGGATGTATTAAGGGGGACTGGGTATAACTAGCTCAATATAAGGATAAGTAGCGTACCTTTGTGAGTGCAGCAATGAATTTTAGGGTTCCTAAAGCTGTAGACTAGAGTAAGGAATTATATTTTAATATTAATAGATAGTCTTGACGCACTAAATCCAACTAGTCTTTCGGAATATCTACATATTTACACTGCTTGCTATAGAATAAGAAGTTATAATTCATAAGAAACATACTCCAAATTGCTTGAATAGAGGGTGGATATATGTTATGTAAGTTAACACTCTCATTACACTGGTCTGGAATTATAATACAATTTTCCCAGTCAACGCTAGTCCAGTCCATTTATAATGTGATAGCTTACACCACTCTACCAACGAATCAGATTTTAAATAAAATATTAATTTTCAAATTAGAAAACTTATTTTGGGTAAAAACAAATATTTATTTTACTTAAATAATATATAAGGATTTTACTTATAATGGCTAAAAAAACAATGGTTTGCTTAGGGGAAGTGCACCAATATTATCCTGGAGAGTGAATAAAATATACCTAATGTTTTCTGTTAATCTCGTAAGGTCCTAGCCACACCTGACTTTGTACTCATTCTTAAGACATCCAAAATATGAATAAGATTATATAAAACTTAGACAAAATTATACAAACTATTTTGATAAACCATTTTTGTAACTTTTAACTTTTTAAGGAAATAGTCCGTAATCTACGACTATATTTTTATGTGCATGGGCATTAACGAAATTAAACATTCACACAGATACTTGGACTAGAATATGTTTGTTTTGTGACTTTCCTCCAGACCACAATGTTTAAGCATAAGGTTTCAAAATGTATTAAAAAATATGATTAATGTAAATTATTCTCAGCTTTGTTTTGATCAAAAAAGTTTTAAGTGATATTTAATGATTTAATTTCTTAAATCAGAACACTATATTATATAAATAGCAAAATACTTATTGCTCAAATGCTTAGGAAAGGGATATTCAATTGGCGGCTCACGGGCCACATTCGGCCCTCCCAGTCACCGCAGTTTGGCCAAGGATTGAAAGTACAACTATTGTATAACTGGAGATGCGTCGTATAGTTCAGACGGTATGTAGAGGTGCGTGACCTTGAGCGGCCAGAGATATCTTCAGTCTCCTATCAGTGTTGGGGGAAGCTGCAGGCCCAGTGTTACTTGGTCCTTGGTGCCACCAACATCGTGTGTTTACAAGGGACTGTTATCTTACCCTCCAACAGAGTGCATCCCCCACTCTAGACCCGGTATCCTCCCTCCAAGCGTCCCCCACTCGAGACCCGGTGTCTCTCCCTCCACATAACAGTTGAGCTATACAATATATTCTTACTTTTGACCATGAACAATGCAGGTGGCTGGACAACAGGGTGTCTGAGAGTGACTCACACCTCTTCTCCCCTCCACCAAACAGCAGCCGATATCTCGCCAGTTGGTATTTGCTTAGTTTATTGTTCGTGCGTTATTTACAGTAATATTGGGATTCTTTGCTTGTAATTAGTCTTATCGTAAGTTTTCTAGAATGGAACTTTCTACTTTGAGTAGTAAGAAAATAAATCTTGATGATGAAAATCAACTAGCTTTTAGATTTTATTTAATTCCAATGAAATATTTCAATATTAAATATAATTAAAAATTACGTTTAATTGCCCCCTTGCCTTTTAAACCACAAATTTATAATCTAATAACGATATAACTTACTGCCAGATTGAATTACATGCCACATATATGGCCCGCCAAATATTATGCTTGTTTTTTGGAGTAGCCCTATTGGATAACTAATTTAATAGCCCTGGTTTAGGTGTTTGCAAAAACAAAAATGAAAATAGGTTGATTATTAACCCATATAATTTCAAAAAACTTAATATAAGTCTACAAATAGTTCTACTTTTAGAGATTTTATCTTTTCTATAACAAGCTGTGTTACCCTCAATAAAACTTGATGAATTTTACTTTTATAATCAATTTTAACATACAGTTATAAAAATGAAAAATAACATTATTGTTTCTATAAATTTTCTTTTACGTTTTAAATACTTGATCTATTATTTAATATATGTCTATACATATTTGCTGTTAGAAGGTAGGGATGTTCTATTTTCCCTAACATTTTACTCGTAAAATTTTCTTCCTTGGGTATGTACCACTTCTATGAAAGCGTCTAATTGCACAAATTATAAAATATTATCAAGTTTAGAAGCTTTTCACCAAACATGACAAATACATTATATAAGTTCAAAATCAAAGCCTTGTTTCTATTCGGTACAATACATATTCAATAATTAAAACACAATTTATCTAGCTTATAAAATTTAAACACAATCCAGTAAACTTACTAAATAAATTATATATGTCAGCTGAGTTTATCTCCCCGTAGCTGTGCTCCACGGGTGTGATGACTTGACTCACACTTGACAGAAAGAGCTTTATTTTTATATGGTTCTATGGTTTCTCATCTATTTATTGTTTGCCCAAAGCCTCCTTATTTTACAAAACAGTTTAATCTTCTGTTATTACTTTGGTATATCAATGTATTACCCATAATAATAGTTTGGTGATGAGATTTTATTTATAATTTGTTCTGAATGAGATTACGTGTTTGGAAATAATGAACAAAAATTCTTGTTTAAGGTTATTTAAAAATCAAAAATCATAATATGCAACTTAAACAAGCGCGGAAATAGAATTATTAAATAGTGATTCAATTATTTCAAATAATTTAATTCAACGAGCTATAAGGGGTAAAATTGTATATTCTATTATTATTGCGTAGATTGTTAAAGTAAAGTTTTTAATGTATTTGGGGCAGAGATTTAGTATAACTAGAGGTGTACGGAACGAAATATTTATAACAATAATAGTATTATATATATATATATTTGACAATATTTATCTATATTAAAAATAATATTAACAGAATAATAATATCAATCTTCTAAATAATTATATGAAGTATTAATAACAGTAAAATTAAAAATTAGATTCTTAATATTATAATCTTGTATTGTATGTGTTATTCACAATCACTGAATTCGCCCACTGCCCAATATTTTTTTAGCCACAATGAGTTGTGGGTATATTTATTTAAAACAGTGTGTTGCGGGTATTTATTCCGGCAGCTGAGAGACGGAAAAAACCCTCAACGCACTATGGGAATTTTACTCAATAGCCAAAATCGTTTTGTTAACCGCTCTGTGGGTACTACGTAATACCCAGAGCGCGTTGTGGCATAGCCATCTCTGGTAGAAGGCCGCGGCCATTGTGAAATGGCAACGCCGCATACTGGGGCCAGATATTTGACTCATGGCAAATCATCTCAAGTCACCAAATCACACAGTTGACAGGGTGCTTTGGCGGTGTTTGTGTACTGTCTACTGCTGTGTCTTGTGTTTATAATAATTATGTTACGTATGATTAGCTCCAAACATGGTCAATACATGTGCTATGCCTTCTAAAACTTCAATTGCGATAGAAGAATATATTAAAATTGTTCAGTTCCTTACAGATCACCTATTCAGAAATGAGTGAATTCATGCTATTCCACTTTCAGATTAAACCCCTACAAGCAGCTCTTATTTCCACTCTTGTTACTTGATAATTGTGGAACAATACTAGGACAAAAGTGGCAAGTTAACTCAAGTAACAGAAGCGAAAAGAAAATAATAGTTAAGAGTGTTTTGGGATGCATTCAGAAAGATGCAGGGAGGTGTATTTTTCAAGTTATTTAGTTGAAGAAAATTTTTAATTTTTACAGAAACAGTCACAACAGACAATAAGCTATTTTCAGTTCTAAAACAAGATTATTAAGAAAATATTAAGTTTGATAACTATAAATTTATATACATTAGTTTTAAACTATCTAACAAAACCAATTGTGATGAAATTTTTTTTATTGCTAAGCAACAAAAGTAAACGTAATTACAAGTAGACTTATATCCAAAGTTGTAATATAGGTGGGTTATCTGTTCCATCAGATAATATTTTCGCAGAATGTAAAAATGTGGTAAGAATTATGCAAATCCTTTTTACTGAAAAATTTGAGAAATTGTTAATAGCTGCTAAAAATAAGTAATTGATAATTAGTGATAGGGATCAAGCTCATTAAAACTGTCCCTATAATTCATTTACTGCTTGAAGTTTGTCACTGTGGAACAGCTCAGAGAAATAGAGCTTTAAATATTGCCTATGCTATATTCAATATTCTTTTAAGTAATTATTGTAAAAAAAGAAATTATTCTTTATATAGGTGCTCAAATAAAAGAAAGATGATAATATTTCCATACTATTCTTATATATATATATATATATAAATATGATTGTATTTCTTCACAAAATTACAGCTTCCTGTCACGTAGTCACCTTCCCTTCAGGAACTTCATTCTACTTGAGGAACTTGAGGAGCTAACTGAACTTCATTCCTAGAATACATTTTTTCTAACTCGCCCTGTTATGTTTCAAATGATGATACATTTGGCTCAGCTGTATCCATCACAACGTTACAAGGAGCCAATCGTCCACGATCCACCTCTGTAATAATTATTAAAACATTATCACCAACAGAGTCTGGTTGAAATTTCTTCTAAGAACTATGGACCATTCTCTCAGCTTGTTCATCGAATCCAAGATTGCAGCTTATCTGACTATTATCAATAGCCGTTCATTTTCATAAAATTGACACAAAGGAATCTCAGATTCCAGTCAAGAACTGCATGTTGAATGAAAGTAATGCAAATGCAGAATTTTCCTTCTTTTTATTCCTTGATGCACATATTACATAAGGATTTCTCTTTAAAAAATTGTTATAACTTTTTTTTCGACAAATACAAAACCTTAATCCCAAATTAGAGAATTGTTGTCCTTCATTCAGACTGTCAAACTTCTCGTACATTCTGGTTTCCTCGCTCAACTGGTAATTTTTTGTGGGTGGCGTTGTCTTCCGTGAACGATCTTGATTCTCTTCCATTTAGTAGTTATATCTTATATCATCTAAAAATATTTATGTCCATATTTCCTCTAAAATGAAGCAAAATAGGTAGGCTAGTGAACCTTATTGCAAAATATATATGGCCATTATCACAATATAGTATATTTGGAGCTCCAAGCAAGCCAGATGTATTCAAAATAACGTCTGCTAGTTCATCTACTGACCTCGTTTCGAATGGACGTAATATAGGTAGCTTGGTCAGATTATCTTATTAATTCAGGATAGACGTGTAGTTTTCAGCAGGTTCCATTTGAATGTTAACAAGTTCTACATAAATCTAAAATAACACTTTAACATTTTTTCACCACGACAAGCTATGTAATTATTATTATCAACTAATAATATGTTATTATAAACAAATAATATTTTCCGTTCTAAATGCTATTTACCTTAAAAAAATATTTTCTTGGTAAACAGAAACCACAAAATGATAATGGATAGCTTATATTATTTTAAAAAATATTTAAAAAATATAGGTGCCTACTAAATTGATACATAAAATTTAAAAAAACAGAAAAAACATAATAAAATATACCAGACATCGTGAATCAAGGGCAAACAATGACCATTGGCTTAGCTACAAGTCTACTTGTTTAGAACGCTCTCGCTCGCTCTTTTGTTTACCTTGAACTACTAGCTCTGAATGTCAGAAGCGACTTTCAGAGGGGGTAGGCAGCTTGTTTATGTCTAAAGTACCAATCTGTAGTCACAGATCATAACCTCTAATTCTAAAAGGGTAAATTGGCTGTGCAGGGAAAATGGAGTTGGGGAGTGAAGGTTTGTTTGTTGGGAGCGACAGTGTTAGTGTGAAGTTGCTAATTCGAGCCATCGTACACTGTGATGGAAACACAAGCGCAGTTAGGCCCGAAAGAGTTTGGTGTAGTGTGTAAGTAAGATCTAGTCGAGCTGAAAGAAAATACATCAAATTAAATTAGACCCTAAGCGAACATGGCTTTGATGAAAGTGCAGGTGTGAAGAACAATGATTCTAGCTTAGGAGGAAGTGTGGGGATGAGGACCCAAGGATTTGGCAATGCTGAGAAACAGGAGTAGCTAGTAGGAAAGGGTTTATTGGGAAGGTGAGTAGGTGTTTTGCTCATTCGAGCCGAGGCTTCTTGTATTTCCTTGGCTCTCGGATGTCGTACTGGCCGAGTCTTCTAGCTATGGCGTTGTCTTCTACCTCACGGGCTTGTTTGTAGAATTTGCCACCTCGCTGCTGGAAGATTTCTTGTAGAGTCACACTATCGGTGGTCGCGTGTATGTATGAATTGTTAGTTTGGGTGTGCACACCTAAGATACACCTAAATACATTGTTTTGCACTACTTGTAGAGTATCTAGCACTGAATCGGAAGCATACCCCCACGCCTCGCATCCGTATACCCGAATAGGTTGTACTAAGCTTTTGAACAGCAGCAGCTCGATGTTGTTTTCCAACACTGGGCTCTTTAACAGGCCGTAATTTGCAATGAAGGCCCCCATTGCCTTTTTCCATGTGTAGACTACGTGCTTCTTCCATGTGAGTTTAGAATCTAACATCACCCCGAGGTATTTCATTGATTTCTTGTAGGGGATAGCCTCCTCCAACACTACAAACTGGGGCGGGGCTTGGGGTCTCCTCCACGTAATTATCATGGCTGTCGATTTCTCTGCGTTGACATTAATCCTCCATTCTTCCAGCCAACTGCTAAACTCGTCGAGGTACCGCTGCAGGCGGAGATGAGCGTACTTCACGTTCCTGTTGGCAATGTAGAACAGAGTATCATTTGCGAAGAGCCGAGTATTGATCATCGGGTCCGTGGGGATGTCAGCAACATACACAGTGTATAGGACCGGTGAGAGTGCTGACCCCTGCGGCACCCCCGCCCCGATACTATAAAGAGGCGACCTTTTACCTTCCATCTTGACTTGAAAGTGTCGTCCAGTTAGAAAGCTCTTGATTAGCTGTACATAAACCCTTGGGAAATTGGCCTGGATTAATTTGTCAATAAGGCCGGCGTTCCAGAACTTATAAAACGCCTTCTCTACATCTATGAGTACATCTAGCGTGATTTCCCTTTTATTAAAGCTCTCTGTTGGGTCCTCCACTAGGCTCAGGACTGGGTGTACCGTTGAATGACGGTTCCGAAATCCAAATTGAATGTCGGGGACAAATCGATGATCTCTCCCGAAGGCTTTAGATCGCTGCAGAATGATTTTCTCAAATAGTTTTCCTACACTGCTAAGCAGACTGATGGGCCGCCTGTAATGCGGGAATTTGCAGTCCTTGCCTGGTTTGGGCAATCAAACCACGTTGGCAACCTTCCACGCCTCCGGGAAGTAACCTGCAAGTAATGCCGCTGAAAAAATTCTTGTTAAGAGCTGGATAACACATTTCGGAACATGTCGCAACATCTCGTTCGAGACCCTGTCATGACTTGCCAATTTCCGTAGCTTCAGTTTTTCCACCTGGCGGGTGACTTCATTTCTGATGATAGGGGGTGGTAGCTCTATAACAGGATCTGCTAGGTATACCCCAACCACTCTTTTTACTGTCCTGGCAAACTCTTCATCTTGGGGCTCTGAGTTAGCCTTGAACTGGTCTTCAAGAGATTCCGCAATGGCCTCTGCCTTGGCCTCTCCCCGGTATTCCAACTTCCTCCTTCCGTGGATGACCGTGGTCCCTGCCTTTTCTTTCGTACCTTTGAGCTGTCTCGTCACCTTCCACACGTCGGTATGCCCAGCCAAAGTGTTCGCTCCATACTCATTCCAGTTGGTGATCTTCAGAGCTTTAGCCTTTCTACGCAGAAGGGATATTAGCCTACTGTACTCTGCACGATGCCTTGGGTCCCTGTTCTGCTGCCATTCCCTGCGTGCTTTCCTCTTCAGGGCTATTAAGTAGCTCAGCTCCGGGTCGTCCCTCTTCAACAAAACCGGTGGCGTCTCGAATACAGTTGTCTCTCGGTATGCCTCGAGTAATGTGGCTGTCAGAAGAGTGATGGAACTGTCCACTTCTTCCAGGGAGTTTACCTCCATGTTCAACGGAACTGCATCCGTCAATACTCGCCCCAGTCACTCCTGGGGATCTTCCTCCTATGGTACGAAAATCTTGGGCTTGTCTTCAGAGCTATCCTTCCGAAGACCGGGAGATGGTTGGAGTCAAGTTCGTTTAAGGCTTAGAGTTCTTCCGGCAGCGTATCCAGATCCGTCAGGACGACCTCCAGAACATCGGGAAGATTCCTGTAATTGGATGGGTAGAACGTCGGCTCGTTAGTCGCCAGGACTGTGTAGTTCTTGATTTCTGCCTGGCCAGCCAGTGTCCGAGCTGCCTGATTGGACAAGCGACTGTTCCAACTCGTATGTTTACATTTAAGATCTCCCGCTACGAGGAAATCCTTTTTTGACGTGAGCCTGTCTAGGTAATCTATAATGAATGGGACCGTAGGGCTTCTGTAGACAGCGGGAACACTATCTGTCTCCACCCTGTGGGAATAGCCATCGAAGTGGATTCAATATAGTCCATAGCCGGTAAAGTCGTTTGATAGTGTACAAGGTTACTGCGCACCAAAACGGCTTTGCCCCCTCCCCGGCCAGCTGCCCTATCGTTGCGATTCATCTCGTATCCATAGAACCGCATCTTCTTCTGTTCCGATAGGTGGGTCTCACAGATCAATGCTACGTTGACTCCATACGTCCCCAGAAGTTGTCGAAACATCATGTTCTTGTTGGGCTATGCCATTAGCGTTCCAGAACAGTATGTTCAATGACTCTTCTACACCTCATCCCTGATCAGTAGCCATCGCAGAAGAATTCAGTTTCAGCTTCCAGAAGAAGCATTACTTTTGTTGTCTTGTCTGGATCATTCATCAGCCGTACGAGGTACTTCCTAAGTAGTGGGAGTAGGCCCACCACGTTGATTTCCTTGAGAATTTGAAGAAGGTTCTTCAATTCCAAGGATTCTTCCATGGAACGGTTTTATGATTTGTCCTTCTTGGCAAGCTTCTTGACGACCCCACTGTAAGTTTGGTGATTCAATCCCACATATGCTGCTGATGTTGGTTGGCTAGCAGAAGATTGCTGGCCAGTTGAGTGTTTGCGATTCCCAGCCACGCGGGCAGCAGTGCTAGCCACTTTACTTTTCCCCTCTTTTTCTTTTTCTGACACCTGGTTTTTCTTCTCCAGCTCTCGTAGATAAATAGGTCAGTTGCGGTAATTTGCTGCATGCTGTCCCTTACAGTTTACGCATTGTGATGGCGTTATTTTCTCTTTTTTCTGGCACTCTACCGTCAGGTGACCACCTAGACACTTGACGCGGCGTGGTTTTTGGGCAGAGTAGTTCTTAGAGTGTCCAAAATGTTGGCAGTGGTGGCACTGAGGAATTGTACTCTGTGAAGCATGATACTCCTCAATCTTGACTACAGTATGGTTATTGATCTAATTTAATGCTATAAAAAAATTTAAAAAAAATATTTGCTAAAGTAAGATTAAAAATATTTATTCACTATACGTACGAAATTAAATATAGGTATAAATTATTTTAGTTTCTAAAATATATATATAAAAAATTAAACAAATTTTCTTTGCTAAAATAAGCTTAAAAATATTTATTCACTATACGAAATTAAATATAGCTATGAATTATACATATATATATGTATATATATGTATATATATATATATAAAGTAATTAAGTAAATGTTAATATTATAATCACTATCACCAGCATTCTTAAGTAAAAAATAAAAGTACATACAAAAAATAGCACCATGGTCACTGGCCAGAACCATAGAAAGAGATTTAGGTGTGCTATCATCCCAGCTCACTTCTAATGTTTAAACTTTAATATCCCATCTCTTTTCGTTTTCTTTACTATTCAAAATGACTGATACGGAAAGTGAGAAACGAAACAACAATTTAATATTTTCCTGGTCCTTGTTACCGACAAGATGTAGAGTATACAGACGTTATTTCAGTTAAAACAGAGTTTATTTATTGTGATGTGATATAAAAGTAGGCCTATTTGCTTATTAAGTTTATTTGTTTAAAAAGTTTTTATATCATGCATTAAAGATTTGTTTTTTATCTTGTTACAGCTACAACTAAAACACTACAGGAACATCTAAAAACAAATCCTACAGAATTAAGACAGTACGAAAATGAAAGGAAAAAAAAAGTTGAATCCCCAAAATACAAAAACCAACCCCTCAATAAAGGAATCAACTCACTATGGAGGAGGTCCTATTCAAGAAAACAAAACTTTCTTCTTATGAACCCAAAGCACAGTCCATCAGTAAAAATATTGCTCTCGTGTTGACCAAAAGCCTTCTTCCTTATACTTTTGTTGAAGAATCAGGATTTGTGGAGCTTATGAATAATCCTAACATTGCGCCTCAATACGAAATTCATTGTTGGAAAACTTTTTCAACAAATTATGTACCAAAACTCTTTGCGGATACTCAGATAAAAATGAAAGGTGTCCTCAAATTAGACTTACCGTCTCTTCTCTCCTTAAGTATCACTTCAGATGGTTGGACATCTGCAGCTGTTGACAAGTATGTGAGTGTAACTTTCCATTATTTAAGAGCTGACTTTACTTACATCTCTTTCACAATGGATACAATTTTAATGAATGAATTTAATCTAATGAACTAGTAAGAACATCAGCACTGCAATCAAACTAACTTTGGAGGAATGGGAAATACCAGTACTGGAATCAAGCAAACCAATCTACTGCGTCACTGATAATGGTGCTAATTTCAAGAGTGCTGCTTCAATTTATTTTATTCATCGACAGTGCTTTGCCCATACTTTACAGAATGCTATATCTGATTGAAAAATAGAAACTCAATGATTTATCACTCTGTTATCAAAATGCAAGGAAATATTGGGTCACTACCGACGAATCAGCTCAGCTAAAAACGGACCTCATAATATTTGAAAACAATTAAATTTTAAACGGCTGGAGGTAGTTCAATATGTTGACAAAAGATGGCCATGTTAAAGAGGCTGATTGAAATGCAGAGCTGGCCAGTCCACATAACACCAGTGACTTGACTTTGCTTACTGCACAAGACTGGAGACACATACATGGGCTAGTAGAAGTTTTACAACCCCTTGCTGAAGCAACAAAGGATTTAAGTGGTGACAGCTACACAACTTCATCAATGGAGATTCCTGTTCTACATTGTTTGGAGTCACACTTGAATATATGTATAGTAAAGAAAATTGAGGGAATCATGTTTGCCAGGAATGTATCTAAATCAATCAAATCATAGCTAGGAATGTATGAAGAAGACACTGTATACCTACTATCCACGTTTTCGAGGGGTGTTTGTTAGCACAACTGTTGCTGTAGCAAATCTCCAAGCTGAGGTAATCAAGTATCGAACCTTTGAAACAAAACCATTGGAAGAACAACCAGTAGCAAGTTCAACCACTTCATCTCTTTGGTCTGCGATTGATGATTTACCAAACGAGTCTTTCGTTGATTCAGTAACTGATTAAATTGAGAGATTCTTAGGTGAAAAACATATTCCCCAAAGATAGGACCCCTTGATTTGGTGGAAGGTAAAAGGACAACATAACGAATCTAACTAAGGTAGCAGCTAGGTGACTGGGTATACCTGCTACCCAGGTCAGTAGTGAGCGATTGTTCAACAGCAGGCAATACAGTTACAGAATCTAACTAAGGTAGCAGCCAGGTGACTGGGTATACCTGCTACCCAGGTCAGTAGTGAGCGATTGTTCAACACAGAAGGCAATAGTTACAGAATCTAACTAAGGTAGCAGCCAGGTGACTGGGTATATCTGTTACCCAGGTCAGTAGTGAGCGATTGTTCAACAGAAGACAATACAATTACAGAATCTAACTAAGGTAGCAGCCAGGTGACTGGGTATATCTGTTACCCAGGTCAGTAGTGAGCGATTGTTCAACACAGAAGGCAATACAATTACAGAATCTAACTAAGGTAGCAGCCAGGTGACTGGGTATACCTGCTACCCAGGTCAGTAGTGAGCGATTGTTCAACCCAGAAGGCAATACAATTACAGAATCTAACTAAGGTAGCAGCCAGGTGACTGGGTATACCTGCTACCCAGGTCAGTAGTGAGCGATAGTTCAACACAGAAGGCAATACAATTACAGAATATAACTAAGGTAGCAGGTAGGTGACTGTGTATATCAGCTACCCAGGTCAGTAGTGAGCGATTGTTCAACATCAGGCAATACAGTTACAGAATCTAACTAAGGTAGCAGGTAGGTGACTGGGTATACCTGTTACCCAGGTCAGTAGTGAGCGATTGTTCAACAGCAGGCAACACAGTTACAGAAATGCGTCAAAATTTGTTTCTGGCACACGTTCGACAACTTGGGTTTCTCTATAAGAATTTGGAAACTAGGCCAAATTTATGACTCAATTATTTTTTAAATTCTTATATGTGTATTATATTTTTTATATGTGAGTATTTTAAAGAGTTTATTATTAGACGTCATTTATGTTTCTATTTGTTTTTATAAAGCTTAAATCCAAATATTAATTACTAATGCAAGTGCATTATTATAATTTAGGTTGTGGTTTTTTTTCTTGAACATAAATAAATTGACATGTCAGCATAAAAATATGGTGTTCTTTGAATTTTTATTTACGCCTTTCTTTTGACCTAGGTGTAACTACTGGTTGATTTAAAAATTAAATGTAGTGTTAAGTGACAACAACAAAAATCCTAAGTATCTTCGACTTCGACTTTTCTTCACAAATTTCAAACTTGTCTTCTTCTCATTTAAAAAGGGTCCTTCACCCCTCCCGGGGCAGTGTGTGGGGGTTGGGGGGAGTGACCTGTCCAGCCCAGCTCAGCTGATGTCGCGGCCACTCGCCCAGACGTCGTCGCTAGGTTCACGCACAAGCCTGTGACTCGTCGTTTACATCAAGTTACAATATCCCGTGTGGGCATTCAGATAGTCAACCACACATGGATTCTAAACAGGCCTATAATTCGGTTGAAAGAAGCAAATTATAGATGCAATCTAAGTTAACTTTGGTAGACCCAAAAAGTTGACCAACTGACTGAGACATGTTTGTTTTATACGTTTGACAGGGTATGAGTCGGATGTCACTTATCAAATACTTTCGAAACACATAATGGGTTGCAACAAGTAGATGCACTTTCCACATTTAAAACAAATCCAGACTAAGGAAATAGGTTTAGATGCGAACGCTGACAAGACTAAATACTGTACATGATTACACAGAGAACACAGGTCGGGGACGATAGTACAGAGATTACAACGATCTCCATATCATCGGCAGTCTAGCCTAGTTAGAAAGGGACACCTTAGACCATGTCACCACTAAGATGATAATAAAAATAGTAATGTAATTACAACTATTTCATTGTGTACACTTTATATGTCTAGTTGTACTAAATTTAAGCCCTATACATTAGATATTAAATGACGGAAAGCAATACACATAAAATACTAATTTTGAGCCCTATATCTCTTGAAGTGTAATTATTTAAGATATTTGAATCATAATTATTAATAGCTAATAATTATTAATTTGTTAAAACTGTACACTAGAATTGCATTGTCGAATGCCGTTTGGAATAAAAATCGTTCAATATTTAAATCATTAAGTGATTCTTTGATGTGACAACTTGAATATTAACTTTAGAGAATATTCTTGAGAGGTCAACTGGAGCCACTACTTAAGATGTGATATTGTCAGGCAGTATATTGTTCGCTCTGATCTATTTCCAGTATATGTGTAACAGTAGTGGTCCTGAACGTTCACTTCCGGTCTCCTCAAACTCACGTGATGGCTCCTTGGGTGAGGCGAGTGTTTATCCACATTCTTCCTCGTCTGCTGGTGATGAGGAGGCCCCAGTACCAGATAGATAAGCGCAGGTAGTAGGAATGTTCATTCATGTGGGTGATTTGTCCAACCTCTGTGTTCTGACGAACCAATGACCATCAGATTGATATTTACCGACCCTCACACGAGCAAACACTCCTCTGCTATATTTGTACCTCACAGTTTGGGAATCTCCTCTCAGCGCATCATGGTTCGGACTTGCAATGGCTTGGAGCTGAGAGACCCTGCTATGTTAGCCGAGTCCTCGGCCTCGGACCTGCTCGAGTCCACGCAGACCACTGAGCTGTTTTCCAGACTCGACTCCGGAGATGAGTTCGCTACAAGGTATACCCTCTACTCTCTATTACACGTGCTTCACACTGTCACACTTAGCTTGTACACGTCTCTTCATAAATGTAAATTAATTTTAAATAAATTGCTAACGATAAAAATGACAAAACTATATTTTTACTTTTTAGATGTATCTGTACATTTTGACAGTTTAGTATCAAAACTTAAATAAAAATGTAAAAGAGGATTACATATATGTTTTTAGGTAAAAACGTAATGTTTAACAAACCAATTGTCGGTGACCTGGTGGTCAAGGGGGTAAGGTGTCAGACCTCTGTGCTGGCGGCCGGGGTTCAATCCTCGGTCCCGGAACAGATTTATCTGATTACCAAACCCTTCCTTCACCTCTGACAAGACATCTTGTGAATGTGGGGAATGCCAGGCCTCCACCGTGGTTCGGATTCCACGTTAAACTGTAGGTCCTCCATTTCATCTAACAATCACCCTACCATTACACATTTGCGTAAGTGCGTATAGTCCGAATGGGTAGTAAGACGTGGTGCTAATAATAATAATAATAATTATTATTATTATTATTATTACTATTATTATTAGTTATGCTGTCTTACGATGGATCCATTGCATTTGTTGGTAAACTCAAACCACCAATGCACCCTTTCCTCTACATCCTACTTTAGAACACTTAATTGTTTTCTTTCCTTCAAGTTAATCTCGTACATGAATCCTCTTTCCCTCAATATTTCCTCCTATGACGTTGTGCAGAAGACAGTTCCTCCTAAGGTTGTGTCTGATCCAGTTGGTTTTACGCAGAGGAATCGCATCCAAAATGGTTCTCCTCTCAAACAATGGATTTAAATATGTGAATATAGTTAATTTCTTGCATAAATTATTGAATCTTTTAAACTGTAGATGTCTAATCTAACTGATTGACATGATACACTTCATTGTTTAAAAATTGAGATAATTAGTCTATACTAGTAATATATGTAAAAACCAAATAATAATATACTTTAGCAAACCTGAGCAAAAGTTGCATTATATTTACGTTAAGCATTTTTGAATCACGAGTTTAAATTTTATGATTTTCTACTAGAATTAAAGTACTACACACACAAAAAAAAGATCGATATTGGACCCACAAGGGTCAATAACTTGTATTAAAATTTCGACTTCCACTTATAATTTTTACATTTTATTAGGGATTGCACATTTAAGATTATCACATTTTTATTAAATTCCTCATTTAAAAATTTAAACCTATAAATAAGTTGAATATTTACTATTAAGTATAAAATGATAGAGTTCGATCATTGCTGTATAAACATTTCCCCTAAGAGGTTAGTTTAAAGAAAAAATAACCTGAACTTTTTGAGAGACTTACCTATCTACTTACTCTATGGAATTATATGATAAGTTCGTCAGAACTTAAGTAGTATAACTGAACTAAATTTCACAAAATTATATTAATATATTTGCAAATATCTCCGAAACATTTGGTTTTATAAAGATGTATTTCAAATAAAGTATTTTCTTTTTAATGGTACTACTATTTTATAATGATAAAGTATTTAGTATCTTAATTAATTTCAGAGTTAAGGAAATTTTCGCTTCTATAAAGTACCAAAAATCATTTTCATTGGTAGATTAAAAAAGCCATTTTGTTTATATTCTTAATCAACGCCTAGATACACACTTTTATTATTATTAGCAACGCGTCTTACTATCCGTTCGGGTTATACGCACTTACGCTAATGTGTAATGGTAGGGTGATTGTGAGATGAAATGGAGGACCTACAGTTTAACGTGGAATCCGAGCCACGGTGGAGGCCTGGCATTCCCCACATTCACAAGATGTCTTGTCAGAGGTGAAAGAAGGGCTTGGTAATCAGATAAATCTTTGCCGGGACTGAGGATTGAACCCCGGCCGCCGTCATAGAAGTCTGACACCTTACACCTAGACCGCCAGGTCACCTGATACACACTTTAATCAAAATCATTAGAGCCATTTCATTATTGCATTAATTCTCATTTAACCCTTTACCAAACTACTCTTAAGTTTAGGGTTAAACAGACACACAGACGGCATTGAAAAAAAAACATTTATAAGGTTCAATGAAAGGTTGACATTCATCAACATCTCAGTTCGGATATTTTTTACGATTGCAATAATTTCTTTACCTGTAATAAAGGGAGAAATTATAACGAAGATCTTGTCTATATGTAAAATGTTTTGTGTACCATGACTGAGGTGAACTATTTATTTGCGTATAACCCGAACGGGTAGTAAGACGCGGTGCTAATAATAATAGCTATTTATTTCACTTTGTAATTTGTTCTCGTACTACATACAACACACTCATTTGTTTTTGCAAGATAAGATTGGTCTAGGTCTGTACAGACCTGCCTGTAATAAACAATCATACATGTATTTTAAATTAGGGAGAATACCTTCAAATGGTAAACATATCTTTCAAGTGTAAAAAAGTCTTGCCTGCAGAGATGATACGATATCCCTCCTGCATAGGACATTAGTATTGAATAAGTATCATAAAAATATACAATACATGATAATAACAATAACATACTTTTTGTGTAATTGAGAGATATTTCCATTCCTTTGAATATTTTATGTTTTCTAAGATTTCGGGGAGTGCATTCATAATATAACTGTTATCATTTGATTAGTGGATATCGTGTGGTGTGTATCAATAGGTAATAATATTAAAATGACTGTTTGTAAACTAAAAATAAAAATATCATATTCTGAAAATTGAAAAATGACACCTGTACACGGGAATCGAACCCGGGACCTTCGGCTTAGTACGCCAATGCTCTTACCAACTGAGCTATGCAGGATTCGTGCTGTGCTCTAGTGGTTGGATTTTCTAGTTACATATCAATAAGTCCCGGGTTTGTCAGTTTCAGAATATCTCAGTGAATCATTTATTTTGAAAAGTTGTCAAATTAAGCCTCATGAGGGCCATTGAGATGCTACTTGAATAAATAAGTGGCAGCACAAGTATAGACGATTTAGATTAAAGGTCATGGGGTTCATTGTGTTGAAAACATGACACGTTTTATCAACAAATGTTAGCACTGTCATCACATATTTAGGCAGTAACTTGGTTGGAATAGCTATATTTTGGGTTTGGAAATTAGAGTTTTTTAAAAGTACATACAAGTATCAATCAAGTTGGTATGAATTAGTTTTCTACCGTAAGTGAAATATCGATAAGACATACTTCCTTTAATTCATTTTAATCCATAAACCTTCTAGGATGATGGGCAATGATGATTGTTTATAATAAATGCATTAACATCAATGAAGTTATTCTTATAGATTTTTATATTTTAAAGTAAATAGAAATTATTTGCGAATTATTTAATTCATTTTATTCAACTTTTCCTCTAATATTATTGATAAAAGTGGTTAAAGCATTAAAACTGCATATAAATATTTATGTAATTGGATGTTATCAAAGTTGTATTGGCTAAACATATATTTATTCTTGCTAATCCATTATTACAGTCAGAGATAATAATAAATCCATAAGTATTAATCAGGTTATTAATAAATTAAGTTTTAGATTAGGCATATATATTTAATGATTGAGATTAATTTGATAAATGCCTTGAATAATTCATGACACCTGCCGTATCATTTAAAATCCATGTATTTGGTAAAAGTCATTTACTCCTCAATCATATAAATGCTTGCAAGCTTATAACCTTACCGAGTATTAGAGAGCGTCCTTTGACACTGTCACCTTTATGATTATTAAAATATTTTTGACTTGAGCAGTCGGCACTAAGACATAAATGATTTTTGATAACCCTCTTACGTAATGACCTCACTGAGGATCGAAAAGAAGCCTTCAAAATTACCATGTTTATTGTGATTTAGTATGTCTGGTTAAGAGAGAACCTCCCTGCCTTCCCCCCTTCCTGGCTTAGAGAAAAATGACTATCATTAACTATTGAGAAGGGGTGGTCAGTGGTACTGGTTTTCAAAACGACAAAACATGGATTATCTTCTACGAAATGTCATCAATTAAACCCTAATCTGGAGATAAATTTTAAAGTTGACACGTGACCACCACTTATTACGAGGGGACAGGCCCTATCGATCATTTTCAAAGGTGAGGGGGTAGTAAAACCCTCTTCAAAGATATCAATGATTAAGGATTTTATGGGGTGAAGATATCCACCCCAATATTCAGGTCAGCTTGGCGGTATCTATTTGTCATAGAATCTACTAATGTTGAAGGAAAAATAAAATTAATTGCTTTTTAACTTCACAGAATGACCTACACAAGTAGTGGCATCTTTGATAATCAAATGCCTACTTTCCTTATACTTCAGATAATTATAATAATATTTTTCTTAGTTCACACATAATTTATTTTAGAATATTTGTATTTTAGGAAATTAAGTTACTTCAGAATGAAGTTAGTGTATTTTAATTGATTTTTCTATAACTGCAAGCATATTAAAGGTTCATTAATTTATATAATGAAGTAAGATACTTTTTTTAGCAGCACTATAACTGCGTGCATGGAATATTATCACTATTTATACCAAGAAGTAACTAACTTGTTTTTTAAGCAGCACGTCATACTACCTGTTCAAGATAAACCCATATATATTAAATAAGCTGAAGAGTCATGACTGAGAAAGTTTCAATTTAGAGGAATTGTACCCACATTTTCGAAGAAGGAAATAGGAAAACCACACTTATTACACGCAACAAAGTTTGGATCCTTGATCTACCACTCATAAGCTGTCTTATGTAATACAAAAGAGACGTATTAGACTATGAGGCCACTTATCAATGTAACTTTAATTATATTACTGTACAATTTTACAATGGTGTTGCTACTCTCAAAAATACATATTCTGCTCTCTTAAAATGATAAATTACAGTTTATTCATGATACTATATCTATAATTACTTTAAAGAATGCAGAATTTAAAAGGTATTTTTTTAAATCGGTTGGAATTTGACCCACTATACACTTGGCTAACAGCCATTAGTAGAGAAACACTTCCAATAAAAAAAGTAACTGATGTTTCCCAGCCCATGTCATATCTGATCGTGGAAATACTATATTGTTTATAACACATGATATTTGTCTTTTAATTTATCTTAATCAAAATGAGATTTCTGCAGCCAATATAGATTACCAAAAATAGCTAATCATTTTAACCAATTTGTTAGAGACTTGGAGGCATCCGGCATGGGCAGCAGTTGTAGGATTCATGGTTCCCCTCCTCTGCCGACCCTTTGTCCAGAGGACGGGTTTCTCGGCATCGCAGTTGCTGCTGAGGAGCTGCACCTTAATGGTAGTCCTATGTGCCGACACCGTCATCACTGGCACAACTGTCCCGAGCTTCACAAGGCCATCGACGGTGTTAGGTTTATAGCGGACCACACTAAGAGGGAAGAAGACTCTACGAGGGTGAGTAGATGGATAGGGTGTCAATTACCTCTACTCAGTAACAACGGTCCAAAAGATATAATAATACATTATAAAGGAAAATGGATAGGGTGTTAATTACCTTTACTCAGTAACAACAGGTCCAAAAGATATAATAATACATTATAAAGGAAAATGGATATGGTGTTAATTACCTTTACTCAGTAACAACGGTCCAAGGGATATAATAATACATTATAAAGGAAAATGAATGAAATTGAAACAAAAATATGTCACTTAATGTTTAAGCATAAAGTAATTCTCGTCTAGTATGAACACAATTTCAACCAATTTTATGCAACTATTATAACATTTTATAGAATAGGACGTATTTTAATAGAAATTAAGAAATTAAATATCCGGATGATTCTGTAACACCGTGGATACACAATTACAAAAAAAAAAGTATAAATTACATAATAAATAAATGCAGAGGAGCCGATAGGACATCAAAGACAAATATACCATACTATAATATATTTGCTTCTGTTTCCCCAAAACCCACTCGACAATTATTGCGTCGGTAAAAAAGAAAACCAACGGCCAGGAAATCAAGAATATTTCCAGTTAAAAAACTCAGAACATATTTGAAATAATCTGAGAGAGAGATTTGAACTTGGTTAAATGCAATGATTTATTTAGAACAACCGGTAAGTCATAAAATATAGATTAGATGAATATAAATTATACATTTATATATAAACAAAAATAACTATGTCATATAAAAGGGGTTCCAACAATATTCAACAATATAAGTTTCTCGCGTGTCAATATAGCGAGGTCCAGTTATTAACACAATTTTGAAAATATATTATTTATTTGTGTAAAAGGACTCTGAACATTAGAAACAAATAACTATGGATAAATAAATATTTTCCTACAAGGACTACAAACGCTATCGTCATAAAATATTGCCCTAGTAACCAAAAAAAGAGCTTAAAATTTTTACCCATTTCTGATCTACATGAGTAAAAAGGAGGCCCAATATTAAACCTTTACATTAAAAATATGTACAAAACCTGATGGATACCAACATTTGCTCATATTATATAACATACAAAACTAAGAAGAAAGATAAACGTCTCATGTCAGAAGGACTTCAAAATTAATACATTGTACGTATTACAAAAGACTATAAACTTCAAAGGTAAAAGTCTAATGTCAGGAGGATTACAAAATTAATACATTGCACGTATTACAAAAGACAAATATAAAAGTCTCATATCAGAAGGACTTCAAAATTAATACATTGTACGTATTACTGAAGACTATAAACTTAAAAGATAAAAGTCTAATGTCAGAAGGACTTCAAAATTAAAGAAAAATATTAGTCGAAACAATATCACACTAATAAAATAAACTACTGTCCGTTAGAATAAATATTTAGCAAGTCTAAAATTTTAAACATGTTACATGTTTCCTGCGCGCAATATCCTGCATTATTAGAAGACATGATATTAATAATATTTTAGCCGAAAGGTAATTCAGATATACAAAGGTCGAAAAATAATTTAGTTTACATTTACTCAGAACACCCAGAGATGTTCTCGTTTGATTTCCTGTCGACAGTCCCTACTACAGTTCTTGTGCCAGCATTTATTTGATGATAGTCGCTCAGAGAGGGGGGAAAGAGGGGTAACACATTCAAGGGGAAACACAGAAACAAAAGAACGAGGGAAGGGGTAAAGAGACGGGGAAGATGCAACGAGCTGTTTCGTGAAGGTTCCAGAACCATCATATGTGCTCACGCCACTTTCTTGAGCCGGAAACGTCGTAGTTCCTCCACGTACGGGTAGTTTATATATATTTTCATATTGTTCAACTAGCGCATGCTCAGTAGAAACTAGTCTGCTATACACTGTGTTTGTCTTAGAGTTCGTTGTTTTTAAAAACGACACTTGGGCTATAATTCTTAAACACTATCAGAAAAACCGGATCCTCGTAGTAACGGTCTTTTGATTACCCTGGGAAACGCTTTTAATTGCTTAGACGGTTAAAAAATTGTGTTCATTCTCTTTTTTTCACTTCGAGTTTTAATTAGATAAAGAAAATCAAACACAAAGTTGCATTTTCCTGATAAGTGCACATTTTCGTGCACTAATGTTTAAATTTCAGACTCTACCGTCGAGAGATATAGCACAATGTTCATGAGAGATCCATAGTTACACAAAATCTTTATTTTATTAATAAAGATAATGCTATTTGATTGATAAACAATTGTAAAATACTTTATGTTTAGTTACATTATTATGTATACCTATATGTACATATACAAGTCAAAATCCACTCTATCGTCACTAACTCTCTCACCCAACACCTAGGCCTGGAAACTTGAAACTTTGCTTGGCCGAAATGCTAAAGGATATTCCCATATAACAATTAAAAACAAAAATTTAAAAATTGTTTTCTTGGAAATGAAGGGTCTATGATTTTTTTTTTTTTGAATTTATCTAGGAAATTAAAATTTGGCAGGCAGAATAGCCAAATAAATCATAAAATTTGAAGTATCTTTAAGTGAGTTGAATTAAAGGTAGGGGAGTTCATAATTTCCATAAGTAGTTATATACAATTCCCTACCACTATAATAGACAAGAAAAATCTTGGTAGGAAGTTAAAAAGACAAATTATTCCATTTTATCGTATTAATTAAGATATATCTTAGTAAGGTTTGTTTAGATGTGAGAGGGCTCTAATATCCCAAACTGATAGAAACAAATACTATTATGTAAGGTACAGAACTTAAATTGGGAAAGGGATTAAAGCATCCCCAAATTATCATAAATGTCTGATGATTTAATTGGAGAGAATAGGAGAGGAAATAGGTGGAAGGAAGTCGAGTAAGAGTAAAACTAAACCTTTAGGTGATGCAAAGAATAGAAACTTGCTAGTAATGTAGAAACATTGCTCAGAGAATGAAATTATATTGTTCCTTACAGCTATATAGACATATTAAGTCCCAAGGCTGGCTCCTTATCGGCATAATTCCCTGAAGAGGGAGATATTGAGCGGACCCACGTACGAGACCGGGCCCCCTGAAGGGGAGTCCCGTCCCCTTACTGCCCTTACCCCATCCACCCTTAACGAGGGATTTTTCAAGGGACCACCAGTTGTCCCTATTTATCTTCTCACTGGTTTTTAACATGTTAAAAAGTATAGTCCTTGCTACTCTCTAAAACATTTATTGTAATAATGAAAATGGATATTATATATTTTTTAAATATATCTATTAAATAACCGCTAGGGAACCAAAACATTTTCGAACATATTGTTCCTTAAAGATGTAACAATAATCAAGCGTAGAAAAAAAGTGGTATTATTCCAGATCTATACATAATATAACTTTACACCCCAAACGCTTTTAGAGGACCAAAATAGATGAAACCTGGTACCCTTGCAGTGGGCAGGGACTGTGGGAAAGACCCTAATGAAGATATACTTTCAATTTTATTTGATTTTGTTTAAATAATAATAAAATAAATCTTGCTCATTCTCACTTCATCCACTATTACTTAATAGCTGAAAATATATATTTATATTTTCAAACGACGACCAAATTTCCATGTGTTTCTCATTAGAAGGTTAGGTTTTGTTAGTTAGTAGGTGACCAGAAGGTTGGAGTTTGAAACCCAGCTGGATTTACAAGTAAGAAATTTATCACGCAATAGAGGTCACAATTCATATTATTTTTATCATCCTCAACAAATTATGGTTCGTATTCAAATCACCCGTAAGGGTTGTATTTCTTGAATTACGGGAAAAAAATGATAGCAAAATACTTGTCACATCAGTACATGTATATTCAGATTATATGGTAGTGGATCGTTTAGGTTGACATTGAGTAATCATTAATCAAATAATATATCATTTCATTTATCAGAATGTTACATCATACTTAAACAATATTTGATAATATAGACATATAATTACATACCTTCTCGTTGATTCAATTCTTCTCCAAAATACATTTTTAACAATTTATCGATATCTTCAATTATTTTTGCATTCACTGGAACTTGGGATGATAGCTGCTAGGGATTGATTGAATGAAGACTTTTAACTTTCTTAAAAAAAGTTTAAAATCTACTGTATCCACTCGGTAGTTGATTTCACTTTTAATGACAATTTTCCATGTTGTTCTTGGCGTGATTATCTTTATTGGAGCAAACTTATAGTTTTGTTGACCAGGAGCTTTGATGACATCAGCTTCGGAGGACGTCCAGTCACAGACAGGCAATACTAAACCTACAATGATTATTGTTTTATATTTAAAGAAAACATATTTGTAAGGTGTATATCCTTCTTTTTTATTTTGGCTGAAGACACGGTCAGATAGATGGTAAGAATGACCAATAACTGGAAATATTATTGGAAGAGATTATACTTTGTCAAAATAAAAAAGAATAAGCCATTTCAGGAGCATGCCTATCATAGTTGTATTCCCTTTTAGGCTTGAACATCCATCAGCAAAAATACATATTTGATCAGTTTCAGTAAGATCTGCATTGAAAAGATGATACTAAAAAGCAATACATGCTATCTCATTTGATCCTTTCAGGCGCTGACCTTCAGATTAAGTAAAAATATTTACATGTCCGTACATTTTTATTCTTAGAGTTCCCTTTACAAGTAGTCATGTTATATTGACAGAATTGCCTAGAGTTTTAGACATCTTGTTGATAGATGGCTTTTGGCAAAACCATATTCTTCTGACAGTCGATGGAGAATCTATACATCCCATCGTAGTTTGGGGTTTTCACCATATCGTTTTATGACTTCGCTTTTAGTATTAATTAACGGTATATTTGGCCACTGCTTCAGCTTTCTGCTAATCGGCTGTGGCAATAATTACTGATTTCAATCTAATGCACTTGGAATATGCATCCGTGTCTGTAGATCTGAAACTGATATTGAAATAGTCCAGAAATATATTTTAAAGGTATAATAACCAGAGCTGATTTTACAGATGAGCTCCATTATTCTAAGCTATCCACAATTTGTGAATTTTGCTATAACTAGGTAGGTATTGTATAACACTCTGTTAACGAGTTTAGTGAAAATCAACACTATATTTTATATATAATTATGGAAGTGATTTTTTTTCAATGGAGGGGCCTACACTACGTTCTTGATATTGTGACCCCATAACGCTTTTCTGAAGGAGATCTCCCTGTCATTATGTTATGTTTAGAAATGTTTTTAACCCTGAGTTTATAAACCCCCAATTATTGACAAATATTTAACCATATTCCTGCATAGCTACACGTTTTTAAGACCTTTTATAATACGAGATATTTACCCCTTTATCAGGTCCGTCGTTTTTACTTGGATGTTTACATTTTCGATTGTGTCGCACTGTGTATTTCAGAATGAAGCTGTCTTGGGTCACTTTGTCTTTGTTTGAGTAAAATACTTAATGAAAAAGGAGGATATCTTGCAAAGGCAGGTCACCGAACTGATAAGTATCTGTTCGATATATGCAGTCATGTCTACGAAGCAGTGATTTTAGGTTACATATGAAACACACACACCCTCACAAAAAGAAATAAAATATAATTTATAAAGGCAGAAGGTTCAGAAAACTTAAATAGTGAATAATAGTAAGAGTATTGTTAACACTTGCCTAACTTTCTACTTTCAGCTTCTCTTTATACCAGGACATTTTTTTCATATTTGTTTATCCTTCCTCTTCTTAAGCTATGATAACTAGATTTTCGCTCTCCATTAGACATAATTTCTTCAAACTATTATTAATAATAAGGATGCAAATCATGTAGGGAAAATCATATATAACGAAGGTTAATAATTTCTACAATAGAAAGAACAGCTGATAATTTTAGTTAACTATTTATATACGTTATTCATCAATGTTTCCAACCTTTAGGAATGATATCTATACCAGATTTAAAGTAATTTGTTGAAAAAATTTTGGAATTCCCCATCTCATCTGATAGTTAATGATAGCTCTATATTATGCATATATTGATCATAGCTGTGCCTCATACTAACAAACATTGGTGATTGATCAAAAGTTTACACCCTATTCAATAATTGATCTGATCTCTCCATCCTATTATTTAGACATGAACGTATCACCTTACATAGACTTGATCATAGCTGTGCGTAATACGTGCATTATATTAGATGATTAACCAGCGCTCATGCGGTGCCAATATTAAACCACACATTCTAGCACTGAATTTTATTTAGACATCAATTGCTAATCACTTAGATTCTTACATGTGATATAAAATATAATTTATGATTGATCAAGTCCATTTAAATATTATTTTATCAATTAACTTAAACTTCCATTATGATTAAACTTGTTCGTAATAACGCATGAAACTTAAATTATATTTAACGAGTGATCGGAGCCATGCCTCATATTTAAAAATGCTCGATTATTTATCAGAGGCTTGCACTCCATCATATCATTAAAATGAACCCTGTATCATTTTTATACTTGATCGAAGATCTAAATCATATATAGAATTGATCTTAGTCACGCATTATACTATCATTAAATATTATGACTAGACAATGCCATGACTCGTGTTTAGTCGATATTTGACTAATGAACCTAGCCCACCATTAAACATACTCATAATTTGGTCATAGTTCATTGATATACATGCTACTTACATGTAATTCGATCATAGATTGAAGTTTCAAATCTTTCATGTTATACCTATAATCCTTGATAAAGTTTTAATATCACGCTTTGTCAATATTTAACATTCTATCATAACTCATCATTATACTTAGAAATAATTTGATAATCATTCATAAATATAAATGATACCTACATCTACATTTGACAAACGATTATAGTTACTCATCATTCATGGACTATATATGATCCTCAATCAAACTTTCACACCGCGCTTATTAAGTATTTGACTAATGTTACTATCTCAGATTCATACTTAGACAAAATTTGAATAGCATTCATAACTATACATGATACCAAAATGTAATATGGTAATAGATTAAGACCATGCATTGTTCATCTAACACATCTACACATCAATCACAACCTCAAGTTGCGCTTTAGTAGTATTTGACCACTAATCCTAGATCTGTACAACACTCAGACACAATTTGATCGTTGTTAGGAGATAAACATGATGCCTACATTTTATTAGATCATCAATTAACGTTATACATCGTTTATGAAAGACACGTGATCCTTGGTCAAAACTTCACATCATACTCAATAGTTATGTAACCATTAATCATATTTCAGCATCATATTTATAGGTCATTCGACCAACCTTCAGTGCTATACATGATCTATATATTGTAATTAGGTTAATTGATATAAGCCATTCATTGTTCATTTAAGGCATCTGATCCTCTATAAAATCTTTGCATTAATGTTATTAGATCATTGATCATTGATCCATGCTCTACTGTATACTTAGACATAATTATAGTATCGAATATTATGCTTGCATAACATTTAAGCACCATTCAAAGAAATAATCACAAGAAGATATCATCATTATTCCTAATAATGATGCCAATATTTAGTATCTTGTCTGATACCATTATTTTATAATCAACTATCATTTAATATACCAACTGAACGATTTCGTATAGATTGTCCCAACAGTGCATAAAGTTTTCTTTTTTATTATTGAAAACTTGTTAAGTACCATTCAAATAAATAGGCAGGAATAAAATATATTTGCAAAATTTTAGAATTTACAGCACATCTTATAAGTAAGAAGTTATGGCCTCGAGTGTGTTATGCAGTGCACAATAAATAGCATATTATACTATAAAATGATTTATTATTACTTTTTTGCAATAATGGTTTATAAACATTAGGCAAATTAAAATAATATCATAGCTTCTTTGATTTTAATTCGAAATATTTAAAAACATGAAAATATAAATCATGCAAAAGATTAACTGAATGATACTACAATATAACTTAAGTGGTTTCACTCCTTGTGGTATTATATGGACCAGTACAACATAACTTTGATCTTGTGGTATTACTTGAAACTTTTGTAATGCAAACCAATTTGACACTCCGAACAAACAAATCTTTCTTTTTCTGAGCCGTGAGCACATCTGGGCTCAGTTGGGTTTGGAATCGGCCGCTGATTAGTGTTATCGTAACGAAAATCTTAAAGTGATTGTGGCACAAATCGTCCTTGATGGGATGGTGTTCCGAATATTCTAAGAAGGGGAGACATACATTTTTGGGAAATTCGAAAAGCTGGTGAGTTGCATTATCCATAGAAAGCAGTTTTATAGTTATAATCCACATATTGACTACGCTGGAAGCAAAGAAATAAATGAAAATTGGTCAGCATCTTTTGCACTGTCTCATGTGTGTTCTATAATCATGTAGATATATTTAAGTCCAATAAGTCAAAACCTCCCATTCAATTTTTGTACTTTTAAAAAACTGTTTGATGCTGAACTTGGACTTTACCTTTGTTTCACCTTGACCATTGACTTGTTGTTCTGAGCAATACATTTTTACAGGTAGCAACTGTCACTATGCTGGTATCATACTAGTATATAATTTTCTGATGAAGTAAAATCTAATGTTCTTCTTTATTATTTTGTATTATATAGAATCATACTTTCATCGACTGCACTATGCAAAACTCAAACGTTCGAGATAATGTCTGAGTTTGTATAATCTATCAGTCTGGTCATATGTACTATACTCATTTAAAATTAGAAAACAGGGTAATTTCTCAACTTGATAGCATCGAATACTTTGACTAAGTAATTTTAAGAGGAATCTTCTCTGAAGCAATACATTCGTTCCTTTGGGTATCTTGCATAACTAGACATTGTGCTCACAGGCCAAAACTATTTGAAAGGATCCCTACCCGCCCCACACATATTTGTCAGTGACCTCTACTGTTATTTTAAAAAAAGTTTGTCAACGTTTTTAAGTTTCATATTGTTTTGTAGTTTCCTACATAAAATAATGGGGGTATGCTAGAAGAATGAATACTACTAGGCATGAAAGGGAATAGGCTGTCATTGTTGTCTGGGTGCATACAGTCCAATAAATCGTACACCAGGTTCCTCCTTTGTGTATGACGCTAATTTTGTGTGTGTGTGATTGATACTTACATACATATATTATATTGAAAAGTACATTTAATATTTAAAAAACACTTGCATACTTACTACAAAAAATTAATTATGACTTACCCTCAGTGTGTAACAACAAAATTGAAGTTTGCCATTTTCAATTATACACACTGCTACACAAAAATTATTAGCTTAGCTTCCAGTTTTACTTTAGTACCTCTATTCTTAGACCCTATCGTTTATATTAGTACTAACACATGAGGATAAAACTCAAAATCCCCCTCACATTTTCATTTTTTCTCTCAATTCCAATTTATTGGACAATATGCACTAATGGGTTAAGTTAGCAGTGCGTATATCATCATATGTCTAAGTAGAAACCATAAGATGATATCAACGGAGGTAGTATAAATTATTAACTATTGAAACCATTGAGAAACCAAGGCTCATACCATTAACGATTATTTAATTGTGATATTGACAAATACTATTATCGTAGGTCTAGATATGAGCTAACATACATTCCTTTTTATTCCATCATGTTGGTACCATAATATGTCTAAGTAGGAAGCGTTTAGGGTAAGAAACCTAAACCATATTGATTTTACACTGTATATATATCTTTATATGTTATTTTTGTTTAAAACCGTTTCATCCTTCTTTATGCTTATATATCAGAGCATACATGGGTTTCTTAATGATTTTACTAAAGAGAACTTATCACTCCCGTTGTACCACCGCCCTTACTCTTCCCCGAAGAATAAGGCTGGCGCACAACAGACAATAAAAAATAAAAAATTAAATATAGCAATTGCAGAGGGGCTGTGAGAATACAAACCAAAATAAACAGGCCAATTACAGGCCCATTTACTTATATTCCCCGCGAACTCACACCTCAATTATATTGATGTTCTTAACAGGAAAGGGGATGGCTAAAAGCAGGAAACCTGGATTAAGAAGAATATATGTCAATGGTAACAATTTGTAGTTTTATTGATAGTGAGAATAAACTTGAACAGAAGTATTAAAAAAAGGCGATTAAGTTGTACAATTTGGAATTGCTTACAATTCATGAAGCTATTAGCATACGAACATAATATCGTAACTGAAACTAATGAACAATGAACTCTATAAGCCCGCAAGGCCAACGAGTTAAATGATAATATTCCAATACAAAATCTGGCTATGCAGACAAAAATACTCCTTACGAACGATAATACAAGACTTTTGCCATATGGGCCATTCAGTTAAAAAGGGTTAATAACAAAATACTTATAACTTTATATTTACAATACGAAACTTCCCACTGCCTGATGGGCACTTTTGATACAATTAATTACCCTCAGATATCTCTATTATATCTGCCGCTCTATTAAATATATTTATTACTAAACAATCAGGTATAGATGTCATATATGCGATACAAAAAAATAAACATTTATCAGTTAAATATGATTCCAGGTAAAGTAGAATATTCCAAGTCTAGAATAGACTACAACATCCATAGTGACGTTAGAAATTCTAAGTCCAAAATATCGGACATAATTACAAGTTAAATACGACGAAAAGAATCTAAGTCCAATATGATCGACATCTTTACAGAGTCCAAAATGATAGACATATTTACAAGTTGAATACGACGCAAAAAGAATTTCTAATATACAACAGCCGAAAATGGATTTCGTACCTTGCGAATATTTCCTACACACCCAAGGTGTGTCCTAGGGGACAGTCCTGTCAAGAAGTACCGTCCATGTTGAACAACACCAGTATTTATATGATTATACAAGCTCAAAGAGGGGGAAGAGGGGTAAACACAAAACATCGGTCAATATGACATAACGACGGGAGGAAGGGGTTAGAATATCAGGGAAAACATACGTGGAGCTGGTCGAACTTACGAGAACAATAAACTCTGGCATAACAATCTTTTTGCGCAGGCACGTCACACAATTTCCACACCCCACCTTGAGGTATAGAACACTTTACTAGTCCAATATTTCTCCTCGTTCAGTTGATCAATATTTTGGTAGAGGCAAGTTGTTGTCTTTTTTGTGCGTGGGAAACAGTAAGTTGGCGCAGCAATAGTGGAGGACTTTGGTGAGTTTTCTTGTTTTAAAATTATTATTTTTATTTTTGGAGCATATATCTCAAATAAATGCTACACCGTTAACATAGTTTATTCAAGCTGAACAAATAAATGAATACAATATAGCAGCAGTCCTGTCATAGTTCAGTTCTCTTTTTTCCCATTCAGAATGAAGATTATATTATAAACACTTATGTTGGTATATGGTCTGAAGATTATCGAAATGTTAAGGAAGTTTTAATGTAAATAAAATCATCAAATTAACATTTACAATAGATCCATACATCGTTTAACGATAAAAATGTATGTGTATTCTTTATGTTTAAGTCCTTTAAGGTATAGTGTTAATCCCAAAGGTGTTGTAATAAAATTATTTTTTTATTCTTAGGTTGATTGCTTACAGAAATACCTCTAGTTTCATCAAGCTTAGTCTTATTAGCCTGACATTTAGGTCATAGCTAGGTAGATGAAGTGTAAATACTATTATCTGATTCGTCTTGGCCGCTACAGACACAGGTTAGTGGTTTTAAATCGATGCAGTATTCAGATTCATCAATTAATGCAATCATGTTTAATATGGAATTAATAAACAAACTCGTATTGCTTCACACTGCACAATTAGTAAAGTCACAAAATTCTTTCTAATTAGACTTGGTACTTTTAAAACCATTCTTAGATCATTCAGACATGTTTTCCAAATTTCGTGTATAGGTGGTACCGGACCACTCTCCAACACGGCATATGAACTTTGAGGTTCTCAAGGAAGGGCAGACTAGATCACCCAACTCCTAAGCGTTGTAATCATAACTATGGCAAGCTACTTTGAATCTGATTCAGGTACTCTGTAATGTACATCTTGGATTGTATCATTAGCTACAAAACAAAGGTGATAGAAGACGATGTAGCTTGACTAACTTACCCCATTGCACCATCAAAGCACCACACGACGGTTCCACAAAACTACAACACATACTGTCAAGGCCACAACGCGCAAAGAACTGACTGAGCCGACCGAAGTTCGAGTGGTTACAGCTAGGAGGCATGCAGTAATAGGACATTCCAAAGTGGTTGATAAAGGAAGTTATTCCGGTTCTAGCCCATGGAATAGTATTCTCAATATTGATGGAGCTCTTTCTCAGAACTTCACGAACACGTGTTTGGCCAGGCATTTCCCCTCCCACGTGACACATTTATGTTTCACCAACCTTGTTCCTCGCCTTCCCCTTTCTCTGGCTCTAATCATGCACAATGCATGTATGTTGCTATTACCGGCATTCTTGATAGAGGAGAACGTAGCGATGGTTGCGCTTTGTTGACAATTTAAGGGAAAATTATTGTTTAGACTTAGATAAAAAAAAACTAATATGTACCTTTTCAAAATTCTTTTTTGCTTATTAAGTTTATTTTCTATTTAAGATACTATTATAGGGGAAATTAAATTAAATTTTATCATTGTTGATTTGTAAGAATTTACAAAGACTCTAGTAAATAATAAACACTTATATCATGGCTGGGATCGATATATATCGATAGTTTAATGTTGCAGTATGAATTATTTTTGCTCTCAGAGATAAATAGAGAAGTAATTCCAAAGTAATATCTTATATTAATTTATTTTTGTTTATTAAATCTTAGTATAAATTTCTAATCTTATGTAACTATTATTGCTTGTCTTAACTCAATTATTGAAATATTGAAAAATATTTTTGCGAGTAAACTTGATGTTTATTTATTATTTATTCATGGAGAATATTTAGTCTCTTTGGAAAATCAAACAATTAAGATTGTTTTAGGTAATGGCTAGAGAAAAATGCCTTAATACTTTTGCAGTTCAGTTATATATACGACCAATAAACCATTTGTGGTACTAATCATAACTAAATGTCAAGTTAAGAAAATCCATGGTAATAACTCTTGCTCCTTTTCAAATCCATAGGAAATTTTGCCTATTAATATCAGATTTTTTATTATTCCTAACTATTTGTGACGCATTTAAATTATATATTATTATTATTATGCCTTAATTTGGTGAAGCGGATCATTTCATTAGTTGTGTGAATAGAGATTTATTCTTTTGAAATATGAGATTAATATCTTTTCGACTATAATATTTTATTTTGTGATTATGTTATAAGAGAACCTCGGATTTGATCAAGAACTAACATATTACAGTAAATTAACTGATATTATGGAAGACTGAAATTTGAAGTAACTTTTGATATTTATATATATATATATATATATATTGAATTGTTATAATATTTTAAAATTTATATATATATTGAACTGTTAGAATATTTTAAAAGTTTAATATATACTAAACATTTAAAATATTCGTACGTTATAACTTTTCCCCATAAGTGGTGACAATATGCCATGTAGGTATAATGCATAGCTATGATTGGTCAACTTGAATTTGACCATTGATTTCTTATCATATATGTTTCTGATTGATGAAGGATTATGAGAATCCATCTTGATCACTTGGAGCATGTCTCTTTTAAAGTATGAAGAATCATTGAAGGAATATCAAGTGTACTATAATTATGGTAGTCAGAAGCGTCTTTGATCAGTCTAATACACTGATTAAAATTATGTTTTCAGTTCTATGTGGAAATTATAGAGCTACTCCTTCTTTCAGGCAAAGCTGTGATTTTTACCGTTTACTATGATTACGGCCCTTATTCTTGCCCTAAGCTGAAATTCCTTCTCTAACAATTTATATGAGTATGATATAATTATATTTCCATCATGATTGAACCTTTAACTTACCGTGAATAAATCTGACTTGAAATCATCTATCTGCAACAATCGAGCTTTTTGTCGGTATGACTCTTGGTTCTACTACAAATCCAGAAGACATTAATATCTAAACTAATGATGATATCCTATGTTGTTATCTTGAATTCCATCGAGGGATAACACATTAATACGTAGGCCTATGATGATAATATATAGTGATTTTAGTCTCGACATGACAGATTCATGAATATGTTATTATTATTATTAGCACCGCGTCTTACTACCCGTTCGGGTTATACGCACTTACGCTAATGTGTAAATGGTAGGGTGATTGTGAGATGAAATGGAGGACCTACAGTTTAACGTGGAATCCGAACCACGGTGGAGGCCTGGCATTCCCCACATTCACAAGCTGTCTTGTCAGAGGTGAAGGAAGGGTTTGGAAATCAGATAAAACTGTGCCGGGACTGAGGATTGAACCCCGGCTGCCAGCACAGAGGTCTGACACCTTACCCCTAGACCGCCAGGTCATCATGAATATGTTATTTTGCAATGGGTTCGATACATAAACCTAGATGTGTGAATCGCAGCTAGAATGATTTCTACTAACCCACACGATTACACACCCAGTTGAGGTTTATTAACTTGAACGCTTATTATTTAGATATATGATGACTGGGATATGATGATATTAAAACTATGGAAGGCTCTAGCTTTTTACATAGACATATGATCATAAAATCTGTTGATCTCTCGAGAGAAGTATCATGAATGGGGATGACTCTTGGTTTAAGTATGGTTCCAGTCATTGATATTTAAAACATCGTATACTGATATTTTCCTGAGATTTAGAGAGGAATGAGTCCTTGTTCCAACTTATACCTATTATGATAACACCATGATATAATCAGGTAGCGGATGAATTTTTTAATCATTGATCGTTGATATCACCATAATGGAATTAGTAATGAGATGAAATATTTACAGCCATACTTAGACCTACGATGATATCATTTGAAGACTCTTACCTCATATTGGGTCCCAATATTAAATAAACAACATGCACAAGTATGAACTATGATCTATTAATTATGTTTTAGTATAAAACGGAGCATTGATAAAACGTCAAAAATATTGAATAAATACTATTTAAAGGTTTGACCTGGTGTAAGATTTCTTCTATTAGCGATATATGACTTTAATGAAGGTTTAATTTATAGCTTTAAATAACGAATAAACTATATATAAGTCTAATTATGGGCTAGAATCAATGGTAAAATATCCGCTTTGTTCATGTCTAAGGATGATGTAGATCTTTAATCAAGTCTAAGTAAGATGTAAGTTTTCTCTCGGGTGTGTTTGTGATGCAGAGTTCAAATAAATAATCATTCGTTGTTTGAATGCGAAAACAAGTTTTGATTAATCATCTTGTATAATTTAAATATCATGAAAAGCTCTGATCAAGTAAAAGCAAGATGCAGATCTTTGATCAAGTTTAAGTATTTTGCAGGGTTTGGATTTATAGTCAAATGCTGTTTAAATATGCAGTACAGGACTGGTTTATCATCAAAATATTATGTAATTATGATGCATATATAGCTATGATCAAGTCATGAATTATGTGGAGCTTTAATCAACCATCGAATAATTTTTAAGAATGGTGTAAATATCTAATATAAGATTATGTTGTTTAATGTATTATTCAGATCTGTGATTAATATTTTGTAAACCTCTTATAATTACCAATATCGCTAAACTACCCTAACTCTTGTATAAGAGCTATGTAAAGCCATAATAACTATGATTGAGTGTTTAATTATGTATCTTGGCTCTGATAATGATTAAATACTAAGTATATATAATGTAGTATTCCTATCATCGATAAAATAATGTGAAATTACCTTATGAACCTTATATATATATGGCCTACGATTAAGTGTAATGTTAGTATTATGACTAGCTATGATCATAAAATGATTAAACAAATTTTATACGTTAAAGGAAATGAGTATTATGTTAGTTCACCGGCCAGTATATCGAGTTGCATATTTAAGTTAATGATAAGTAGGGTTATGCCTCCAGTGTCGAAGGAGTGAAGGTTAAGGGGTGACTTTATTATGTTTGCCTTTGGAACATTGAGAGAGGAGGGAAGCTATTCTATGATTTCAATCTCCTATGACTGATGACCAAGTGTTAAGATACATTTCTCTAACATTTTGATTCTGAAGGGTGTTGATGGTCAGGTTACAATTCCCTGGTCTTTGAGGTGTCGGCTGGTGGCTATGATGAAGATTGAGGGGTTAACATATCAATGTCGATCTTCGCTTTCATTAACAACTACTGATTGTGTCGTTCAAGTTGAACGTTATTTTAATATAGTTCAAGTGTATTGGTGTACATTAGCCTCCAGAAAAATGCTTGCTGTGACAGTACAAAACCAGACGAGGTGAGCTGCCTTCAAATTCTGTTGAATTATTAGAAGAGGTGGTGGTCGTGAAATACAACACAAACTTTCTTTTTTTAACGTCGATTTTTTTTTTCTTAATAAATACACATTGGTTACAAAAATTCTTTTTTTTTTACCCTTGCAACTATTTATAAACCTTTTTGTTGTTGAGCCGACAGAAACTGATTGGCGATCCTAGCGAAACAGTGGCAAGTTCACTATTTATTTTAACTTATTCTTTGTTGGTAGATAACTATAATTATGCTTTGTGTTTGTAGTAAAAGTATGATCTAACGGTACAGTGAAATAGTGTTAGTAATAATGAGTATGGTATTCTTGTAATATAATGTTGTATTTTAGGTTAAAGAAGATTGGAAGTACGTGGCGATGGTTCTGGATCGACTCTTCCTGTGGATCTTCACCCTGGCGGTGCTCGTCGGAACTGCGGGTATAATCCTACAAGCTCCCACCCTTTACGACGATCGTATTCCTATTGACGTAAAACTCTCCGAGATAGCTTCGACCACGGCCAAACCCCACATTTCTACAGGACTTTAGAAAATATTTATTTATCACAACGTCTTCGTTAAATTGTTAATAGGTGCGAACATTTAAATTAACAAATTCAACATTCACAAAGTTTTCTATAATTTTTCTTATATATATAAGCTTTTATTTAATAATGCCCAACGTTATCCAAATATAAACACTTATATATTAATAATGGTTTCACTGGTTTATTTTTAATAGATAATATTATTTTTTCTGACATGACAGCATAAATTACAAATAAGTTCAAAAAAAAGTTATTTTGAAAATATTAAAATTCCTATAACTGATTAAAAAAATATTTTATTTTATTTATTTAGCAGTTTTTCATAGAGGTGTGTACTAAACAATTTGTATACAAATTTAGTAATTATTTAATATACACTATTTATATTATAATTTCTTATTATTATTTAAATCAGGGAGTTATTATTATATAAATCAGGGGATTATTATTATTTAAATTAATTCTTATCGACACATAATTGATACTTATTTTTGTCTTCATTAAAAATTTAATTAGATAAGCTCAATATTTTAGTTATAAGTGTCATTAATTCCATAACTTAATATATGTAGAAATATACCATAGCACCCTAGTTTCATGCTATATTTAGTAGAATTTTAAACTTCAGAAACACAATCTTATAATTATTCATAAAAAATAAAATTATTTATAAATATGACTTTCAAACTTATTACTAATTTAATATTTTATTTAATACTGGTTTAATATTGTATTATGAGCGTATGATAAAATGTGATTTTTTTATTTGGAATGTAACCATTAACAATAGAGATTCATCTAGTATATTACGTTGATTTAATTAATGAGAAGGGAAATACACTTGAAATATATTTTATATGAAAGATAATTTGCTTTATAAATATTAAGAAGAAACATTGTTTATCGTCCACGATCGGTAACAGGATTTCGGAATGATCTGTTGGACCATTTTAACTTACAAGACCAGAATCATAAACTGTAATAAAGAGTGTTAGTTTTTTTTTGTAACTACAACAAAACTACTTTAATATTGTCTACCCTCCCATGTCACTCAATTTGGCAACACCGCTTTTACTCCTATGTATACCCGTGTTCCATCCAATCCTATTTCCCTCCATCTGAGCTCTTTATAATCTTATTCTTGTTTCCTAATAATCCGCACACAGCTAGCTCTTCTAGCGCTCACATCAGAGGGTCCATTCAAAAAAACTAGATTTATCTCTTAAAAATAAATTCACATATTTGTGCAATAAATATGAGAGAGTGTTTGTCTGAAAGAATGGGTTGTTTAATAAGTTGATATCCTAACGTCATTGGGTGTGTTTTATGTTTATTATTTGCTTATTTTGAGGAAAATATGGTTGTGTTTCACCAAACCCTGGAAACTATTGCTCAGTCAGTTGAGTGAAAGATTACGATTGTGTATAGTAAATGATACAAAGATAGATATCTATATTAAATGTATGTTTTTGTTAACAAATACTGCCTATCTAAAGTTATTAGTGTATAATATCTTGTAGAATTATGTCCACTGGGAGTATTGTAGACAGTGGAAGGGAAGCCAGATTGAGTTTGTGCTGGATTAAAGACCACTCATGTAATATGCCTTACGGTACTGCCCGATTATCTCTTCAAATATTAGAAAAGATAGATGTGGGAGGAGCCTTGAATGATTTAAATTTACACTTTTTAAAATACTACGCAGACTTCTTTCTCTAATTTATATTAGAACACATTATTTAAATATAGTGTTTTCATTCCAGAATTAATATTTTGAGCAATTTAATGTTTAAATTTTTATGGTGACATTTAGAATCAATTGATAGTTTTTTTCCTTGTATGCGATGGAATAACTCCATTTTTTTTAATTCGTGTAATATTAATATATGTTAAATGTTCCAATAAACACAAAAAACTCATGAACTACCAAATAACCGAGCGTATTCCATTTCGCTGGATATTTTATAATATACCCTCCAGCATAATGACCATTTCTTCTCATGTGTATGTCCCATCAAAGATATATATATAATTAGGACTCTAACTTAAGGCTAAAACGTGTTGATGATTCCTTCTTGTTAAATCCTGAACAAACTGAGAGAATCGTAAACAAATTATGGCAGTCAATAAATTTAAGCTGAGTGCACTAAAGAACGTAGTCCATAATAAACAAGATATTTATCTCAACAAGATTATAAAATAAGTGAAACGATGTAATAAACATTGTTACTGAACAAGTTCTAAAAAAAGGAGGTTATAAAAAGTTTAAGTTTTTTTTATCATTTCGAGAAGGTTTTTTCCTACAAATTTAACCAATTTGGAGGTTACCCTCTTTTCCCATTCCCCAATTTATAAATCACATAATCTCCTACCTTTAAAAGGTATGTGGAGCAGTTCTTTACAAAAATGTCAAATTTAAATTTTACTCAATTAATAACAGTAGATGTTATAATTATTTTTGAAAGATGTAAATACACTCACACTCTTTTTCAAATCCCCATTTTCCCACTTTAAAACTCCACGCTATAATTGTTTATTTGATATGTTTATTTTATGTGCCAACCAAATTTAAATCTTTGGCCAAATAAAAATTAAGAGTTATATTTTGGTTGTATTAACTTTGAGTTATTCAAGCTAAATATGTTCGAATGCTATTTGTAAAATTTGAGCGCTCCCTCTCTCCTCATTGATTATTAATTTTATAATATAAGTATGTTCAGAAATGTACGGTTTTTGTTTTGTCCTTAAACATGCGTGAAAATTTGAGATATTCTACCAAACTGAGAATTACCTAGTTTATTGATTTAGTTTAGGATAATTTGAAACCATTGAGGCCTACAGACTTTGGGTTTAGGTATAGTGGGGGTGGGGGTGTCTGGTACCTCAGCTCAGCTCGTAGCGTGTCTTTCTATTAAGTTAAGAGTCCTGGGTTCAATTTCCGGCATGGCCGAAAAATGTATCTTTAGTGAAATATGGGTCTACACATTCACATCAATGAATTAACGGCCTGGGGGCTGGATGTTGTTCCTGTTCTAGATTAAAGCTAGATAATAAACCGTGTGTTGAAATAAATTAGTCGGTTCAGAAAGTGCAAACTCAATGACTAAAGTGAACTAACAATTATAATATTTTAAAATATTGTATCACGTCTCTCTTATAAGTTTCTCACATTCCCACAAGTAATAGAATTAAAATTTTAAAACTTGTGCCAACCTCTTCAATTGAACTTTTATCTCCTTCCTAAATTTAAACCGTATATTACAACTAAACAAATTGTATACCTCTTTTACTCTTTAATCTTGGAGTACTATTTTAAATGTTACATTTTAAAGAGATGTATGGTTATTTGCAGTCAACTCTTTATTTATCTGGTGAATTTAATTTTTCTACCACACAAAAAAAATCTAAAATTATATAAGTATTGGATACTCCCCTGATCTCCCCACCAATTTTTACAACGACCCCTTAAAAGTTTGAAATTTAAAACACTTTGCCCTACGCCAAATTTCAGCTTTCCAGCCCATATAGAATAATCTTTCTTATTATGGTGATACACAATTATATTCTGTCCTATATATTATATACGATATATAAACACATATAATAACGTGGCATTCAAGCCAGGTAAGATGATCACACATCCGAAGAAAAGTTTTTCTGTAACTAGCTCCTTAAGATACCGGAGTAGATGGAAGTCTTGATGCAAACCAACTGTAAACAACCTAGGAAGAGAGGAGTGAAAAACCAGCAGATTTGTTTTAATCAATTAAAGCCGACTAGCTAAGAAATAGTCGTTCAAATAATACTTGACAAGGCGACAATAATAGGTGAACTAAAAGACCCCCCCCCAGCCCCCTAGAGAATCGTATAAAAGTCAAGCACGTAGATATTATATGGAAGATTGCTCTTAAGGTGGTATTATTAAATAATGTGAGTCATTTCACTTAAACCAAAATTAGGTGTAACCCGGACCAGATTATTAACTAAATGAACCCTTAATTTTTTGAGGATTACCAAAGTTTCCCACTTCAGCTAAATCAGTCATGTTAAAAAAAACTAACTAAAGAAGGCTTTTACTCAATATTTTATATCTCGATAATATAAACTCTTAAGAAGGCCTAACACGTGTCATTTACTTTTATTTTAACTGTTCTATATTAAAAGAAATCATGTTATAACTCTCAAGTAGATAAAATAGATAAAATAGCTCTTTTGTTTGATGGAAAAGTTGTTTAGTAAAACAACTTTTTTAACTCTTTTATTTTACAGTTTTGTTAATAGTTTTAAAATATTTTTCTTCAAACAAAAAATTTAAATTTTTTAAAGGCGTATAAGATTCATGTTTTACAGTTGTGCATACTTGAACAACAACGGACAAAAACAGCCTTAAACCTGCAGAGTCCCGTCAGCCGCCACCGGCTATTGGATATATTTCAGTTCAAACTGCAAAGTAAAAATACAGTCAAAAATAAAATAAGCTAGAACTTAGAACAGTGAGATGGTGAAAATTAATCTTCGTTTTCATTTTAAAATCATTTTCTTAAGTTATACATTTGTAATACTTGTTTTTATATTACATTTCAAACAGTTTTATTTTAGAAATAATATTTTTATAGCAACATTGAAATTTTAAAAAACTAAAACATAAATATCGTTATAAATCATTATTCTTCTACAGAAGGTAACAAAATAATATAAATAACATAAATCTGGTTAGAAATAATTATTATTGTCCAGAAGGTAACAAAATAATATAAATAACAAATATATTTTTTAAATATTTTAGTAAAACCAATAACAATACATTAAAACTGATGTGTGATTTAACCCGGCATACAACGCAACTGTTAAAAGTATTAACTGCACATGGTATAGATGGTGGATATTTGTTGCAGCGCCATGAAACATATGGAGAAATAGTAAATAAATATGTCTTACGTAACTAACGGACATGTATCATCTGGTATGAATGTTGTATTCGAGGGTTATGGGAAGCCTTCCAACAAAATACAATGATCATTTTCAACGTGGGCATTCTTCTCAAGTTCTTGTTGATGAAAACTCTTTCTTGGTGCTACCTCCAGATGTGTTTCTATAATGCAAACAACAATACACAACTCATCTATTCATTTTTAACACATATACGGAAATCAGGAATACATGTTGTCCAAGCTAAGGCAGATGCTGATATCTTGCTGGTTTCAAATACTATGTATAAAAGTAGTCTTGGAATTAACATCAATATTGGTAAGAGAAGACACGAATATAACACTACTCCAAGAGGCGTCGGGTTCAATGAAAGAAAACATGTTCTTCATACACACCTTTACTGGGTGCGATAACACCTCGTCTGGGCATGGCAAAGGCAAATTATTTATTACCGTTTGAAAAACTGAAATCGGACGAATCATTGACAAGTCTTTTTCCCCACAGGTGGTAACAGATGCTAGAGAAGCATTTATGTGCTTTATTTATGGCGGGAAAACAAGTGAAAGAATAAATAGGCTGCGATACCAGTTGTATCTTAAAACTGTTGTAGAGAAAAAAATCGATTGTTCCTTCAAAATGTAAATCCGATCTCCAACAACTGAAGCTACTAAATAGCACTCATTTAGAGTTTTCTATCAGATACAAAATTGGAAAACTGTGGGATGGAGCCTACTCATTGGGGTTGAAAGTTAGAAAATGGCCGATACTCACCGAAACCAACTTTATTAGAACCAACAACACAAAATCTGTTACTCTTGGTACCATGTAACAGTAAAACTGGTTATTATAGCCGAGGCTGTGACTGTTTAAGACACCGTTTGAAATGCACGTATACGAGTGGCTACTTCCCTGACTGGATGTTATCGCCTACCACCGATGGAAGAAGATGAGAGAGTATTGAGGGTTTACACAATTAGAGAACTTCTCCTACTCATAACCTATGATAAAACTTATATGTGCTTTATATTATACCAAGTTGTAAGTCACTGTAAAATCTCATGACGAATCTTTATAGTTAGTTATTTATTAACTTTTTTTTAATTTCAATCTTTATATTTTCAAGCTCTTTAATAAAATAAATAATGTTTTACGTAATATAAAAGCAGTTAAGATATTTAAACGTTGCGTTGTATGTTGAGTTAAATCACACTTATCAATCATCTTGTGTTCGATACCAGTCATTTTATTGGTTTCACCTAAATATATTTTTAAAATATCTTTGACGTTTCAAATTCTATGTTACCTTCTAGAGAAGAAGAATGATTTCTAACTAGAATTTGTTTTTAATAATTTCAACTAAAAATAAATTACTGCTAATATAAAACTGTTTGAAATGTAATATAAAAACAAGTATTACAAATGTATAACTTATGAAAATGATTTTAATGTGAAAACGGAGCTTAATTTTCACCATCTCACTGTTCTAAGCTCTAGCTTATTTTATTTTTGAGTGTATTTTTACTTTGCAGTTTGAACTGAAATATATCCAATAGCCGGCTGGCGGCCAGGGCTGCGGCGTGGCCGGTGGCGGCTGACGGGACTCTGCAGGCTTAAGGCTGTTTTTTGGCCGTTGTTGTTCAAGTATGCACAAATGTAAAACATGAATATGATACGCCTTTAAAATGTCTATAGCTTTAAACTGAAGAAAAATCTTGTAAAACTCTCAATAAAACTATGTAATAAAAAAGTGAAAAAAAATAATTCAGAATTTGTTTTACCAAATAAACTATGTTTTATGTGTTTATCTATTTGAGAGCTATACGATTTTCTTTACTATAAAAAAGTTAGAATAAAATATAATGACACGTGTTAGGCCTTTCAAAGTGTTTTTCTTCATGAGATATAAAATTTAAAGTAAAAGCCTGCTTTGGTGGGGTTTTTTTTCAAGATGGGGGATTTTTATGAAGTGGGAAAGTTTGGGGTTATTCAAAAATTACTAGGGGACAATGCCAAATACATACTAAAAGGTTTCATTTTTTAATAAGTTTTTCCTTGTTAAAACCTAAATGCATTGTTCTATATGGGCTTAGTGATAAGAAGCATTGGTACTAAATGTTTCAATAGAAGTGCACAATATAGATTTATAGCTGTTTGATGAGAAAGGGGATTACCACAGTAAATATTAAATTACAATGGTTAAAAATGTAGATTTACTATAACTTTTTTTACATTAAAATATTCATTCGAATACCTCATATCTAGACATTATTTTTATGGATACAGATTATTCGTTTGATTAGTAAATCTTATTTCTTAAAACAGTGCCTTAGTATGATTAAAATTCATATGCAGTTCAGCTGTTTTCAAGATCTTTCAACATAAGATCATGTACACTCTTTTATATTTTATCATTTGTAGTGCTAATTTCACCAGTGGACTAGGGATGAGTAAGGTTGAATTTGAAGGAAGTATAACTCCATTTTCATAGGAGGAATGTATACAACAATTTAGTACAAACCAACCTCAGAACAAACGGCTCCAATTTGAACTTCAATATTCCCGGCATCGGAAGTATGGTTTATTGTGAGTGTAAGGATTCAGACCAAGTGGCCATTAAAGCTGTAAGCTGTAAGCAAATTAATGTAATTGAGAGATGGCCAAATTATCTAACAGGTTATCGTAGATACTAAGGTAGCTATCTTATAATATAGTAAAATAATCATTATTTAAAGGCCATTCATTTTTTTCAAATACATAGAATTATTTAATTTTTGAAAAATATTTTGCTTTTATTTTTGTGTGAAGCTATAATATAACCTATTGTAGAGATTGTTTTATCTTGAATATTTTATTTGACCAAACATTGTCACTGCCAGGCCTGCTACGTGCTATAGCGATCACACATCACACTATCAAGGGCAATGCCTCTCTTTACAGTACTCAAATATTTTTTTGCATTTTTGAAATCTTTACTCTAATCACAACTTAAAAATTAACAATGGCAGATATTTAGGTAAAGTTATATCCAAACGAAACGCACAAAGTGTAAAACCAGATTTTTATTCAAGTTTAATATATTTTCATGTATCAATCAATACGCACCAAATTGTATATATATATATATACAAAAATATTATAAACTCTCTAAAGCTAGGCAGAACATAATAAATATTTACTTTCTGATAAAATTAAGATCATTTGTCTTAAAATTATAAAACTGAAAAGGTGAGACGAATATAAGGAAATTATATATATATATATATATAATTATGACATAGGTTTCAATGTCCAACCCAAATTTTAAAACTAATTAAATTCCACATGTAAGCTATTTGGGTTGTCAGATATTTATGCGCAGAAACAGTAGCAGCCATCGCAATCATCTTGCGATCAGCATATAAGCAACCATAGGGCCATAATATAAGGGAGGCTAGGACGGTGTTAATATTGTTCTGTTGAACTGCATCTATAGTCGTGAACCATGTCATATAATAACAAAATTATTTAATTTATCATTTATTGGATCAATTTCTAAATATTATTTTACTTGTTATATTGAAACAGTAGGCAATGCGGTGAGAAGGGCTGCTAAATCAAAGTATCAATAATTATATTAATTAGTATAAGACACTAAATGCTCAAGTGCCTTAGATTGCTTTCAAAACGTGGTAATTACACAAGTACCAAAAAGAATGTACCCAATGAGAATGTTTTCCTGAGTTCATTTAAAATTGATAATAATTGGGTAATGGAGAACTCATCACACACTTTTGTGATTCGGCTAACGCTCAATTGCAAACTCAAGGGATTAATGGACTGCTGATCTGTAATCTTGAGTTGTTCCCAAAAATGGTGGTGAAATGTTAGACAAATGTGGTAGATGACAAAATGTTGCTCAAAGCTTTGTATGGGTCTATTGAAGGGTTTGCCGTCAATCATCATATAATTCTCTCTGGTCACCAGATAATGCCAACTTGTTTATTCTCCAGCTGAAATTAGCTATTGCCTGCCGGGATTTCTCATCTCAGACATTTTATTCCCAACATTGTCCTATAAAAATCCCGGCAATCCCCCCTTTCTATACGAGCTAAAGTCATATAGTGAAACCCAGTGCAATGTACACATTATTTTTTTACTACACCCTTAATTTTTCTGCTGCAATAAAATACTGTCTAACCTTAATCTTAATGCCTTGATAATTTTAAACCTCGCTAAAAATATACATACATGTTTAACTTTCATTCTTTAATAACTATGCCATTAATTAAAACACATATACAAGAACATTAATACTACACACATTAATTTAAACCAAATCTTTTTTTATTCACTGCACCGTATATTTTATTAATAGTTGAATATTTGAGCGTGAATGTACTCTACCAATGCAGAGAAGCTATACACCATTCTAGGGTGTCAGCCTTCCCATTGAGGATTTAGTAGAGTACTTGTTACGCTCAATGACTCAACTTTGAACCTTATTGACTAGAACTCACTGCACTTCCCTTGCATTTCACTGTTCCTATAGTTAAATATCCATTCATGTTATTCGTGTTGTAGGTCTCAATTATTTCCTTTGAACAGGGCCCCAAGATAGTATTAAAATTCTTATCTTACACTGTTGTCGTAAGATCTGATTCAAAATAAAATAAAAACAATTTGGTGTTTTTTTCGCGAGAGATGGCGATGTGTGGTTTAATTAATATTTTATTAATCCTGTGTGCTGGACATTCTTTCTCCTGCTTAAGCCAGGCTCATGCAGAACTAAGGTTATATCCCCTGATCAGTCCATTGTATGGCAAGTATTGCTGTCCCGTTTACAAACTCGTCTGTCCTTGGTGTCCTGGCACGGGTAGTTCGAGGCCCGTGATGAAAGCACACTCTTGTTGATTATATAATGATAATTTTTATGATTTGGACTCGTCTAAACCTACCCCTTCATTAGTGCTAGTTCAATTAATCCCCCCTTTATTTTTAAATATTGACTTACTCTTGTTGAAACTTGAAATACTCTTTTATATTTGGTACTCCTACCGCAGCTTTTAGGATTTAAACTCCACGCAATGTCTTCATTTTGTTTTATATTGACGGCCCTTGAATATCTCCAATTAGTGATTTGGTTTCACAGGGGCACATGAAAATCACGTTCTTGTGTTGCTTAAATGTTTTGATTTGCAAACCCACTAGAAGCCCCTTTGGGATCAACTATCTTAAAATACTTAGAGGACTGCTGCCAATCTGTACTTAGTTGTGGGGTTAGAAAACCTTTAAACATTGATCCTTGATTCCATCCCCGGTCATTCCTCTAATTACTCTTTTCACAGGTTTGTTAAGGTTTTGATGGTTTGGAAAGTAACGTTCTTTCCCGTGCCTCCTTGGATATGGTTCTAGGTTCAATCTATGTAACCTTTGAACTAAGTTATAGCCCATTCTTACATATATAACCACGTTATCCCTTTCAGTCATTTCGTAAGTCCAACGTATTCATGACCTGTAATAACAAAACAGCACAATTTTATCCACCCTACCCCTGCCGCTGTCATAATATATTGAGTCCTCCGTTCAAATTTATGAAAGAGTTGTCCTATGAAACTCTCTTATCTTATCAGGGTGATCTTATGGTTGGACTGGTTTTATTGGTGCTTTATGAATTCCATAATGGTTTCACGTGAAGAGTAATATGTTTGATTGATCAGATATTTATTGTAAGAACATGTCATGCTCTGCCAGGAATCCCTTTCATACAGTTGAATAGTTTGCCAACCCTCATTAGTAAATGTAAGAACAACGATCCACTTCATCTCTAAATAAACTGGTTAGGAAACTATTTTAAGTTTTTATCTGTCCATATAACTTACACCATGGTCGATTCTTGCAAGGTATGTGACCTATGACAATTTAGATTCACGATCTATAATCTCTGTATCAGATATAATGGCTCTTAACCGGGCTCATGACTAAATCACCCCTTTCCTGGAGAAAACTCACTCTTTTGACTCATACAGCTATGTTCTTGTAACATAGTGATTAGTGTCACTGGAATATGTGCTGGTGACGTAATACGGGTAGTACTTCGGGACAGAGGTGAATATTCCGGTGATGTATCATTGCTCACACATCCATCTTCAAGCCTCTGGACTCTGGTCAGTAAATCTGAGTATTCGGTTTAATTAATTTCAACCCTGCTGCTCATCGTGGCTATATCTTAACTATTACGTCCCTGTATCTCAAATATGAGTCCAATTTTGATTATACATCAAATGACTCGTTCTTTTACCGGTATTGTCTTTTTTTAATACATCAAGTCCCACTTTAATGTTCCTAAAACTTGTTCAAATATTTATTTATATTGATGTAACTGGTGAACTTCTGTTATAACTGTTATTATATCATGTGTGATGTAGCATAACGAAGTCAATGGCAGCAATTTCACATCATATGTCGTTTTTTCAAGTTCCTGAACCGAGTGGAATACAGTGTGCCTTTAAAGGTCCCCAGAGAAAGAAATCTGTGGGTCACATCAGGAAACTTAAGTGGCCACAGTTTTTTGGAGACTATATAGTTCTGAATGAATCTTCAAATTTCTGCCGAGCTCTTTTGATGGTGAGACAAGCTACATCGTCCTTTGAAAGTAACCATTTGCAAGTTTGTGATGATCCAGCTAGCCCAAAAAGCTCAGTATAAATGTCCAAGCTACGGTTGGTATTCACCCTGTCTTCAAAAAATATTGGCCCAGTGATAGAGAGATGGGACACGGCATACCAGAAATAAATTATTTTCTGGATGCAATGGCTATTCACGGATGGCGTTGGGACTATCTCTGGAAAACAGCCGTATATTTTTTGAGTTCCCATTTCCGAATGAAACAGGTCTCGTCAATAAATTATGTTATGTCAAACAGGGTGGGGTTTTCAGTGGAAAGATTGGGCAAACCAATGATATTACTTCAGTCGCTTGTCAATATGTTGTGGCTTTAATTCGTAAACAGCCGTGATATGGTATGGAACAGTCTTTGTCCATAGTGCTTCTCTTTGACAGGTCGAATAAGATTATCCAGTTTCTTGAGATAACGTTAGAAGATAATTCCTTGGTGATACCAATAACAGCTGTTTCACATCCTGAATTGTGTCCTCCATCATCTTTGGCCGTCCACTCATATGCAGATCCACTACGCTTCCCAGTCTCTTCAGCTTCTTCGCCAAGTTCAAAATGATGGCTCTGGTGGATGGTCCGCGCTCACTAAACTTACTCAGAAACTCCCTCCGACATTGTTTTAAGGAACTGGTCAACACGTACCGACGCAAATTAAGAACACGCTCTTTAATTAGTCAAGCAAATTTGCTTCTACAGACTTGCTTACGCTGTCCGACGAGACCCCCTGCACACATAAGTAATGTATAGGTGAATGAGGAGTCAATGTAGCGTCCAGCTGGCTACTGGCAGGGGACATGATTTTATAAGTCGTCTGCTTTATCGTGAAATTTAATGAAGATAAATTAATTAATCCCTATTTATAGATTACATTTTTACAATTGCTTGGCAATAAAATCTTAATGATCTAATGTTCTTAAAAAGATCCTGATCGCTTTAAACAATTATTTTCTACATTCAAAATTGCCATAGCAATACATTTCGCAGACAGCGTTTATCCAAACCTAGTAGTTCAAAAAAAGAAAAATTCTACGGAACTCCACGCGAAATTTCTCATTATATTGTTTAAAATTGGAGATATTAACTCTAAACTTTTAATCTTTATGGGAAAGGAATTAAATACACTAGCAAACCCAAGCATAGATTGCTCTATACTTAAGTAAAATATTTTTTGACTTCTGGTTTTAAATTTTATAATTTTATTTTGACAGGATTAATATCCTCATTTGCATATTTGGACCAAAAAAATAGAACAATATTGGGTCCACAATGGTCAACACTTTGTATTAAAATTTCGACTTCCGGTTTAAGTTTTCGATTTTTTTTTAGATGTTGCACATAATAACGTTATCGCATTGCTGTTGAATTCCTTTTTTATATATCTTCCCAATAGAATAATGTAAATATTGGCTATGAAGTATAAAATGATAGAGCTAGATCATTACTGTACAAACATTTCACCTAAGAAGTTAAAGAAAAAAGAACATACATTTTTGAGAGACTCACTAATATTTAATTACTTTATGGTGTTGGGTAATTATGAATACGTTAAAACATTAGTATCTCTGTGCAACTAAAGCTCACAAAATTGTATTAATATATATGCCAATATATCCGAAATTATTGGTTTTATAAAAATATATTTCAATTAAAAGAATTTTATATTAAATAGACCTACATATTTTCAATGATAAGTAATTTCATATCTCAAATAGTTTCGAAGAAGTTATGAATAAAATGAGAATTTTCGCATCAGACCGGAACCCTTAAATCCATTTTGCTAAAAAAAACGAGATTAGCCATTTTGTTTATAGAATTGGTAAATGTTTAAAAATGAAATTTCCAAAGAGCCAATTTTGAAAAAATCGATTTTTTTTCTCTTTGCTCTTCAGTAAGCTACTTTTTTATTTTTAGGGTTAGATATCCAATTCTACAAATGCCTCGGGCCAACCCTATGAAAAGCTTAGATACCAATCTTAGCCCGATAGGTAAAATAGCTTAGGCTCTAGTCCGAGGTACAAACAGACAGACGGATCTTCAAATACCAATTTTTTGAATTCGAGATTTGGGGAGTCATGAAACGTCGAAATTCATCAAAATCTCGAGTCAAATATTTCAATGATTATATAAATAAATATTATACTAAATGTGGAAGTAGCTTATATTTAGTTCGTTCATAAACCAAGTAGTGTAAGTGAGTAAATGTTAATTTTCACATACCATACAGGTTTAACGTTTATAAATTGAAAAGTATTTGGTATTTTATTGAATTTTATGACACTGTTTTATATACAATAAATTTATGGTTTTGAAATTAGATATTTATGCAAATTAAAATATTACTAATAAAATCCAGTAGTTAAAATATTAATGTCATCCAATGTTGCTCCTATAGTTGGTTTCAGAACGTGATATTTATTTATAGTCTTGGTAATCACAAGCGGAAGATGCGAAGTACTCATAATGTGCTTAAAGAAACGTGACTCACGTGAGTTGATATACCAGAGTTTAAATTAAAGTCACAAACGACAGTTACCAGTCACCTTTTACCAGATTACTGTAAACAACTTTAATGGAGTTAGAAAATCACTGTCATTGGTCACATGCTTTTAAACATTCACCAATCAACTGATCTTCCGAATCTTTGATTCCCATGAGCTTTTGCTAGGAGTAGACCAAGCTTTGGAAACAGAAAAACTATGTTTGGAATCTTTTCATAGCTTCATTGAAGAGTTTGTCGACTATTTTTATTAATTTATTTCTCATCCCATATGGTAAACGCTCGTTCAATGTCTGGTTGGAAATTGCTATAACTTGCGGGGATTTCTCATATATCTTATTCCCAATAGTGGCTGATAACAACTGCAGAAATATATGTCGTTGGTGTGTGAATATCTACCAGTCGGTTACTGGTGTACGTCAGATATGTTTCTGATTGCTCTCTATATATCTGTAGGCTGGTAATGAACTTTATTTCCTACCAGTGTGTTTCCTTGAGAGGTATAATATTTCGCTGGTTTGCCATTCTTTAAAACTCCTAATAATACATTTTATAACCTATCACAGCCAACTGGAATACAAGCTAATTACCATAATTTGGGCTTAGCATCGTGATCAAGTATATTGTAATAAATTATATTTTATAACAATCATTTTCTTACTTAAAGACGATTGTAAAACACTAATAGCAATACAAACATTTAAAAAACCTTAAAATTTACAAAAAAAACTAATCGAAAGTACTTCTATTCTATCTACTCATTTCATTTACATAAAGTAACGAATTTCATTTTAGAATTAATCTGGGTAAACAACCTAATTTAAGATTGAGTCTCTTACTTGATCCTTTTTTAAAAACTAATATAGCTCTTTTTTATAGTAAATGTAAATATTCTACAGTACGATTTGATGTATTTTTCAAAAGTCAAAACAAGACAAATGTCTGTGTTTATGAATGCATGCTATACAGTTTGGGGCACACAAGTTATTCAAACTAATATCTCTGAGAGTACTTATGATAAAGATATCTACATAGGCATTACGTGATGATATAAGCTTTGCTATTGGTGTACATCACGAGGTAATGTAAATGTAATTACAATTTGTCTAAATTAAACAAAAGTCAGCTCTTTAATTAAACTTTACTTATTTTAGACCCAACCAAGGACCAGTGTCAAAAGGTCGTTAAAGACTCTCAAGGTCAAAAATAAGACAGGAGGTTTAAGGAATTAATAATGTATATTTGAAAGAAGAATATTTCTACTACTATGTAGACAAGGTGATGCATACAATGTAAACGAAACTCTATGTCTTAATATCGTGTGTGACTAAATATATGTGGTGTGGGGTTGAGTAGTGGTGGTAAGGCGTTGTCTTGGATTGAGATAGGACCCCATGGGTATGCTGTACTCCCTCCGTCGGCAGTCCAATATATTGCTCTATCTACCACTGAATGAGCGGGTAGTATGATCACAACAGTACAATTATCAAATTATTGATTAATCTATTCATAACATTTGACTTGTCACAAAATTATCGATTCGTTGATTTCATACAAAACTTTATAGATATATTGCGAATGTCTTTTACTAAAAATAATTTTGTGCAGAAAGTCCTACTACCCATTAAGGAAATTATCATTATTTATAATTTATTGTAATAGTAAAATTGCTTCCTCGTTGATAAAAAATATAAACAATTTTTATAGTGGTATTTTTTAAAGTTTTCAATATTTATTTACAAACAGTTACCTATATTATATTTTTTTTAGCTGGTTCACTTTTCCCTGTTTCTTGTGTGTGGACATTGCTCTGTGATCCTTAAAGCTAAAGTGTTAGGGAATGTGATGTTACATCAGGAGGGGTAGAATACTGTGTGATGTTACATCAGGAGGGGTAGAATACAGTGTGATGTTACATCAGGAGGGGTAGAATACGGTGTTATGTTACATCAGGAGGGCTAGAATCCAGTGCGGTGTTACATCAGGAGGGGTAAAATAGAGTGTGATGTTACATCAGGAGGGGTAAAATACAGTGTGATGTTACATCAGGAGGGGTAGAATACAGTGTGATGTTACATCAGGAGGGGTAGAATACAGTATGATGTTACATCAGGAGGAGTAGAATACAGTGTGATGTTACATCAGGAGGGGTAGAATACAGTGTGATGTTACATCAGGAGGGGTAGAATACAGCGTGATGTTATATCAGGAGGGGTAGAATACAATGTGATGATACATCAGGAGGGGTAGAATAAAGCGTGATGTTACATCAGGAGGGGTAGAATACAGTGTGATGTTACATCAGGAGGGGTAGAATACAGTGTGATGTTACATCAGAAAGGGTTAGAATACAGTGTGATGTTACATAAGGAGGGTTAGAATACAGTGCGGTGTTACATCAGAAGGGGTAGGATACAGTGTGGTGTTACATCAGGAGGGGTAGAATCCAGTGCGGTGTTACATCAGGAGGGGTAGAATACAGTGTGATGTTACATCAGGAGGGTTAGAATACAGTGTGATGATACATCAGGAGGGGTAGAATACAGTGTGATGTTACATCAGGAGGGGTAGAATACAGTGTGATGTTACATCAGGAGGGGTAGAATACAAGTGTGATGTTACATCAGGAGGGGTAGAATACGGTGTGATGTTACATCAGAAGAGGTAGAATCCAGTGTGATGTTATATCAGGAGGGGTAGAATACAGTGTGATGTTACATCAGGAGAGGTAGAATACAGTGTGATGTTACATCAGAAGGGGTAGAATCCAGTGTGATGTTACATCAGGAGGGGTAGAATACTGTGTGATGTTACATCAGGAGGGTTAGAATCCAGTGCGGTGTTACATCAGGAGGGGTAGAATACAGTGTGATGTTACATCAGGACGAGTAGAATACAGCGTGATGTTACATCAGGAGGGGTAGAATACATTGTGATGTTACATCAGGAGGGGTAGAATACATTGTGATGTTACATCAGGAGGGGTAGGGGTGGCCACATTGATATGTGGATATGAACAAAGTGTGTATTGCCTGTGGTATAAGCCCTAGGGGCCTAGGAAATCTATCCATATATTGGTGGACACATTCTCTTATAGGGCTATTAGTAATTGTATGTAACAAAGTGGGACAGTGGAATCTACAATCAAAAGTAATCTAAAAGTCTCATAAGAACATATTGCTTGGACCACTTCTTTCTCGAGAGACTGACAGTAAAATACGTATACAATCTGAAGTTATGTTGCGTCCCTCCAATTTAAAAATATATTTTTAACTCTCTTTTTAATGAATGACCACTTTCCAACAATCAGAAAATGAGCTTAAGTAACACCCTTGAACCAAAAGTCTCATCTTAGTACTACTGTAAATGACTATCTATCTAAAAGTATTCTTCCCTCCTTGATAAAAGGGTAGGAGTTTATATCTAATCCTCATAATCATATTTTTATCAATTAACACGGGCTGTTATATATATGCCAACTAGGTTTTCCTCCCGGGCACCGCACACCTACATCTCTGGTCAATGTGACTTATTATAAAACTTCCATGGAAATTAAAATTTAGTTTTTTTAATAAGGTGCATGTACCGAATATGGCTCACTAGCTGCCGTTTTTTGGTAATGGTTGCATCAGCACGAGACCGCCACAGACTAGTTTTGGACATTCACAGATGCCGTTCATAGAAATGTTAGTCGCCTGAGTGTTTGGATGCAGATACAATTGGTGGCGATTTGTTTCTCCACGTGTGAAATTTAATAGGTATATTAAGTTACTATGAATACTATTTACTGTATTGTATAGCTCTGCTACTCTGTTTTATCTTCCTGTTATTGTCATGTAGTCATTCTGTCAGTTCTGGGAGGTGTAATGGTAGAATGAAGTAAAATTTGAAGTGCAAAATATGGCCCAAGTGCATTTTATTTTCGAAAATTCTCAATGCATAAGGGAAACCGTTAAAGTTTCGTTTGGAATAAAGGTTTTATGTGTGGCAACCACCATGTAAAATCATCCTAGACATCATCACAATAGGCGTCTTTTGATGTGTGTGACACGACAAGGAATAAAATTAGAGTGTTAATGACTGTTGTCTGTTTTGTTTCAAAAGATGCCAATGACCTTAAAAAGAGTCAGGGGAGGCATATGGGAAGGGAATCCTCCTAAATACCCTAGATACCATTCTGCAGGTGACATTTCTGTTAGGAAACCATCTACATTATACAAAACTAATCACTTCCATCTGACTATTGCAGATGCCTTTGACACTGATGTTTGTGTAGCATTGAAAGACGCAGGAGTGTTGGCCGAGCTTAGAATAGAGCATCGCCATCTGATGTTTCAGGCATTGAAGTTCTCCTAGATGTTGATGGCCTTTAGTCTGTCGTTTGAGATTGCAGTTTCATTGCAGAGCTCCAGTGATGAATACGAAGATATTTAAGTAAGTTTTGATGGTGATAGCACTCCATCTTTCAATGATATAATTCGGAATTCAAAAATAAAGAAAACTGGTAAAGTTGACAGAAAATGGTCCATCTACAAAAAGGTTATTGTTTTGATGATAAAAGAGTTATTTCCTGCATCTGAAGCAACTCTTGACCATGTAATATCATCTGAACAGTCGTAATCCCGCACCATCAAGAAATCCATAACAAATGTTAGAAAAAAATCTATTCCAGGATAGGCTAAACCATTAGCAAGAAAATAACATCAGATTCTTAGTATTGATGTTTTTGTCAAGAAGAGCCTGTGCTTGAAATGGGTAGCTGCATACTGTGTGGGACATACATTCTTGAAGAATATGTTGGCATGACAAAAAACAAACAAAGGACCTGTAATAATTGTGACGATTGAATGCTGTTTATTTGGAGAATATTTGTATTTTTTTAATTTTCATTATTTAAGTTAGTAATTTAGAGTAAATATTTACTCTCTGCCAATAAAATATTGGTTGTATATATATCTTTTGAACAATTTATGAAAAAATGAAGTGCTTTTTTTACTTAACGTGTTTTTTTAGATTATTTTTCTTGTACATTTCAAGATGGGCAATATTAGGCTCATGGTGATCTCAATGTGGCCTATTTGCACTTTTATTTAAAGATTTATTATTTATTTGGAGAAGCACTTGCATCATTGATAATGTTTCTCTTTTGGTTCTCAAATATCTGAATTAAGATAGTGTTGTCTAATTATTATTACTTAAAGGGAGAGAAACCAATCTCTAACATTAGCTAGGCCTTATTCGGTACAGGTACCTCATTTATAACGATATATATTTGACAAATTTTAGATAAAACTACTTATATTTTCGTTTCTCTAATAGCTGCAGTCGTTGGATACAAACAATCCTATGTGGTCGCATTGTAGAGGGTGCTTGAACATGGGCCAAATTGAGCTCCAAATGAGAAAATATATACATAGAACACTATTTAATAAAAATTAATTTTATAAAAGTACATATATTTTAACGCAAATTTATTAGATAACGAGATATTTATAAAACAGTTATATTAAACGACATTTATAAAAAAAATTCTTAAATATTGAATTATTTATAATCAATAGCGTTTATAACATGGTACGTTAAATGTGAATATGTTATATATAGATACAATCGCGAATGATACATATAGAATCTATTTTCCGCTATCATTTCTATTTTTAAATGAAGATTAGAAATGCAACCCAATATAAACTATCAATAAACACCCATCATCGATGAAAAAAATTTTATTTCATGTCCATGACATTGTTTTCAAAATGTCAATACCAAAACATGTAGTTGACATCTCAAAAAAGTTGAAAGGATGGTATGATTTCCCATTTATATTGCAAATATTATATCACAGTTTAATTAAACTATGTATATATTTATTTAACATCTACAAGATATACATTAACGTATTCATACGTCAAGATACACCATATACAATTATCACTTTTGAAATATTATCAATAACTTTAACACTAACAGTATTGTAGAATGTTATTGATCTTTACTAGAACAAAATATGATATTCTATAAATGCGGCCCGGATGTCAAATCATAGGAAAATCATTTTAAAGCTCGCCACACTGTATGCATAGGTAAAGACATAGTTTAAAAACATACAAATTTTTATATTTTGAGCTATTTTTTATCTAAGCCGCTGTACCATTTTTATAAAGCGTTTTGTGTGTAACTACATCACTTATATAATTATGGGCTAAAACTAATTGTACTAGAAAAAAGAAATCAAGCTTCTAGTGCGTAGCCCACTGCCAATACATACAGTGGGGTTGATTCCCTGGATTAAAGGTGCTAATCTCTTTAAATGTCACACTGGGGCTAGAATTCTCATAAAATTAAGATACAAACTCACTCACATTGGACTTAAGGACTTCAGAGCGATGTCCACTTAGAAATAAAGAATAAAAATATACCAAATATATGAATATATATATATATATGTTTATATTTAAGTATATTTATATTTTTAAACTATATAAATATATATTATATATAAATAGATATTTAATATATATAACATAAGCATATATTTAATATATATATATAAATATAAAATATATATTTAAAATATACATATATATATATATGTATATATATATGTATATATATATGTATATATATATGTATATATATATGTATATATATATGTATATATATATANTATATATATATGTATATATATATGTATATATATATGTATATATATATGTATATATATATGTATATATATATGTATATATATATATATATAAAACCACGATTAAGAAGATAAAAATATGTAACAATTCAATATAATTTTTTTATAATCATATAATAATGTACTGTATTATATTACTAGTTATGTAGCTGGGATGAGCAAGGTAAGATGAATATTAACGTTTGTAGACTCACTCACAAGGAAGAGTTATGGAAAACTTGTTTATTGAATACTTCCTCCTGGTGACATCCCTTTCACCAGCTAACCTAACCAGACGAGAGCAATACACCAGTGTGTAGGCTTTTATTTTATGTACTGTACAACCAGAGGATTCATACATTAATTAAATAAACTATTCGTTTGATTTAAGGAATATTATTTTATTATTGAGGTGTAGATGATTTTATATTTTATTTATATTCATATGACTATATTGTAATATTATATTCTATGATTATATTATAGGATTTTTATTATATTTTTAAATTTAGCTGGATGTATAATATTATTCATAGCTATATATATTTAGTCACTTTGTTATTTAATTTAAAATCGATCATTTATAACGCTTTTTACCTTAATTTTAACACTTATTTATCAGCATATATTATAATTTATTTATCACGTCTGAAATAAACCAAGCCTTGCAATATATATTGATAATTCTGAAGTTAAAATACAATACTCCCAGAATATGTTCAGCCTATTTCAAACCAATGGTAAAGGTGTGTATCTCTATATTGATAAATGATTTTACTTGGATAGAAAATAAACCTCTACAACCCAAATATTGTTGAAATAGTTTTGGGATTAGTATATTTAATAATGTAGGAACTGTGACGTATCTATCAATCTTGCACAAAAAGTTCTTAAGGGAGCTTTACGATAAAGTAATATCTGCTGATTAGAACTAAGACATCATAATAATTGTTTACTATTTTTAAGATATTTGCTCATTACTGTACATTTTAAAAGTTAAATATTTACATTTAATGGAAGGCCCTTTATTCAAATAATTAATGTTGGAAGAGTTTTGAAATATTTGGGGCCCATGAATTCTTAATCTAGCTTGCTCAATAAAGGTCGGAGTGTCCATAAATTACATTGGAATTTTGAAAATTATTATTTTAATATATAGAAGGCCAACATTTGATTTCGTCGATTAATAATTTAAAATGGAGGGAGATAGAGCACAGTGGCTGACAGGTTTTTGTTAATATTTCCTCATAAACTACTTCTTTTAATATTTTCATTTTAACTTTAAACCATAAATGATGTTATAGAAGAATATGTAAAAAAAAGCATTAATTTATAATTATTAAGCAGATTCTTGATAATTTTGATAATTTGAGAACGTAGGCCTAGTCATGTAAGACATGGATTAATGAACGCCAATATTAGTTTCAATATTTCCAGTGAATATCTATATCTATATATTATATTATATTTTAAACTAGTATATCACAAAATTTACAAAAGTGAAATGTTAATATGGTTCACAATCATATATATGAATATTAAACTGTTCAAATTATGCACAAAAAACACTTCTATGATTTATTTGTATTTATATAGCTATAGAAATATTATTGGTGGAATTTGAGAAGAATAAGTTGTATAGACTTAGTTTGAATATGGTTAAAGAGCTTACATTTTAAGATTTTCAATGAGATAATAAATTATTTGGGGAACAAATAAATAAATAAATATGTTCAAATAACACAATATTCAAAAAAAATTGTGACTAATTTCAAAACCTCGATATTGTTATACCATTGTTATAAAATATGTATTTCCTTTACAATTTGATTATGATTATAATGCTGTTTGTACCTTTTCTTATAATAGTTAATATTAAGATTCATTTAAAATAGTTATTTATAGTTTATGCAATGAGTATGTTACGTTATAAAATTATATAAATACATTTGTATAATTCACCCAAATATATAGGGGGAGGCATAATTAAACAATTAGTTTTGTTTAAATAATAAAAAAGGTGACCTAGCGGTCTAGGGGTAAGGTGTCGGACTTCTGTGCTGGCGGCCGGGGTCCAATCCTCGGTCCCGGCACAGCTTTATCTGATTACCAAACCCTTCCTTCACCTCTGACAAGACATCTTGTGAATGTGGGGAATGCCAGGCCTCCACCGTGGTTCGGATCCCACGTTAAACTGTAGGTCCTTCATTTCATATCACAATCACCCTACCATAACACATTAGTGTAAGTGCGTACAACCCGAACGGGTAGTAAGACGCAGTGCTAATAATAATAATAATAATAAATAATAAAATAAGAAGAATTACATTTTTAATGCCAAAAGTATTACTATCGAAACTTTTTTAGTAATTAAAAGTAATTTTATCATGACAATTAAATTTATGTTATGTTATGTTATTTAACTATTATAATTTTATCAGGCTCATTCTAAATACTGAGGTAGTTTTATTAATGTATGTCCCTAGATAAGTCACATAAGTGATGATAAAGTGTGATCGTTCCACTGAACGCTTTCATAAACATTAATTGAAATTTTAATTTTCATATATCTAGAAAATAATAAAATTTTAATATATCAAAACCAATTTCAGTGATTGATTTTGAAAATAATAATTTATAGATATATTATTCTAGTTGGTTTATTAGTCGATTAAAAAAATATATTTAACAAATGATCTAATATCATTTTAACATAAACAATTTGAGATATATCAATTTTATAGTTGACTCCTTTAAAATATAATATTCACGTAATTGAACCAATATTTATCTGAACTTAAAACAGGTTATATTTGTTTTAATTAATGAGAGGTTCAACCTTGAATAAACTATATAATAACTTCAAATACCACATGATGTAGAAATTACATTGACAACCATAATAATAAATATAATAATAATATTAAATTGTAACAAATGTTAACAATCGTGGAAATATAAATAATTAATCATAACAAATGCATTTGTTTGAATTTATTTTTTCAAATTACCATTTAAAAACATTTCAGATATTAAATTATTACTGCTCACTGGCCTGATAATACATACAAATTAATAAGTTTAACATCGAAACTGTTACAAAATACATTTTATACCAAACAGTAAATAATTTGTAGTTGACGTTTTAAAATTATGCCTCTTCCTGTAATTCAAATATTTTGCCAATTTTTCTAGACGACGTACATGATTGCATAAGGTCATAATTTTGTCTACATACTTCATTGGATAAGACTATATTATTATTATATTTCAAATTAAACATGTTAATGTTAAAAAGTTTTTATCTAGTGAAATTAAAGTATAACATACCAACTATCTTTTACTACTATTATAAAATTAATTTCTTTTAACTGTTTTGTGTAAAAAAACTTTTATCAAACATGTACCACAGTTGAGGTGTGTATACCTAACAAATAAATATTATGTGACTAAATGAACTATTAAAATTGTTTTGTAAAAACCAAAAATAAAGTACTGTTATATAAATATATATTTCTTATTTAGTTAAAAATTGGTATTAACGACCATCACCTTAACACTATTATTTTAAAAACTTTAAACTGAAATATTTAATTAAGTAAATAGTTAATTTTTTCGTTAAGAATTGATTTAAGGAAACACAATATATTTAATAGATAGCTAGCTTGCACTTTTCTCTATGCTATATCCTCATTAAAAAGGAATGAAAAAATCTATTTATTTATTAATCTTATTTCTTTTCCAACATGTCTTTTGAACCATTGATGAAATTAGAGCCAGTTTAATACGCGGAAGGTTATTTTACACTTTCTTTCATAGTTATTAAAGCTTGATTTTGAACAAAATTATATATTTGTATGATATTTAAGTAATTTGAGCAACTCCCAATTTCTCCATATAATTTTAACCAATGGTTTAAACCTCATGTGCATTTCCCAAAATACACTTGTGGCGTTTAAACATGAGTTAATATAAGTGTCATGTGATATACTCTATACAGTTTAACCAACACAGTTAACCTAAAATACGAGTTTATAAAGTACTGTTTATAGAATTTTAGTCTAAAAAACGAAAGAGATATTATCAACTTGATGGCATCGATTTTTTTTAAGTGGTATGAGATTGATTTTTTTTTATAGGCATCGAATTTGGTATGGTGAAGTTGAACTTACTGGAAAAGCTCGTTTTACAAACGATGTGGGTGCTTTGCATTGCACAAATGAAAGGATACGGTTATTTGCTTGAGATACTGCAGAATCGTAAAGTATTCAAACGGATTATTTTTGTGTTATAAGTTCTGTCTTTTTGAATTTGATCGAAGACATTTTTCTCCAAGAAGAATCAATAGAAAATCAATTTCTGATTTAGTACAATTTATGCTTCTCTTTGAGTCTTGTTTCATATCTCTGATCTAGGTCCTACCTCCGAGGATAAAAGAAAAATCTCAACAAAAATAACAAACTAGAATATTACATATTATATAAACAACCATGCACTATCAATTACACGTATTACATATTTTATAAAAAACCATGCACTATCACTTACACGTATTACATATTATATGAAAAACCATGCACTATCACTTACACGTATTACATATTATATAAACAACCATGCACTATCACTTACACGTATTACATATTATATAAACAACCATGCACTATCACTTACACGTATTACATATTATATAAACAAACATGCACTATCACTTACACGTATTACATATTATATAAACAACCATGCACTATCACTTACACGTATTACATATTATATAAACAAACCATGCACTATCACTTACACGTATTACATATTATATAAACAAACATGCACTATCACTTACACGTATTACATATTATATAAACAACCATGCACTATCACTTACACGTATTACATATTATATAAACAACCATGCACTATCACTTACACGTATTACATATTATATAAACAACCATGCACTATCACTTACACGTATTACATATTATATAAACAACCATGCTCTATCACTTACACGTATTACATATTATATAAACAACCATGCACTATCACTTACACGTTGATTTGACAAAAGCTGTTACGTAAAATTACACAAACAAGGAACCCAAAGTCCTGTTTCAACGTTTAAATTAAACAGTGTCCAAAATGTTGTTCAGAAAATCTATTTAATACTAAACCATGGATAAAAGTTAAACAATATCAACTTAAACTAGATAAGATACAAGTTGTAGATATGGGCCTTAACCCTTAATTAATAAGGTGAAACATTGTTACAAAATTGGTAATGCGGGGTGCTGACAGACCCCGCCATTTTTTAATCTCTTTAGCTTTGTTTACCACAGTTTTTTGGTTTTTACTATTAAATTTATAAAAAATTGTAAAAACAATACTCATTTGAAACTTTATTATTTACTTATCAAAAATGTACATCAATTTAAATCAATTTCACGTTCAGACATATCATCCGTTTCCATAAGCAACTTCCTTATACATTTACAGTCCATTTCGTACGGATTTACTCTGTAAATAAAAACACAATATTTTTAAAATAATTTAAAATGTTCTAAATAGAATATATTTTAATTGTATCCAGATTTTTCAGATATAGACATTCTAGTATTTTATTCAAAATAATGTTATTAGCGAAACAAGAATCATAATGTACATTAAAATATTGTCATCAAGCTAATATGGTCAATACTCGAGCATCGCAGTTTTCAGTCCATGTTACAGTGCAAATAAATACAATATGTCTGTGTTTTTTATCAACTACCTGAAAATACCATTCAAATTTATAAAACTTCATTATTGCTGTAGTTACCATTAGATAAACATACAACTCATTTCAGATTATTTATAAGATTACTAATAAACTCAAATAAATAGTACGACAAAATCGTAAGCTACATACTCTCTCGTATAGATTATTTATTATAGCTAGTGACCAAATCTTCAAAAATGAGTTATCTCTAATATTACATTAAATAATTTTTTCTCTGATAAATAAGTAAACAGTATTATTTATCACTACCCTCCCCAGATATTTATTTGAAAAACATAGTTCAGGACATTTTTAAAAAGGTGATATATAAACCAATGACCTGAGTTCGTTTCTACTCTGCTCAATAACATAACCCGGTCGCTAGGCCTTGTATTTATGGCTCATAGTTTTTATTGCAAGGGAGCCATCCTTAGATTACGTAAGGCTTTTTTACATGATTTTATATTCTCCTTCCCTCGCGTAAGATCCCTCCAATCTCTCCATCTTACGTAGTTTTTAAAGATTTGGTAACTCATGTTATTTTTAGAAATTGTGACGTTATTTGCCACCCTACCATGTATTTCCCTATATTTTACTAATTTCTGTGAATAGTTTACAATTTATTTCCGTTTGAAATTAAGCATTTAAAAGTTCGGCCGCTGTATTGCCGGCCTGACAAATAATACTTTTTACATCCATTCAATAAAATAAAAGGACGGAAGAAACAACGTATAACATTGTTTTAAATAATTTAAATAAGGAATTTTGACTTAAGGAAGAACACTTACCTTTTATTAAACATATTAATTATCCTTCTATGAAGTTTGTTTGACTCTTGTTTTATTTATTTTGAACGCCGGCCATGATGATTTCAACTCGTGCGCAGATCAGTCAAACAAGTGAGGGCGGGTCTCGTGATTGTAAAAGAGGAAACAAGGCAAGATATAAATAACTCCAAACTAGCGCACTTTTCATTTCTGACAGATATAAATAAACATTTAATTTTTTAAGAAAACATTGTTCACATTCATTGGAATATATTTCAATATTTATATTAAACCAGCATTGTATTTGATTTTTATCCCTAGTCGATAGCCAACATTTTAATTTTGGTTTAATATATTAGTTTTCTCTTTGGATTTGGAAGTAAAGAATAGAACATTTTTAAATTTGATTTCGGAAGACTTTTTGTAGGGCACTGGGCCTTCTTCCTCGGTGTTGGTCTAACATGTAGCCAACTCTGTGGAGCTCTTAATTTAATTTATTTTATGGTAAATTAATGGTTGTAAAGTAAAGTGCAAGTAGCAAATGGAAAGCTAAGTAGATGTGCAAGAGCTAGACTGTTTATTTTTTTTAAGAATTGTGGACGAGTTAACATTAATAAAGGGAAACCAATTTCTGAAGCTGGTGTTGTTTCAGCATGGACTAATTCATTGGTGAGGTCTAGCCAACTCTTAAGCTTTAAAGTCATATGATTCTTTTTTATTTATCAGATATCAGAATTCATGTAAGAATTTTCAGAAAGACTATCTAATTCAGAGAATTATTTAACATTTTTTTATATCTAAATAATAATTGTATTGATTTTTTTCTCTCTTTTTATTTTGTCTCAACAATACTATTTTATTTTGTAAAATTAGAATTATAACTATTCGGAATTCCATAGGTAGGGTTGGGATGTGGTAAAAAAGGAAACAATAATAAGCCCACGACAGTTCCAATAATTGTTATTTTATACATTTATTTTTATTGTAGTCTAAATTACATTATATTTCAACAATCCATTTTTATTTAAATTGCTCATGTTTTATTATAAGTATCCCCTTGTGGTCTCGAGTATTGAGAGTCGTCGTGCCACTGTCTGAATTAGCCGAGGTAAATGTTTTTTATTATTACTATTTTTCTCCTAGATCCTAGGAGTTGCGCCAAACAAATAGCACAATTTTTATACACCTTGACACTAACTGTTGTTATCTAAACAAGATTCAGAAGACACAGAAAATTATAATTTGTATAATACATAATTTTTTATAAAATACCCCAACATGGGAATTGGTAATATCCCACTTTGGTGGCCACATTGTCTATGGCGTAACCCTCGCAATAGACTAGTCTGCCGATGACTGAGACATCGTGGCTCAATCATGATCGGGTGATATTTCCTAAATATTTTCCCACTCTCTCTCCACGCGAATGCGAGTACACTTCCTCTAAATTTAATTATATATATCCCTAATCCTCTGAAGTAATTAGTTCATACCTAAACAGGCAGAATTAATTAAGGAAATGTACCTACATTTGCGTGGGAAAGTAGAAGGAAACGATTGAATAAGATCTCCCCGAAATACCCTCAGCAGGTATTTGAACCCCAAGACAGAAGCGTCTAGCTGGCTGGGATAGCTAGGCTAATTTTTCTTCTCGAGAGTATGATTGCATCTTGACGTTTTATCTCCCTACGTTTAGTCCAACTTGGTCGCCTACACACTTTACAGTCCTACACTACACTTCTTATCTCTATCAGTTCTAGGAAAAGTTTGCTTGCAGTCTTGACTGATTACCGGTCGCGGCCAGCCAGCCTCCCATTTGTTTAAACAAACCAGTAGTGCTGCCAACCTGATGGTTATAATTCAGCAGTTTGTATAACGTTAGCAACGCCATCTATTTTGAGAGCTGAAAGCTCAACACACGCCAGAGAGGGTAGGCAGTGCCTTAAGAGTATATCAGAAAAATCCAACCGAAATAAATTTACAGAAAAGACTTTAATACACTTGCTTTAGTTACAACAATTAGCAAATATATCTTTGAGGTTAAATTACTCTAAAAACTTTGTGCTTCACCGGCCACTACTCTTTTCTTATCTAGAATTATACAGTAGGTAGATAGATAAAATTACATAAAAATGTTTTATTTGGGTCACTGTTTTTAGAAAATGACGCCCCCCATTAAATAATTACACTAGAGTCGCGAATTTCTTGTTTTCCATGTAACAACTAACTCTACCATATTAATGTCTACTAAATACCCTGGAATATCAATGTTGATAATTCCTAGCCGTTAAATACCCTGGACTATTAATGGATGCCAACTTCCCAATAACCAGCTGTTCTACAATATCAATGTTAGCAACCTAACGACAAATAGGACTCTATGCCTTGCGTTTGCCCCTCTGTATCTTTCACTTAAAGCCAAGGGCTAATATTCGTGTTCTATTGGGTGCTCCTAAGTTCCCCACACTGTAGCTCCCCAGGCAAAGTTTCATCTCCAGACTCCACGGTAGCTTGTGTTAAACATTCCCCGGCTCTATGTACAGAGAAGTAGCCTCCATTGAACATGCCCCAACAAAAACACGCCAAAATATCCCATTCACATGTTGTTATCAGAAATGTATATTTTTCAAATGGTAAGCTACTAGTTTTTTTAGTTCTATCCTTTTCTTGAAATGTTGGTATGTTTTCTCTATCTTTATCCTTGGTTCAGTAGAAACACATGTCATTTAAAATAATGTATTCGCCTAAGTGTCTGTAGTTGATGGAGGAGGGAGGCCAGGATGTATATTTCTATCTTTAATGATGGACAGCCGTGATAACCACCGATATTAGGTCTTGAGAACCAATGACATCACTAAGGGCAGGTCTTATGACTCCTGGATGATTATTAATCTGGCCGATAAATATTTATATCTGGTCGATAAATTAATAGTGCATCTTATGAATCCCAGATAGCATTTATTCATCAGATTAAATGTATTTATTCATCACGTTTTTATCGGTAGGTTTAAATACTGGATCAACTTTATCTAAAAGTTAAAATGGGCGTTGCCATAGTGATGCGTTCTTTTTAATGAGGCTTCACTTAGAAGAATCTGTCCTTAGGTTAAAAATCATAGTTGGCGTGTTTTGTAAGCACAGGCCCAGGCTATAACTATATATATGTATATATATATATATATATATATATATATATAAAGCAAGAACATTAATTTCAAACTTATATATTAACTGACAAGCTATTTGTAGAATTATAGCTATATAAGAACAAATTATTTAGATGTGAGTGCAATATATTGAATTTTTTTTAACGTTGTACCAAACTATTGACCACATTGTGACAGACACCGAAATTAGTACTTGCAAGAAAAGATATCTTCTGCACACACATGGCGCTGTTTCCTCGCATTCTTTTGGCCAACATTATTTAGCAAATGTTGATAGTTGAAGCCACAAGCCAGGTTGTAGCGCTAGCAGCAGGGTCTATACGCATTCTCGCATCAGTAAAAACAGCACCAGCCTTGTGTTCTCAGCATTCACATTTATTAATCCTACAAATAGCTATCCGGCAGATAAATTCAGTTCATTATACTTGTGGCTCATAACCTTCATATGGTCGCGAACTTTAACCTCCCAATAGCATTATTTATCTGGCATTCACAAGACCGGTCTTAAATGAAGTAGTTCTTCTGAAAGGCTTCTTATCGCCCGTGTTCAGGGCCAGAGTGATTGCATTGCTATATTTTTGAAAGTGAACGGAATTGTTTCTATTCGACCACTTACTGACGTCAATTCCGTGGAACACCTCACCTTATTCGGGCATGGTTCTGTGTGATACCAAACCACAGGACTAATCATTCACATAACATGTTCCCGGTCAGAATGAAACAAGGTGCTCAGTCTAATATCAGCCAGCAAGAAGTGAGGAGTGGCGAGTTCACAATCACTTTACAATAAGAGTTCACACCAAACCACCAAGCTCGCCACATCCTCTTCAACAGTTGAGCCAAATGGGGTAGAAAAATTGAAACACAAACATTTGGATAAGAATCAAATAAAATATTTAAATAGGTTAAGCAATCGGAAACCACGCCGAGCCAACCTCGATCATAATATTTTCACTAATGGAGTAAAACATCAAGCGGGATAGAAAATCAAATCCGTGAAAAATTCAAGTAGAGCCAAAATCAAATGGGAAGGATAGTAACATTCTAATGACATAAACCTAAGGAGGGTTGATGGAACGACTCTGGTGAAGTCAAATAGTGTCAATACCTCGGATGGGGAGGGAAGGATGGCTTAAATCATCGGGATAAATTTATGACCTTCATAGTAGGTCAATGAACTCAGAAAGGAGGTGGGGTAAAGTATTAGTTTAACACAGGGTTCTACAAACTGCGGCCCACAGGCGACATCCGGCCCGTTCCAAGGTTTTTTATCCACCCCGTTCCAAGATTGTATTAAAACTCAATTAATTGTTTCTCTTCATTATTTAGTAACCCCACAATTTATTTAGCATGTCCAGTTTCTGTCCACACGCGTGTTTCCCCCATGATACCAAACCAAAGTGTTTCCCCCATGACACCAAGCCAGAGTGTTTCCCCCATGATACCAAGCCAGAGTGTTTCCCCCATGATACCAAGCCAGAGTGTTTCCCCCATGACACCAAGCCAGAGTGCTTCCCCCATGATACCAAGCCAGAGTGCTTCCCCCATGATACCAAGCCAGAGTGCTTCCCCAACGACACCAAGCCAGAGTGCTTCCCCCATGATACCAAGCCAGAGTGCTTAAGTAAAGTTCTGAAATATGTTACCTATTTTTTTAAAGTAATTATATTGACTAATTATTATAAATATAATGTATTACATATAAATTGATACATTGCTCGCAGAGACGAATCAATGTCAATCATGTTTGTCAAATACTGACTGGCTTTGGCAGGTGGAATTTTTTTTTATAGACGTGACGTGCAATGTGACTTAAATCTAAATCTGCACGTTGAAATAAATTTGATCTATGATCTATTTGCGCATGTCAAGGCATTCAGGGCAAAAATAAAGCTACTTGAAGAATATGTGAACGTTATTTTGGCCCGCAAAAATGTGTAAAATATATAATGTGGCCCGGATAGCAAACAGTTTGGAGACCCCTGGTTTAATATGTATAACATAAAAGTGGTTTCAATACATCGTGTACTATACTTTTGATCTCATGATTCTAGAACTATCTCAAAGTAAATCTTACAATATTGTTCACCCAGTATGGTGGCACAGTAATATAAACATTAAAACACAACACACATTGTAAATCTTAGATAGTACTCTTCTGTTTAAAACATAATAATAAATATATACTATTTGTATAGAATCGTACCTTCTTGGATCCATGATTTTCATTCATGACATGTCCTATTCTGAAAGTTCTACATCGTGCACATTATTTCTAAACAAATAGTGTTAACTTGTCCAGGAATAAATGACGAACTGTCATGAATAGTCTGGCCTTAGAAGGTTTGTTGTATCTGAGGGGCTGGGAGGAGGCTATAGCTATTATAATGAGGAATACATACTTGGAGGTAAAATACCCTAAATTGGGTGAATGCGATAGGAAAACTCTTTAGGAAGACCACCCCAGTTGACACGACCGGGATTTGAGCCCCGGTCCCCCTGTCTTCAGCAGGCTAGTCTAACATGAGAGTGAAGCCTTAGACCAGGCATGTAAAATAGGTGGCCAAATGGTAACTTTCCGTGGNGTAACTTTACGTGGTCGCCGCACGCGTTACCCTTCATTCATTTAGGATAACTACCTAAGTTATTATTATGAAAACACTGTGTCTCTTTGTGCTGTTGAGCTCCATACAGAGCTAAGGTTGCTGCCACAAGTAGTCAATTAGCGGCTCTGTAACAAATATGAGAGCAGAGGTTATTAAATACAAGCCTGGATCTGCTATTGGCCGCACATTCGACCTGCCATTGCCACAGTCACGAGTGCGCAGTTAACACTGCGCCGATATTTCTACTCCTAATACTATAGATACTGGATCACAGTGACAAACTATTTGTAGTGATAGGATCAGCGTCTTTGAGGAGAATTGTAGTCAGTGTTTATAGTGGTTTATTTGATCTTTAGTTGAACCGAAATAATATGATAAACAATACGTCAAAGTCCAGTAACAAATTGAATAATAAGAACTATTAAAGAAGAAAATGGGAGCTGTCAAGAGAAATTAAACATGCCTAAATGATATGTAATAGTTATACTTCCGTTTATAAGGAGTAACATATTAGACAGCACAATGTTACAACTCACAAATCGGACTATGACCAATACGTTGAGAAACATTATGCAAAGTATCTGGACGAGATGAAATTAGTTCTTCAAAAAAACAAACAAATGTTTTCACCAGACTTGTTGCAAACTTGCAGCTGTAAAATAATCATATTCAATAGCTAATAGATCCAAACCGTTTACTGAATATAAACTCATAAGCAAATGTTTGATTGAAAAACAGGAAATGATGTGTCCATAGCAAATAACAACATTTCAAAGTATGGGTTCAAGACGAAATTCTGAATTTATCAGAATAGATTAAATAGACGATAATTTAAGAGACCAGCATAGTTAACTAATATCAAAGTATGAGACCTATTCTATTGCAATTTACTACTCATTTTGCAGGTCAGTTAATTGATCATATAATATCTTCAATTTGGAAAATTAAATCAGTTTGTCTAAATTTGGATAAGTTGCTGCTTGATAAACGATACCAAGGGTCCACTAAAAATAATACAGACTGTATGGTTAATAAAGTGTAATCTTTTTATGTGTATTTTCTATTTTTGAAGTGAAACTCTTTTTGAATATAATATATGTCACCACTTGTATTTTACAAATGTTTATTTTGTGATATTTCTAATTATATCTATAAATACTAAGTTTATCTACGTTTTTGAACATAATACATTAATATCTGGTACTAGACAGCACTATGTATTTAAAATAGTCCTAACGTTGTATTATTTCACTTTTTTCTAAATGTGGCCCTCAACATAATTCAAATTTCTTAGGTGACACGCAGGAGAAAACGAATGGCATGTCTGCATTATACAATTCGTCAATCATGAAACTTTGTAAACATTATTAATCTAATAATGTTGATCAAAGTTAAGGGAATTTAAATGTATATCTAATCATTATCTAACAAAAACAAACAGTTCTGAAATAACATATCAATGTTAAAATCTTGAATACTGCAAAACACACTACTGAACTTCCTACCACTCAGCTATAGCTAAACAAGGGCTCATAATATGGGCCAGTAAGTCCTTGTCTTGCTTGAGCTCATAATATGGGCCAGTAAGTCCTTGTCTTGCTTGAGCTCATAATAATGGGCCAGTAAGTCCTGGTCTTGCCTGAGGTGGGTGATAGTTGTATCTCCTAGGCAACCTTGTATACATCATGTTAATCATATTATAAAACTTACCCTCCACACCCTGATCTCCTAGAACACCTAACTCCACTGATTAGGTAAAAAGCACGGGGGACTAAACCGGACATGCTGATCACCTCTGTATGGTGATAGCCTAACATTCTAGTAGAAGTAATTGCCTCAAGATTAATGATTGGTAAAATTAGTTGTATCTTAATAATAAAACCAGAAATAACCGCTTGAGGTAAATTTTAATATAAGATTTATGAAAAGGAAATATCAAGTTATGGTTTACTACTTTCGTGGAAACACTAAATCAGAGTAAATTTGATTGGAACATTTATATTTTCCAGCGATTGGCCAATTGACTGACAAATTCTGTATAGTATTCAGTCTAGACCAGCTTCAATCCCACATCATTTTTATTATATGCACTCAATTTATCTAGACACAAAATTATCTAAAATTAGTTAGTACTAAGAAAGATAGTGGCGGCCAGGGTATATGAGCACATATGGTCCAGAATACCCCAAGCTTTGATTTAAACTAAGCAATATTTAATTTTTATTTGTAGCTAATCTTAAAATCCACGGAATTAGTTGTAAGCTAAAAACAGCAACTTTAATTTATGTCATTATTGTTACAATATTGTTTGAGTCAATCCCACATTGAGTTTAATCTGTGTTCTAACAGCAAGATCGATACGCATACATAGCAGTGAGTGTTAAGATTCTTTACGCACATGCGCAGAGAAAGCTGGCACAGCTAATTTGGTAGAGTGAAAATGAAGGATCTGAATCTTATATATAAATTCTCTATAAACACATACGCGGGTAATCATCCTTTTAATAGTAATTAAGTTTAAGTATATTATAGGTGACCTGGCGGTCTAGGGGTAAGGTGTCGGACTTCTATGCTGGGGTCCGGGGTTCAATCCTCAGTCCAAACACAGATTTATCTGATTACTAAACCCTTCCTTTACCTCTGCTAAGACATCTTGTTAATTTGGGGAATGCCAGGCCTCCACCGTGGTTCGGATTCCACGTTAAACTGTAGGTCCTCCATTTCATCTCAAAATCAGCCTAACATTACACATTAGCGTAAGTGCTTATAACCCGAACGGGTAGTAAGACGCAGTGCTAATAATAATAGTAATAATAAGTATATTATATTGATAGTTTTACAAAATATTGATACTTTTAGGAAAAGGTCTTGGTTTGAGCTCCAAATAGAAAATTCACTATTATTATTACTTAATATTTAAGAGTTTAAAAATAAGCAAATATTATCAAAATTACTTTTCCTAATTAATAGGTCTCCCATGTGATATTTCAATCGTGTCAATGACTCCCGAATCAAACAATTACCATAAATTATCTAATGGAACTTTACCTGACCAGTTTACTCATGGTAAATTCAACATATTATCTGAAGCGTAAATCACAAGAACTGACAACTAAAAACCTCTGGAGGACCAGTGTTACGAACACGGACAAATGGACTGTTTGGTGGAATGGGAATGGGTAGAGGCAACCCCCCTTCACTTTATGTTGTCTGGTTGGTATTGTCTTGGAGCAGTCAATTTCATTAACACACGCACACGAATAACTGAGATTGGACCGCTTCCATGTGAAAGTTCACGGAACCTATAACCGTCCCTTATGGGTCTATCAAGTCTCAGCGCACGACTCACTAAATCGGCAGAACGAAACACCCCGCCAGCGACACTTGGCGGGAAAACCGTAGACCTAGAGGGGTCCAGGTAAGTTCTTGTTGCCTCCAAGAGTGAGGAAAGGTTAATGAAGGTGGAAGGAATCAAGAAAATATAAGAAAAGACCAAAAAACAGTCTAAACCTCAACTAAAGGCAATCAAATCACAAAACAAACAAAATACTAACTAACTTTGAGGCATAGAGAACCAAGATACAGGAGCATTATCCAAAGAGATAGCATTGAGGACTGAAACATGAAGTAGAGACTAATGGTACTGATCTAACAATAAAACAATGTACAAACAATCTTGATTATAAATTATATGTATTATTAAAGTGATATAAGAACAATAAAAATAACGTGAGCTATATGTTTATGTCCAAGTAACAATACTGTCTGTGTGTTGTAATCATTAAGATATAATACACCATAGTTATAATTACCGAGCATTTTCTTAGTAACATATTTATTTAAACATGATTTTTATATCCATAGAAACGATTAATTCATATTATATTTGAGAAAAGTTAAGAAGTAAATTTCAAATTATTGAACTTTGTGTTTTGTTTATTTTACTATAAAAACATTTAAAATATGTTACAAGATAGAATCAGAATAAAGTACGGCTTGGTTAAAAAAAAATTATTACAAAAAAATACGCCAATATGTACACTTAATCGAATACATTCCTTTTCAAATGATTTCTCGACTAGAATATCTAATTCCATTAATAACGTTGGGGAAAACCAAAGTGATAATATCTATTATAAATCTCCTGCCGATTCTCACAATGTTGGCAAAATCCACGAGAAAATAAATACTTTGATAAATGTTCATCAACTCAACGATAATCTAGCTATTAAGTCTAAGTGTCAAGATAATACCTGCATAGAAGAAACCATCACACATTATGATACTATAGTGAATCAAAACGTTAATGAGATGAGAATTTTTGCAAAAGAACTTACTCATCCACCTATCAATGATTATATTGATGATTTAATTCACAAATTTTCATCATTAAGGATTGAAGAATGTGAATCTAAATTTGGCAGCAATATTAATCTAAATAAAACTAATTTTAGTAAAGCAAGATTAGTTGGTCAAATAAATGAGGGAATTATTGAGCTAAAAACAAATAATAATATTAGATATGAGAACGAGGTATATTATGATACACTCACATTGAATTTCATTGGGATAGAATGGTATACTTTTAATTGCAATCTAAACACTCTCGTTAATGTGCTTACTTTACCCAGCACACTAAGCTATCAACTTGATATAACTGAAATACATCAATCTATAAATGAAAATTCAACAAACCATGATGAATCTACCTATCCAAAAAGAAATGAAATAAAAATGATGTCACTAGAAGAGGCTAATAAAGATAGCTTATTGGTCAATACAATTTGGAAATCTCTGAATATAAATATTAATAATATAAATACCCATGATAGTCTTAGTAAATTACAAGGCAATTCTGGTCATCAAATTCCCAATGAATATTCAGGTATAGGTTTTAACAATCATTATGATGACATTGGTGTTGTTAGTAAGGAAAAAACACTTATTCCGAAGAAAGTATCACATTCTGTATCCACACGAGCTAAACACGAGGGAGAGGGGTTCAATATGTATATGAAAACATTTTGTGAGCAATATTTTGACAAACTACCACTATGCTACATGTCACTTTCTACAGTCAATTTACAAATATATAAATATATTATTAAGTGTACCAATAAATATAAGACTTCAAGAAAGCCGCGAATAAATCGGTTGTCAAATACTATAGCCAAAAAGAACAGCAGAGCTCTATTAGATCACCTACGACTCTTCTTCCTAAGTTTATCAAATACATTTTGTGACAAAATAAACCAAATATCAACAGTCCATACACCCCTCGATAGAGTAAATACGAATTATCTACCAAGCATTGGAGTCGTAGAAAATAAAGGTGGAGCTGAAATTATGCCCCATAATAGAAAACTTATAGCTCTAAAAAGCACAGTAAGTGGTATTGGTCATCCTTCCTATTATGAAAGTTACTCGAATGTCACATCTATAGAGAGAAAATGTTTGTCTACAAGAGAACAGTCACGTATTAATAGCATGCATACCCACCTTCTCAAATTTTTTGATAGTCTACCAAAATAATTTCTTAAAAGCTCACAAAGAACGTTGATGATCAATTTAATATATAATTCTAAGAAATCATAAGAACTTTGATGAAATTTGATGTGTATTTAAGCTTTTACAATTTTATGATATGGAGTTATTTATTTAAAAAAACTTCTAAGTATTCAAGAAAATAAATAACTTTAAAAATCAATATTGTAATAGGCATTATTCTTATCGTGTTATTAGGAATTTGCGTTTGAAAGTCAAGGAAATTATAAATCACTTTTAAATAATATGCAAATCTGAAACCAGGCAAGATGGTATATGTCCACTAAATAGAAAAATCAAAAATATAGAAAATTCTAAATAGAATTTGAGGAAATAAATAGATAAAACTGAAATAAAAATGTGTAGGTGAAGTAGAAAATAAAAATCATCATGTAGAAAGAAAAAAAATCCAAATAGCCAAATACATAATAAAATTTCTCAAAGTGAAAAGGAGGCCGTGGGTTTTAAAAGTTTTAAAACTAATAAAAACAACTCTTTTCAAAATGGTATTAAACTAATATTAGGCTGGCTGATAAAAGACAGCTTTAATAATAATCAAAGTTTGAAAAGTTTGAATTTAATAACCAACCTTCAAGAATTAGAAAAGGGGGATGTCAATTTTAGGAGGGTGAGGGGGAAAGGGATGTCACTATAAGTAAAAAATACACTCTTATGTGAGGTATATATAATATAATTATGATACGAATGTATTTTAAATAATCACATAAATATTTAAGTATAGGAGATTTCTACATGGGCTTGTTAAGCTAAAAGATTAAATCACATATCTGTATGGTAGAATATTAATATTTATCAGGTCAGTTCAATTATAGTTCCAAAAACAAAACAAAACTCTTAAACATTCCTAAATCTCAAAATTAAAGGTAAGGAAATGAATAGAAATGTTGATCCTTAAAATTTTCAAATAAAATATAAAAACACTTCTCAACGGGAAAGAAAATTTAAATTTTGTTAGATAAATAAATAGCCCCTCCGGATAACTGAATGACGTCTGGAAGAATGGGAAAATAACTTGAAATATTCTCAAAATTATAAGAAAATTTATTCCTTTGAATAAAATAAAATTATAATTATCTAGGTGATAAAAGAACCAACCATCTTACATTACAATAACATTTTAAAATCCTGGAATTTAGAAACAGGATGAGAAATGGTGGGGAAAGGATGGCCTCAAAATTAAAATAGTGGGGAAATGGGGACCCAAATTTTCTTAAACTAATAGTTATCTTACCTTTGTGTGTCGTAAATAAATAATGGCATTCAGAATTAGCATGATGAGATGATCTGGGGTGAAAACGGTATGGAAGGAGTAGTTTGAGTGATTGTATGGTGAAAACGTTATGGAGGGATTAATTTGACTGATTGTATGGTGAAAACGTTATGGAGGGATTAATTTGACTGATTGTATGGTGAAAACGGTATGGAGGGATTAATTTGACTGATTGTATGGTGAAAACGGTATGGAGGGAGTAATTTGAGTGATTGTATGGTGAAAACTGTATGGGGGAGTAGTTTGAGTAATTGTATGGTGAAAAACGGTATGGAGGGAGTAGTTTGAGTGATTGTATGGTGAAAACCGTATGAAAGGAGTAGTTTGACTGATTGTATGGTGAAAACGGTATGAAGGGAGTAGTTTGACTGATTGTATGGTGAAAACGGTATGGAGGGAGTAATTCGACTGATTGTTTGGTGAAAACGGTATGGAGGGAGTAATTTGAGTAATTGTATGGTGAAAACGGTATGGAAGGAGTGATTGTATAATGAAAACGGTATGAAGGGAGTAGTTTGACTGATTGTATGGTGAAAACGGTATGGAGGGAATAATTTGAGTAATTTTATGGTGAAAACGGTATGGAAGGAGTGATTGTATGGTGAAAACGGTTTAGAGGGAGTAATTTGAGTGATTGTATGGTTAAACGGTATGGAGGGAGTGATTGTACGGTGAAAACAGTTTGGAGGGAGTGATTGTATGGTGAAAACGGTTTGGAGGGAGTGATTGTATGGTGAAAACGGTATGGAGGGAGTGATTTGAGTAATTGTACGGTGAAAACCGTATCGAGGGAGTAGTTTGAGTGATTGTATGGTGAAAACGGTATGAAGGGAGTAGTTTGAGTGATTGTATGGTGAAAACGGTATGGAGGGAGTAATTTGAGTAATTGTATGGTGAAAACGGTATGGAGGGAGTGATTGTATGGTGAAACGGTTTGGATGGAGTAATTTGAGTTATTGAATGGTGAAAACGGTATGGAGGGAGTAATTTGAGTAATTGTATGGTGAAAACGGTATGGAGGGAGTAATTTGAGTGATTGCATGGTGAAAACAGTATGGAGGGAGTAATTTGAGTGATTGTATGGTGAAAACGGTATGGAGGGAGTAATTTGAGTAATTGTATGGTGAAAACGGTATGGAGGGAGTAATTTGAGTAATTGTATGGTGAAAACGGTATGGAGGGAGTAATTTGAGTAATTGTATGGTGAAAACGGTATGGAGGGAGTAATTTGAGTAATTGTATGAGTAAAACGATATGGAGGGAGTAGTTTTTGTGATATTATGGTGAAAACGATATGGAGGGAGTAGTTTGAGTAATTGTATGGTGAAAATGGTTTGGAGGGAGTAATTTGAGTAATTGTATGGTGAAAATGGTATGGAGGGAGTAATTGTATGGTGAAAATGGTTTGGAGGGAGTAATTTGAGTGATTGTATGGTGAAAACGGTATGGAGGGAGTAATTTGAGTAATTGTATGGTGAAAACGGTTTGGAGGGAGTATCTTGAGTTATTGTATGGTGAAAACGGTATGGAGGGAGTAACTTGAGTAATTGTATGGTGAAAACGGTATGGAGGGAGTAATTTGAGTGATTGCATGGTGAAAACGGTACGGAGGGATTATTTTGAGTGATTGTATGGTGAAAACGGTATGAAGGGAGTAGTTTGAGTGATTGTATGGTGAAAACGGTATGAAGGGAGTAATTTGAGTGATTGTATTGTGAAAACGGTATGAAGTTAGTAATTTGAGTAATTGTATGGTGAAAACGGTATGAGGGGAGTAGTTTGAGTGATTGTATGGTGAAAACGGTATGAAGGGAGTAGTTTGAGTAATTGTTTGGTGAAAACGGTATAGAGGGAGTAGTTTGAGTGATTGTATGGTGAAAACGGTATGAAGGGAGTAGTTTGAGTGATTGTATGGTGAAAACGGTACAGAGGGAGTAGATTGAGTGATTGTATGGTGAAAACGATAAGGAGAGAGTAGTTTTTGTGATTTCATGGTGAAAACGATATGGAGGGAGTAGTTTGAGTAATTGTATGGTGAAAACGGTATGGAGGGAGCAATTTGAGTAATTGTATGATGAAAACGGTATGAAGGGAGTAGTTTGAGTGATTTTATGGTGAAAACGGTATGAAGGGAGTAATTTGAGTAATTGTATGGTGAAAACGGTATGAAGGGAGTAGTTTGAGTAATTGTATGGTGAAAACGGTATGAAGGAAGTAATTTGAGTAATTGTATGGTGAAAACTGTATAGAAAGAGTAGTTTGAGTGATTGTATGTTTAAAACTGTATGAAGGGAGTAGTTTAGATTATTGTATGGTGAAAACGGTATGGATGGAGTAATTTGAGTTATTGTATGGTGAAAACGGTATTAAGATAGTAATTTGAGTAATTGTATGGTGAATACGGTATTAAGGGAGTAGTTTGAGTGATTGTATGGTGAAAACGGTATGAAGGGAGTAGTTTGAGAGATTGTATGGTGAAAACGGTATGGAGGGAGTAGTTTGAGTGATTGTATGGGGAAAACGGTATGAAGGGAGTAGTTTGAGTGATTGTATGGTGAAAACGGTACGGAGGGAGTACTTTGAGTGATTTTATGGTGAAAACGGTATGAAGGGAGTAGTTTGAGTGATTGTATGGTGAAAACGGTATGGAGGGAGTAATTTGAGTGATTGTATGGTAGAAAACGGTATGGAGGGAGTAATTTGAGTAATTGTATGGTGAAAACTGTATAGAAAGGGTAGTTTGAGTGATTGTATGGTTAAAACTGTATGAAGGGAGTAGTTTAGGTGATTGTATGGTGAAAACGGTATGAATGAAGTAGTTTGAGTGATTGTATGGTGAAAACGGTATGAAGATAGTAATTTGAGTAATTGTATGGTGAAAACGGTATGAAGGGAGTAGTTTGAGTGATTGTATGGTGAAAACGGTATGAAGGGAGTAGTTTGAGAGATTGTATGGTGAAAACGGTATGAGGGGAGTAATTTGAGTGATTGTATGGTGAAAACGGTATGGAGGGAGTAGTTTGAGTTATTGTATGGTGAAAACGGTATGAAGGGAGTAGTTTAGGTGATTTTATGGTGAAACGGTATGAAGGGAGTAATTTGAGTGATTGTATGGTGAAAACGTGAAGAAAGCAGAACATAATAAAATGTAATGATGAGTGAAAGAATGAATAAGGCCGAGGTGTTAAAAGGTATGCAAGTCGTGTTAAAGTATGTTAACGTCGCGGGCATAGCTGGGATCACAAGTGAATAACTGCCAGTTTGGGTGAATTTCTCTATGGGTGTGCTGGGATTTGGAATGTTCCTAATGACTGGAATATATTAGTCATTGTTCATTTGTATAATTACAAAGTGAATAATAGTGAATGTAAGAATTATAGGGCCATTAGTTTGTTGATTATTCCAGACAAAATTTTTGGGAGAGTTTAGATTGAAAGAACTGCAGGCAATATTCGGGATGTCCACTGTGGTTTCCTGTCAGGTAGAGGCTGCATGGACCAGATATTTGCATTGCAACAAGTGAATGAGAAACGTATGGAAGAAAGAAATAAGTTTACTGTGCATTCAATGATCTGAATTCAGTGTACGATCCGTTGAATAAGAGCATGTTATGGAAAGTTCTTAGAGAGTATGGTGTGGATGAATGGTAATGAATGCAATTAAGGCGGTGTTTGATGGAAGTAAAGAGTATGAACGGGGTGTTAGACAAGGTGGAGCTATGTCCCAATGGTTGTTTAATGTATTGATTGGTAAGTGATTGAGGGTTGCTTGTGAGTTCTCGTGGACAGTGGGAATGTGAGAGTGTTGTTATATGCAAATAGTGTCATATTAATGACTTGCAATGAAAGTAACTTGAAAAATCAATTAAATCGTTTGACTTTAGTGACAGGCCAATTGGATATTCGTATTAAGGTCTCCAAAACTAAGGTGATAATTTGGTAAGGATGAATAAAACATATTCGTCAACTTATTATAAATAGTAAGCTGTTAGAACAAGTGAAATGAGTATCTGAGTAGAATGTTCTGTAAAAATCGAAGGAGATAGTGAAATTTTCATAGAGGTGAATGCATCGCTAGAGTATGTCTGGGTGTTGTTAAAGCGAAGGTAATATATGCTATGTGCGTCAGTACTGGTGGCGCGACTCGTTATGACTTCTTAAGTTATTGAAGGGAAAATCTGAGTGCGGCATTATGGTCACCGTGATCAAATATTCAAAAATACTGAAACATAGCTCACTGATTCTCGTAAACTACTTGGACAATCACTGTAGTTTTTTTCAGAATTTGTTATAAAAATCTTAAAAGACATTAGGATATTATAAAAATTCCCATTTTCTAATTGGTTTGCTTTGAAAAAAAATTGTTTTCTAATGAAAGAAATATAATTAGTTTCTGAGAACGGACATATTTTCACTCTGTGAAAAGGTGTTTTCTCACATGAAATAGATGGGTAGTATGACGTAAGAAATGATAATCATGAACTGAATTTAGTTTTTATATAAGATTCATTTCTTTAACACCAATAATTCTCACAGTTTGATGTGTTTAGTTGAGAGTTCTTCACTCGCACCAGGTTTTTTATAAACTGAATTTAGTTTTTATATAAGATTCATTTCTTTAACACCAATAATTCTCACAGTTTTATGTGTTTAGTTGAGAGCTCTTCACTCGCGCCAGGTTTTTTATAAACTGAAGATTTTTAGATAGACCGGTCCGTCATTCTTCCCAGTAACTGATTGACGATTGTGCTTGAAGGGAGGCTCGCTGGGACATTATAATAACGATTCAATAATGAAATTAATAATAAGAGGTAGTTTTTCTAATATAACCTACTAAATCCCTTTTAACTTTTTTTATTGAAGATATTTAATGTGCACTTTTTGAACACAGTTATGATATCAGCGCAAGACTTATAGAATCAATTAATAAATGACTATGAAATTCTAAACATCCAGTGTCTTGGCTGACAATTCACCAAATATTAATATATATTATGTCAGGAAATGAACCCAGGACCATTAACACATAAGGTAAACGTTTTAATGACTGAACTGAATTATTGTCGGACAAAGTGGACAACAACTATAAATTTTCGGTAACTAAATATTAATATTAAAGATTTTGAAAAACTTCAAATATTGTATTATCTGTTTGATTATTTTTAAGATTTTAAAACTCTCTTTCAGGGTGTAAAAGAATTACTTAATTCAAATCTACTCAAACTTTGTTTATAGTATTTTAAGTGTATCTAGGCACTAAACTGTTCAGGAAGAAGACCAACCAGTATTATGGTATTACTTGACATCCAATGGAGTCAAACTGCAACCCTCCTTACAGTTCTCCCAGGTTGTGTGTGTTAGAGTGTACTCTACGTTGGTGCAATCGATACTTTCTCTGAAGGCGTGGATTGTACTGCCACTCTCTTCCACCATGGACCGATAACAGGATGTGACTTTACCTACCATCCCGCCAACTGGTCCAGGATACAAGCTCAATATGGATCATACAATATACTCTAAATAGCTTATTTCGATAGTTACTCATTTTAAAACAGTAGTTATCTACTCAGTTACTTCTCCATGTCAATATAAAATCAATATACGTAATATGTATTACTAAAAATGATTGAGTACTACGCAGGGTTCCAAAACTGTGTACCTGATTTCATATTTGAATATTTTCAAATTAATTGGCCAATTATTGTTTATCTATACACCTGAACCGATTAATCACCTACCATTTTCAGTTATGTCAGTCATATTATATAGCCTAATTCAAATAGTTACGTAGATATTTTATTACTAAATATAATGTGCTGATGTGTCAGTCGGTTAAGAAAGGCACATTAATAACTTAAATAAATAAGTAAAATAAATTTATTACAAAATCCCCAATACTTGCTTTCGATGACCTCCCTATAAAATTGGCTAGGTATTAATTATCAAACTCAATAGAAATAATATTTAAATTGATTTTTCTTAAATATATCAGATTTGTTGAGGAATGCCTTAACTCCATCAAGCATTTTAAAGTTTCCCTAACAATATCTAAACTTCAGTATATCATTTAAACATACATTTAATTTGCATGACCAGTTTAATTAAACGGTAGCGTGAAATGTTATATAATTTAATCAGTTTGTACAAAATCAAGATATTCAACAAAAATTAATTATTTGAAGTTATTAATACTACTTGTGAAAAATACTGTCAGTTTGGTAATTACCGTGGAATTACAATTAAGATTCTACAAAATAAATTCAGGTCTAAATAATTTTAAAAATGCATCAAATTTAACTACATATAGTCCATAAACAACTGCTCCCATATTCCCAGGAGCCAATTTTAAATTTTAGTGCATTCAATTTAGCTATATAGAAATAATACGGTATTCTCTATTTATTTAGTTTATTTATTACTATCTAATTACCAGCTACTCTCATTCAATGGGTTGTATAATATGAAATTTCATCAAACCAGGATGCACTGAGAGTATTTTATCCTATATTGTATTTGAATCTCTGTCCACGGAAATGCATGTAAAATTTCATAAACTATACCTTTCTCTCCTTATGAAATTTGTTTATAATATGTAATATATTTATTTTAAGCTGTTTGTCACAGCTATACCTACGCGATAGTACATGTTAATGAACAAAGTCTGTATGCAACCTATAGGACTATTCTGACTAATCAACGTAAATATAGTTAATATTGATATTTATAAAACGACGTTATTCAATACTGAATACTATTTATTCACATAATATTATTTTCTAAACAGCTGATCCTATTGTTTACCAAAACAAAATTAACCTAGATTTATTTAAGAAATCTCTTATATTATGAATTATTTTATTGGCTATGGAAAAATTAAATACGGTTATAAGCCATATTTTAAAATGCGTAGACAGACAAAATATTTTAGTAAACCTCAAGTACTACGGGGAAACGAGTGAGAAGTTTTATTATTGACAGTTCAGGACCACTAATTCGCGGTTACCACCAATTAATATATGTTATTTACTTAAAGGCTCTTATGCCGCAATGTTTCACGGCTTAGATTTATAAATTATTCTGGTACCGGATAGATAGGACTCGCTTTTAAAATTACAATTAAAATATACATATATATACACTCTCTGAGTATTTGAGTCTTAGATATTTAAAATTTCACTATATTTAACATATGGATTTTTCTTTTTCTTTACTTCTATTTTTCTTCAAATAAATAAAAATAAAATAAAATAACAACAACAAAAGTTTTAAGTAATACATTTTTTCTTAGTTTTTTTATTTGACAAACTTTCATTTTTTTTGTTACATTTATGTTCCACCCTTCTGGTGAAATTGTTTGTCCTTTTTCAAGCTCACAATAAGAGTCATTTAATCTGTGAGTATCACTCAACTCACTGGTGCCCACTCTTTTATTTCGCTAGTATTTAGAACCTCGCGACGAGCCACAGGATTACCGTGGATACATATCAGAGGGTAAGTTTACCTGGTAATTATGTCTATCGCTACTGGGCCACATTAAAACACCAAAATATCCTTCCTTGCTACATCACCGCGGATACCTCGAGAGGTTAGAGTCTCGGTTTTATTAGGTACTCTACCGACTGAGTTGTTCGATAAGTACAACGTGGGAGCGAGGTTATTACTACCCTCCCCTCCCCCCCAATAACATTACACTATAATAGATGATAATCTTATGTTAGTTGTATTTTACTCTAGAACAATTTTATTTTATAAATCCAAAATAGGCCTATAATCACTTAAGGATGTGTCAAAAACAGCCCTTTTCAAAAAGTAAATAAATAATTTGCGCTTTCCTCTATAGTCCAATACCATAGGTTATAATTTGGATTCCATCTTCTCTTTCGTGAAGAAATCAAGTCCCATTTCTCTGTGAGTGTGGCTATTGAAATTATTTGGTGCCACTGTCAAATTGTGTCCTTTGTAGATGATAACATATATTTACTATTAACTCAATTCATTATCATATGGTTTAAATTTTCTTTCAATGAGCGATTGTTTTATTTTATTTATTTTATGTAATTACCAATTTTCATTTATATTTAAATTTTTCTAGGAAGAAAAATGTATTATTGATTTTATTGATAGATTTATCCTGGTTCGTTTTGATTTAATTTGAAGGAATCTTTGGATTTTAATAGATATTAAATGTTTGCATGGTATTAAGCAATTAACACGTATATACAATCGAAATCTAACTAAAGATTAAGAATAATATTTAACCTAACCAATTTATATTTATTTAATTTAATTTTGTTTTCGTAGCTAAGCAAGGGAAACATCTTTATTTATTTTATTGTCTTGACTTTTATCATCAGGTTCAAAAAATGGTTCGAAAGTTTCGACAGTTATCTCACATAATTATTCATCACCAAAACAGCCACGAAATAGGTACATTTGCAATGACCACTACTACGTTCTTGCACTTGATGAGTTGAAGCAAAGCCCGGGGAGATGGAGGAGTACAACAATCAACATGTAAAAATCGCCCTTTTTTCAGACTGTCATCCCATATAAGTTGCATCCATTAGTTTCGGATGTGTTTTGGCAAATTTATACCATTCTATGATTTGTTAGCCTTACCGATGGGCTTATGGGAGGAATATTTCTCCTAATACCTGCTTTTGCGTGAACAGCAACAATTTAATTTCTTCAAAAGTAGTTATATGTGTCCATGGTATGCACACCTTCACATCTATGTTTTGATAAAAAATCAATGTATCATCTAACAATTGACTTGTTTTTCCAAGGTTTTTAAGGCTTTCAGAATGTTGTCTATAAGCGGCAATGTAAGGCTTCCTCCAACTTCTTTATTTTTTTATGAAATGATCCAGTCATGTCTGCTTCAGATATTGCATTTAAGCCAATAAGGCCTTCTGCTTTAAGTCTGCCCAACTTGCTGAATGTGGATGTAAGGGGAACCTTTTGTTTCCTGTTTACACTTCCAGTGGTGAAGTTTGTGATGGATAAGAAAACTAACATATCTGTCAGGAGAGTGCATATCCAGGAGTGTTCTTCTTGTTGTAGCTTATAATGGCAAACAGTAATTATTTTGCTGTCTGCTTCTTTATATGAGCTACTCAGTGATGTCATATCCTCAGGTGTCACCAAGAAACAGCCATGTTAAGGTTTATTGCACTTGCATTTCTCAAGAATATTTCAGATACGAGGCACGTCCAGAAAGTAAGAGTACTGGGTGTCCTCTCGTAAATAATTATAACACATCCTTCATTTTTTCTTGAAAAAGAAGCTTCTGTTTGGCTATAGAGTGGATGACAGTATTCGGCAATGTGTCGATTGAAGGTGCCCTTGACCTCGTTCTCTAGTGAACTTTAGCTAATATTCAATATATGAGTACAAAAATTACTGCGGGAATACATTTAATATTTCTTGTTGATCCGTTCTATAAAGTGTCTGGAAAGGTCTGAGCACGTATTTATTGTCAGTGGCTTGTAAAGATCGTGTAGTTCCACCACCATATATGATATTAACACTAGTATTGGACATCAAGTTTGCATGATTTCATCCACATACGCAGGTATGTTTTTGTTGTGAGGTTTCTCAAATAGAAACTCTCGAAATTCCATAAGTTTTTTCTTGACAGAGCAGCATTTTACCATCTGGAGCAAGCATTGATTGAGATATAACTTAAAGTTCGTAATTGCTTATGATGTCATGTACATCAACCTGAGGGCGTGATCTGCTAAAAATAAGAGTTCTGGAAAAAGGTTTTCTATCCGGTTTCTGTTCTACTATATTATCTTTGATTTTTATATGAGAATAATTAAATGCTTATTTACAGGTCTGTAGACTATATTCCCCCAATAGATCCAACATATTGAGCTAACCAGTCATATTACGTTCCTTTGTACACTTAGTAAACTTCCTTTCCCAAATGCTGCCATATTAGTTATTTCTTATTTTATCTTCTTTTCCATTACACACTTTGTCTATTACTAGCACATGTAAATTGATTAACTGCTCTATGAAGTGATGGAACAAAAGGACATACATTTTTATTTGTCTTGTTAATGCTGAATTTGTCAGGTCATGATATCTATTTCTTCTTCATGATTTAAAACTATTGACCTTTTGGGATACTTCTGCAAGTCTTTAATTCTCAGGGGAGCAGAGGTAAAAAGGGGTCTTGAATTTTCACTGACTACTTTGACGTTAGAAATATTCATTTGTGCCTAAAATACAAAAAGGTACCCGTAACTTATAAGCAGCCAATTTGTACTTTTCAAATTTTTCCCGCGTCTGTGGATATATAGGCCTTAGTTTTACCATCTCAACCAATTGACAATAAATTATGCTTAAGTAGATCAAGAGATCCAGGGCAAAGAAGTATTTTTAAATAGTAAAATGGACACAGATGCAGTCTCCAATTGTCTGTACGCGTAGAGTAAACAAATGTTAACATGAATTCAATAATTTTCATATAGGCCCCCTTTAGCTTTATTATTTCAAAGGTAAGTAAGATCATAGTGTCAAGAACTTAAAATAATTAAATACTTACAAATTCTTTGTGAGATTCTTACTTTACAAATTTGTTATTAGTTACTGTGTTCATTTTTAACATCATCATTGCCAATGAGGTCATTAGTAAGACCAGTTAACTTTAAATTTAAATGATTTTCCAATGTGTGTACTCTTCATTAAATGCCTTTATGTATAGAGTAAAAAGTGCTTAGAGTATGATTTTGTTTGCTTATTCATCTCTACGAATGTGTTTTCCCTTCAAATTTTCTTGACACTAGTCGAACTGTATGGATCAGTCTCAGTACACAATTCTATTCTGGGATACCAGTTCCTTCAATATGTGTGCCAATGACTCTACGCTGTGCCATAATATAAAGTTCGACTGGAAGAAGAATTAATTAGTTCATATTGTATTTTTCCGCAAGTTATACTAACTTGAGTGGCCTATAAAGGCATTTCACTACAGAGTTCACATTCTCTAACATCTTTATGAAGGTCATTTATGTTTCTTCAATGTCGTTTGTAGACACAGCGATGAGGAGTTATACAAAAACTCATGTTCTTTGTTGTGTGCGGCTGGTTAAGGAATTGTACGCTGACCAAGTATATATCAATTCATGTGTTTCGTGTTAGATATTGTCTTCTGCTTCACTGCTCATCACAATTTTGATCCCTTCAGAAATAGAATGGTATGGCTGAGGTAACAACCATTAATATATATCTAATCTGGTTGCTACGAAGTGGTTACAGTGGCTGCTGTAATACCGGCTGTCATGTTGATGTAATGTGGCTAGTAAGAGACTGTGTTTGCATGTTTCAGAGGTCGATTGGAATTCAAATGTAGACATCATGTATTTCAAATTCATTAGAATATTAAATGGATGAAACTGTTGAGAATAATAAACAAGACTCCTCTGAGAAGTATCGTGTGTTATTTCACTTCACTTAATGCCAGGGGTGCACTTGTGCACGCATCTCTATTTATTGGTAAACGTCCATGAAGTTTACATGGAGTGTATTTGCCATCTGTCGTGGAAATTAATATTGTCTGTTTGAGTCCAACACCTGGACCGCATGGCCCTAGGAACATCACTTGACTCTACCATAGCCGCAGTCTGTTGATGGGTTTCCGCGCTGACCAGATGTAGGGAATACTAAAAAATGACACAATTACTGTTCCAGTGCGTTCATGCCCATTTAATATTTCTGCGTCGAACAATCACTAATTTGTCCTCCTTTCCACATGGTCACCAACAGGTCGTCTCTTTAAACTTATTGATTTTACGGGTACGGATCTGATGCAGCTTTCACTAGTTCTGACCTGAACTTGAACCTTCCAAAATAATGTATTTATAACTTTGGCAATGATCTTTGCCACTCCTAGGTGTACGGTAGTCATGAAAATACTCAATTATCATGTTCAGCGGTTTCTTTGGCACGCACATTGTTCAATCAGAACGTTTGCCACTCCTCCCCATCAAAATATCGCTGGGAACCCCTCTCACAATGTGGTCGATAATATCCACCAGCTACACAGCCTATCACTGGGCCAATGCTATACCAGTAATCCCATCTGGAATCAGCCTCAGGACCCCCAAGATATGCGCGCGCCCAGACAAACCCTCCAGCGTGATCTCCGTAAGGATTCGAGAAAGACAATCAGCCCCCGCATTCTCTTTCCCGGGTTGTGGGAGATGGTGAACCACAACGAACATAATTGTGCAATCCACCTACCAATTTTTCTATCTGTCAATGATACCTAAATAACCACTACAAAGCCTAATTGTCAGTTTACAACAGAAACTTGAAGTGTTACAAATATTGGTGAAGCTTGGTCGTGCCAAATATCACTTCTAAGGCCTCCAATTCATATGTGGAGTAGTTGCGTTCATGAAGATCAATCGTGCAGCTTTCATAAGCCACAGAATACAACACCCCTTCGTATTATTGACTCAACACCACGCTTATACCAGATATAGATGCGTTAATACTTAGGATAAGTTCCTAATAAAATCTGTGATCTTGAGAACGGGTGGGCTCCCCAAACATTATAATAAGTAAATTAAAACCCAATTAGCTTCGAGACTCCAATAAAACAGAATCTTGATTTTCTTTAAATTATACAGGGGAGCTACCACCAAAGACCAAAAAAAAGTATAAGCCTGCCTAAATACCCCACCATGCCTAAGAACCTAGAAATTTGTTCTGGATGGGGAATCCTTTCCCAACTCAGGGTTTTCCTGATTCACTCCAATTTCTCTTCGCAAGACCACATGACCGAGATAATCTAGCTAAGGCACTGTCAGCTTTTAATTAATAGTTTTACGGTTAAAATAGCTGTTCTCGGCTGTTCAATACCTCTTTTAAGTGAGATTCGTGCTCCGCAACGATATCGGAATACACTACCAGGTCGTCTAACTAAAAATGACATATTTATACTGTAAATTAGAAAAAATTACATCCAACAATCTACCTAGAATTCCAATAGCCCATATTGAGTCAAAAAATATGTGTAAGCCTTAGACTTTTATGAAGAAGAGTTTGGTAATAAGACATATTTAAATCAACCAGAATGTGTACCTTGGCCCAGCCCACGTATCAGAACTCCATTTCAACTGTTGTCAGAGGTGTGCACTCATATTTTATCTTTTGATTAAGCTTATGGTTGTCCACTACTAACTGCAACCACCGGGACTAAACAAATGTACTTAGAGTCGTAGGGGCTATTCAAGCGTCGTATGATGGCTAGCCTCAATAACTTATCAACATGATCTCTCAAAATATTAAATCCAAGAGATACGTAATTTTATGGTTTGAGGAGCACGGTAGTGGTGTCTTCCAAAACAATTTCATAAGTAACCACATTGGTTCTGCCTTGATTCTTTGTGAAACCTCTAAGTATTCATCAACAATGTTATGTAAACTACAGTAACACCTGTCAATTAATTTAAAAAAAGTGTCCCATCCTAAAATTGTTCAATTTCATTTCTCTTCCTCCACCAAATGGAAATCTAACACAATTGTGTTAGGTTTCCATTTGGTGTTAGATTTATAATGAAGATCTTGTCTAAAATAATCTTCATTGTATGTCGCGCGACCATAAAAAAAAGATGGTAAAAGATAAACCAGCCATTTTGGCACAAAGTTTGGCCTTCTTTTGCTCTTGGATGAAATTAACATCCTCAGTGACGCCTTCTTTGCTGACTTTTTCATGTGTTAACTATCTTTCTCTAAATAATTCTACGTTCAAAGAACATCACATGAACGTTTAGTAAGAACGGTGCAAATAGATAAAACACAGCATTGCTTTATACTAGCGCGAGAACTGAGTCAGTGTCAGTCAATGACACAGGTAATTTACACACTATAATTATTTTAGTGTTTCATTATTTTGGTCAAATACTTCTCTAACGTGCACATTTTTGTTTGTAAAATGTGTCAGGCATGTTTCAACTAGACAAATATTTTAATCTAAGGAGGTTAGCCACAGGGTATTGGTCCACTTCGCCCAGTAAGCCTATCAATATGGGATAAAATAAACCATTCTAGCCATTTGTCTGCCGTACATTAATTTTACAATAAGAATACACATATACTAGAGCTAGTGACTTTAGCTTGTGACATTGCGAGAAAGTTTGGCCTAATAATTATGTGTTAGTTATAATTATTAATCCACATTTCGACCATTATTATTAGATAAAGTTCTCCATATATTAAAATTAGTTCACCCTATAGATCTATAATATATATTTTGTATGCGATTTAGAAAATCTTTTATGATTCTCAGTAAATATATATTGCATAGCAACTACTTGAGAATACAATTTGTAAACAAACGCAACATAAGTGGAATTAATTGTAGCGTGTCAATCAGATTGATTGATCACCTACAAGGAAAAAACTAACTATTTATCAATATTCGTGTAATTGGGTGCCACG
>CABFVX010000957.1:0-12198 GCA_902151425.1 Timema shepardi
TAAATCTGTGCCGGGACCGAGGATTGAACCCCGGCCGCCAGCACAGAAGTCTGACACCTTACCCCTAGACCGCCAGGTCACCCAGAAAGTTTAGTTAAAGAATTTAAAAATTAAACTTTTGAGATGTATATTTTAGGCTGCAGCCTTTTTTTACTTTATATTTAATTAATCCTGACAATGTTCGTGTAAATTTTATTACGTATTTTCAAGTCAGAATAAAATAAATGTGTATATGATTAATAAAAAAAAGTACGATTTAATTTTAGTTATGTCAATTGAAATAATCCAAGCTGACGTTATTAATAAAACCCCATCTCAATTTGGACCATACAAAAAACTAAAATTGCCATAAAAAGGAAATGGAAAAGTAACTAGATCTACTTTCACGTGATCATACGCCAATTAATGTGATATGCAACTAACTTTTGATAGATATCAATTCATATAAACTAAAACAATATAGTAAAATTCTATTGATTTTGGCTGTAAAAAAAATGGTGTTGGTATTTTCTAAAAGGCTTTTCTATGAAAATGGGGCTGTAGTGTAAGTAATAAATATCAATTACTTATTAGTTTAAAATATACAAAATTATGGTATATTATTTGAAGTAATCTTATTTAATTTTATGCATCCATCCCACCATTTCATAATTATTTATTTAGATTTATTGACAAATGGGGAGATTGGCGATGAATAAATTTGTAATTTTATTGTAAGAGAAATTGGACTTAATTGTTTTTTGTTGGAGGTTGTGTGTATCATAATAAATAAGTAAGTACTTACCTAAAAGCGAGCGTTCTCCACATATCAATATTTTTTGAAATTCACTTGCCCTTACATCAACACAAGAAAGTGTTCATAAGAGAGTCTAGTTTCCCCCCCAAACACACAGTGACGTCACGACACCTAGCACCCGAACCACGGACAAGAAAAGAGCAAGCAGGTTCACCGTAGTGTTCCCGACGACCAACTAGCCTAACACCGACCAGAAAAGTATCAGGAGACCAGAGAGTCGAGAAGACAAACAACTTCTCCCGCCTTGTAGATCCCCTCCACAGCTAGCATTGATACCAACTGCAGCTGCAACGGACGACAAGTTTACCTGTAAACAAATTAGACAAACCGACAGCTTGGTCTTAGGACCTAAGTTTCCTAGATTGATTCCCGGTAACGCCTCAAAGTTTCCTTATTCACGCTTGGGTTGGGTCAGTTTCATACAAAGGCGTTTTATAAGAAGAGGGGGGCGGGTCTGGACTCACCTGTCCATGCCCTTTTTTTATAAAAAAATAGTTCCATATTTAGAAAATAATGTTTCGAGTAATATACAGTAAGTAGCTCCATGACTTCTTTGGTGCTGACTGACAGCTCACAACTGACTGTCAACATTTAGGTATATACCTAAATGCTGACTGTCAGAAGTGACAGCTGCTAAACACATGTTTTCGCAGATCATATGGTTCGGCGTAGAGATACAACATTTGGTCTGGTAGCTTTTCAAAGCTGTCAGTCAGCACCAAAGAAGTCATGAGGCTACTGTAGTGAACCTACCTACATAAGTTACTAACTCCACTTCTGACAGTTGTTCTGTTATTAAAATTCACTCTTTTCTTAGGGTGATTGTAATTACAAGTGATAACATAAATGTTTGCCTCATTTTCTCAGACCCCACTTACTCGGCTTATTTCAAGAAACGTTCTTCGTTTCCAATATCATATGAATGTATGAGAAAGAAGTAAAGTATTTGAAATGTTGACACAGCTAATTTTTACAAGGTGTAAATTATCTTGAAGGTGAATATTAAAATAATCATTAACTAATATATTGGTTGATGAAACATACATTTAAAACTGTAGCAAGAATTTTTAAAAAAAACTTAAACATTAGGTTTTATGTGTATTTTTGGACACCTCCTTTAAAAAGTTACAGGGGGTTCAATTCATTCTAAGGGGAGGGGGCTGGGGACCCCCATCTTTCTACACCCTTGGTTTCACATATTGCTAAATTTATGGTCTTGGGTCTGGTTGTTTATCTTGGTTACGTAATAAAAGCTCAACCGGTTCGGGAATGAAAAACCAATAATTAATTTTTAGCCTCCACCGTCATCGAGTCTTATATTAACAAACCCCGACATTCTGTGTGAGAATCCTCGGAGGAAGAAAGACCATGGTCAATAGAACTGGAGGTTTCCTAAAACCTATTGTTGTAATAGTGTCCGGGGGATTACTGTTACAATACTGACTTACTGGAGGTCTCCAGGGGATTAGTTACAATACTGACTGACTAGGGGTCTCCAGGGGATTACTGTTACAATACTGACTGACTGGGGGTCTCCAGGGGATTACTGTTACAATACTTACTGACTTGAGTCTCTTCAGGGGATTACTGTTACAATACTGACTGATTGACTGGGGGTCTCCAGGGGATTACTGTTGTAATACTGGCTGACTAGGGGTCTTCAGGGGATTACTGTTACAATACTGACTGGGGGTCTCCAGGGGATTACTGTTACAATACTGACTGACTAGGGGTCTCCAGGGGATTACTGTTACAATACTGACTGACTGAGGGTCTCCAGGGGATTACTGTTACAATACTGACTGACTAGGGGTCTCCAGGGGATTACTGTTACAATACTGACTGACTTGAGTCTCTTCAGGGGATTACTGTTACAATACTGACTGACTTGAGTCTCTTCAGGGGATTACTGTTACAATACTGACTGGGGGTCTCCAGGGGATTACTGGCTGACTGGGGGTATCCAGGGGATTACTATTACAATACTGACTGACTAGGGGTCTCCAGGGGATTACTGTTACAATACTTACTGACTTGAGTCTCTTCAGGGGATTACTGTTACAATACTGACTGATTGACTGGAGGGTCTCCAGGGGATTACTGTTGTAATACTGGCTGACTGAGGGTCTCCAGGGGATTACTGTTGTAATACTGTCTGACTGAGGGTCTCCAGGGGATTACTGTTGTAATACTGACTGACTGGGGGTCTCCAGGGGATTACTGTTACAATACTGACTGACTGGGGGTCTCCAGGGGATTACTGTTACAATACTGGCTGACTAGGGGTCTCCAGGGGATTACTGTTACAATACTTACTGACTTGAGTCTCTTCAGGGGATTACTGTTACAATACTGACTGACTGGGGGTCTCCAGGGGATTACTGTTACAATACTGACTGACTAGGGGTCTCCAGTGGAAAGAACTACAGTATAATATTACCGAAATCTAGCACTAATTTAAATTACACTAATGTTACCTATTATCGCGAGGTCTGAGGATAGAAAATGGCATGACTGTTGTAAGTTACAAACAGCGGGCGGGCGAGAACCGGTTGTAAAAGTGAAGCCGAGTATCAGGAGAGCAGAGAGAGGGAAGGTGGTGTTCCACGTCGCAGGAAGGAACTGTAAGACTGGGTGAAAGTGACGAGAATGTCGGTCAGTTGGCCAATGTGGTCAAGGGGGGGGTAAACCTCCAGCTAACAAATACATATTGGCTTAGAACTTGGAAACTACTGGCTTTATTCAAAATATATCTCAAATAATTTTTATTTTTAATAGTCCTACAGTCTTTGAAATAGTAAGTTATTTCGTATCTCAAAGACATGCAAATATTTCCCCTTCTGAAAGTACTCCCAAAGTAATTTTACCAGGAAAGAATGAGACGTGCCGTTTTGTTAATTAAACAGTGCTTAGTTAAGTATTTTAATTCAAAATCAATGGAATCATTTTTTTATCTCTTTTCGCCGCTCCAGGCGGAATACCAGACAGGCAATATCGCGGGGGGGGGGGGGGGNGGGGGGGGGGGGGGGGGGGAAACCATAGAGAAATGCTTTTTCGTGATCAGGGGATTATGAAAAACGAAACAAAATCTCAAATTCAATTTTTATTTACAGTCAAGATACTTTCTTTCTTCGAGGAGTCGTGAGTAAGTGATATTTATATTTTTCTTCATTTTACACACACGTACATATTCATTACACGTTGTTTCTGTTGACTTGTTCAGAGGCGCGGGACTAGACTGATCCGTCAGCGCTGAAAAAACAACACACACACAATCAAAATCTCTGAATGTTTCAAAATGAGAAATTTCACGTTTCGAATGCAAGATTATATAGGAAATGTTTATTTATTAGAGATATTTAACTCGCTCTTCCTGAACCGACTGATTATATCAACACACGAGAATTTCTATGAGCGAGAGCGAAAGGGCCTACCAATCTTGTCGAGAAAGGTATTTTGACAAAACTTCCAAGGTTCCTTTGAAGGAAGTTGCGCTACGAATCTTTTATCACTCAAGAAAAATCCGCTGGCCTCAGCTGGGTTCGAACCCGCGAACATCAGGTCCTGAGGCAGCACTTAACTCCAAGACCCTCGAGGTCAGGTTTATTGCAACTAAGGAGAACACTAACATCAATATTTTCCCTTTCGACTTCTCAGTCATGACAAATTTTCTCGTCTATGGACTACGTCATCACTGGGGCGTAGTTGTAAGTTTTGAGCAAAGTAAAGAAAAATTACTACTATTCTTACCTGCAAAATGAACTTGTCCCACAAAAACTGATGACCTTTAAAGCTAATTTCATTAGTGTTTTTAACGACTTTGATGGTTGGTAGTCTGATAGCCGATAAGGTTCTGGTTGGGGAAATGGAACTGTAGTGCTATCTAGTGCTGGTAATATTAAGTATGAACAACAAATGAGCAATATTGCATCTGAGCATCTACCAGCTGCGTTAACATCTTCTGCAACGATGGTAAATTATATTAAGTAGCCCCATGGCTTCTTTGGTGCTGACTGGCAGCTTTGAAAAGTTACCAGACCAAATTATGTATCCCTACGCCGAACCATATGATCTGCAAAAACATGTGTTTAGCAGCTGTCACTTCTGACGGTCAAAATTTAGGTATATACCAAAATGTTGACTGTCAGAAGTCAGCTGTGAGCTGTCAGTCAGCACCAAAGAAGCCACGGGGCTACTTTACCTTCTCCTGGAATATTACGAGGACCTCTCATCAATTGTAATTACTACTCGAGTATTATTAGTACCTTGAATAGCAACTTTATCTCCACCTGGATACGAACCAATAAAGTAATCGACTCGAAGGTTTATAACAACAGCACAAGGCTGGCGGATAGTGACGTCAGACAACGACCTTCATGTAATTAACCAGACAGATCATTGAATGAGACGTTTTCAAGTCTATTATTAGGTACGACAGGCGCCATCCCCGCGTCATCAGCGAGTCATCGACCCGAATGATCTGTTGCCAGTGTCTAAACCCACAGAAGGATGTTAATAATCATTCACACATCTACAGGATCCCCTCGGTGGTTAGACTGACACGCGAAACCAGGCTGTCGAAAGTTTTGCCTACTCTTCAGGTGTTACCGTGAAATAATGTGCACATTTTTTTTTTAGCAGCACCGCGTCTTACTACCCGTCGGGATTATACGCTTATGGTTTGAGAGATTAGTAAGTTTATATTTAAAAGAATTATACCCACATTTTTTCGCGCGGAGGGAAAGTGGAAAGCCACCCTGAGTAAACTCGACCGAGATTCAAACCTCGACCTCCCAGTCATCAGCAGTCTAAGTTTATTGCGAGTATGACGCGTTAGACCATGCGGCCACCGAGACGGATCTTGTGGAGATCAAAATAGTTAATTCAGCAAGGATGAAAATCTCTCTCAAAGTTGTATTATTTTCAGAGAGGACAAAGTGGACAGTTGGGGTGACTAATGAAGAGGTTTTGAGTTTTTACTATCGCTGCAACTTACTACCCCGTTTTGAGTTAAACGCCTGCGCACTAATTGCTCGTGTTGGGGGTCAGAAGGTGGAATTTAAAGGAAGCGCACTCGCATTTAAGCCGAAAACCATTTTAGGAAAAAAAAAACCACGCTCTGTAGACCCAACCGAGATTCAAACCACGAGCTCCCAGTCATTGGCAGTCTAAGTCTTTTGCGAGAGTGACGCCTTAAAGAGTGAATTAAAAGATAACCAGTCTACAAAGAAAGGCTAACTGAACGGAGTGACGTCAGTGAAGGTAGAGGGGAGAGGAGGACCAGGAAGACAACTGACGGATAACCTCAAACAAGGAAAGAAGATGAAGATTCAGGATATAAAGAAGGAAGATGGTGATAGGACATGCTGGAGGACTCAAGTTTGGACACTAGGCATCAGACCTGCCCAAAGATAGAACACCTAATAATAATAATACACATTTTAAAATAAAAATTCGCATACTTTGGTCCAAAAGTATTAATGTCAATATGCTCTATGGAATAATGGCCGCATGGATTAAAATAAACAATACCGATACAGTAATAAAATTTATTCATACGATATATTTTTAACTCACCTTCTCCATTTTCTAAAATATTAAAATAGTCATATTGAAAAAAACAACACCAAATCGCAGGAAAGATTCTAAAACTACTTAAAATATTTACACCTCGAATATAGTAGGTAAATAAGTTATTATGTACAATTTTAAATTTCTAAGTTTAAAATCGAGAAATCACAGGAGGTATCAATAACGTTACACTTCGACATACAATCTATAAAAGACAATCACACAATTTAAAAACATGAGGCGAACACACGCGGTTAATTTCTAATATTGGAAATGGCTCTACTGGAATGTCACCATTTTATATGTTAAAGACATCCCACATGAGCACACATCTGCCAGGTTTACAGTGATTAAAAAAACCAGTTAGATGAATAAAATGTGCAATGATATAGACTTCAAGTGAAGAGGTTAAAATGTGCATTTGTCCCACGTTTGCTCGAAACAGCGGCATCTTTTGTTACGAATATTTCCCACAGGCTCCATATTGCACTTTGCATACAAATGTTAAAAGTCGAGGGGTCGAGGACGGTTCATGCCAACAGGGATATGAGCGCATCGAAGAATTTAGGCCTGTCATCGACCTTTAACTGCATAACCGACGAATCGAAGAAATCGAGGGCAACGCGAGAGTGGGTCTCTTCGGCCGCCTGCTCGAAGGCCTTGCCGAAAAAGTTCTTGGGAGAGTCCTCCGATACAGGAGGGAGTCCGACGACAAGGCAGGTCCCATCCTCGACGTCCAAAGGCGCCGAGGCGATGATGGGCAGGTTGGGCGCCTTACGGTTGCGGGACGTCGCCACGTAGGCCCGCAACGCAAACTGCGCGAGCAGCGTCAGACAGTGGGGGTGAGAGAAAGGTTTCACGTCGAGAGACCCCTGTTGAAGAATAACGTAGACGAAAGGTCCCGCCGAGACGACTTGTTTCATATCGAGCAAATTTTGCACTTGCTTGAAGATGCAGATCAAGACGAGTTTAGCTTTGTCGATGCCGTCATCTAACAACCCCTTCTTCTGTCGAGACAAACAGTCCATCGCAGTCATGAACCGTTCGCAGCTAGAGCTCCCTTTGGTAGACGCCTCCAACAGGGCGAGCATAGCATAGACGACGTCAGACGCGCAGTAACAGTTGCCGAAGCCGAACTGCAGCGTGAAAGACGCGTACACTATGTTGGTCATGCCATATTTGTCCGCCTGCTTCTCCACCATCGAATGGAACTCGTGTCTGAGAGCGAGGTCCATGGCACGGAACTTCTGCCTGCTCTGGGCCAGTGGAAGTCCCATCTCGGCCAGGAGTTCAAACAGCCTCTTCTCGCCTCTCAGGGTCCACAGCTTGAGCTTGCACGCTGTGTAGCTGGAGTTCTTCAAGCTGGCCTCCACCGTCCAGTGGCGGTACAGGGCCAGTTGCAAGTCCTTATCGTACGTGATCCTGACGGCCGTACTCAGCTCTTCTTCGTCCTCTCCCGGCTGGGGTGCTAACCTCGAAACATGGCTCTGGAGATTACCCGTCTCCAGAACGTACTGCTGATTCTCAACTTTCCCCATCAGGATCTGTTCCGTCGCTCCGACAATCGCCCACCACAGAAGGTCGTTGTTATCTTTAGACAGCTTCCACGAGAGCTCGTACATCAAAACTGCGCTGGATCTCCCGTAGTAGCTGAACTGGGAGTACTCGAACATTATCCGGTTTCGTTTCTCTTCCCAAAGGCGTCGCTCGCGCCTCTTCATGATCGCCCCTTCATCCATTCGTCGACGCTTGTTCGCTCTGGATTCTTCCTCATCACCCAACCCGCCCCCTTCCGATTCCACCCCCTCGTCATCAGTTTCGTCTTCTTGAAAGATGTCCTCGAAGGAAGGAATATTCTCGTCGTCATCCGGCTTTCCCAAGAGCCGCACCTGCCGGTTATTGTAAACGTTGCAGACGTCTGTGGGCTTATGACTGTCGGCGATAAATAGCACGACGTTGTCTTCGGGCTGCAAGGCATCCACAACATCGATGGTGCCCCCGCAATTGAGGAAGATGACATAATTGACTTCAGTGTTCGCTTCAAAGGCATCCTGAAGATCCTTGACTCCTTGCACCGGAACTAGGGTGTACAGGATGTTCTCGAAGTGGAAAAGGTGGAGCAGTATCTTACAGGCACAAATTGCGTCGACATCATAGTTGACGAGCAAGAGGATTCTTTTTCCTATGAGTAGGTTATAAAAGTCCTTTTTTAAGTCCTCGACGTACATGGCGATGTCTCCATCAATTAAAGATGGGATCGTTTACCTCTTCCAAAATAAGACCTGGGAACAAAGACAAAACATGTCACTGTAGGTTTGTTAAAACATTTATAATATAATTATATTTCCTATAAATATTTTATGCAGAGAGATTTTGATAGATGACAAATGAAAAATGGCCACATTCATTGATAACAAACGTGTATATATTATTCTTAACCCCAAAAGCCACAACCCACACTTTTTGCAGCTTATGCTCAAGTCATAACGAACACATCTTACTACGTATATATTTAATTCCAAGACAAAATACTTTGCAATCTTTCATAGCTCGTCCCAGTTCTCAACCTTACTGCGGGATTGTCAGTCACTAACTATGGGCTTGTTTCTGTTGTCTGCATTATTGTGGACATATTATATAATGTGAGAAGGGACTTGTTCTATATTTGACAACTTCAGTGCTCGACAGTGGATGTTTAATTGTTTTCCTCATGTGAATGCCCCATTTGATTAATTTAACCTAACACCAATCCTTGCTTCTATTTATTCATCGAATCTAGACACGTGAACGACACATGTTCTAACCATAAGGTCGTATCATAGCACTTCTCGCAAGCCCATCGTGTTAGAAGGGTTGCCATTATTTTCTCAATACAAAATTATCCTGTGTTTTCCAGAAGGAATTTAAATTTTACCAGACATCTAAGAAAGTTGTAGAGAGGAATGCAATTTCATTTTCCATGAAATCGACTATCGTTAAGTCACGCCATTGGTGTTTGGAACAGGTTAATGTAACCTTGATGGAGGAATTTATGTCATCGTTATTTAAATCCCCGCGCTTATTTCTTCGGTCCATGCAAGGCCCTACTATTTAAAGGTTGCAGTTTAATCTCCCAAACTCACAAATATCCCAGAATTTATTTGTTTAGCTTATTGTGAAATCCCGCAAGTTGTTCAATTTTTTTTCAACCCCAGACACGAGAAATCCCCCGTGTTTTGCCGGTGCCCTGCAACTTAGTCCATGTTCTGTCCTCACTTCGTCAGAAGGCCTAACTATCCCTTCCAAATGCGGGAACATAATGTCCAGTGTTTCCTGGTCATCGATCAGCACAGGATGAATCAGAGCCAGCAGGTGATCCCGGAAAGAACGCCAGTCACACGTGTGAGTGAATCCCAGGATTGCACGCACTTACCCAATCTACAAGTTCTAACGAAATAGTTCAGAGCCAGGAAAACCCCTGACGTTGACTAAACCTTAATATGTAACAAAATACCAACAGCTGCTCTAATCACGCGACCCGTGCTGTATATTATAGTTTGAATAATATCAGTGTGCGCGGAATCTGACCACTAGACAAGGGAAATGTTGAGCAGAAGTCATTAAAGTGCCTATATGTCACCTAACGATAGTTCAGAACGGAGTCACTAATTGATATTATTATTAGCACCGCGTCTTACTACCCGTTCGGGTTATACGCACTTACGATAATGTGTAATGGTAGGGTGATTGTGAGACGAAATGGAGGACCTACAGTTTAACGTGGGATCCGAACCACGGTGGAGGCCTGGCATTCCCCACATTCACAAGATGTCTTGTCAGAGGTGAAGGAAGGGTTTTGTAATCAGATAAATCTGTGCCGGGACCAAGGATTGAACCCCGGACCCCCAGCATAGAAGTCTGACAACTTACCCCTAGACCGCCAGGTCACCACTAATTGATATTGTTATTTAACAATGGCTGTTTACAGTTACTTCCTTTCTTGAGCTAGTTCTACCCAGTCCACCTCATTACACCCTATCCCTATCTAGCTCTATCCAGTCCACCTCATTACACCCTATCCCTATCTAGCTCTATCCAGTCCACCTCATTACACCCTCTCTCTTTCAGGTCCATTCTAATGTTACGCCCCCAACTACGTCTAGGTCTTCCGATTGGCTTTTCCAGTCAATATCATGAACACGGTTCTAGATTCTTCCATCCCCGCTGAATGTTTTGCGCACAGTAAATTGCGTGAACAGGGTATGTAACTCATCATTATTTACTATTGAACTATTTTTAAATATTAAAACTTAATTATTTAATTGGCATAAAATTGTGCCACAAAGAAAAAAAAAGGGGGCGAGGATTCCTGCATTATTAGTATTTTTCAGGAAAAGGATCATTTTTTAATTACGTTAAACAAGTTAATAAATCGGCAACCCGGGAGGAGGAATAAAAGAAACTTAGAAAAAACCGAATACGATGCTGACGATGTGTGACGAATTCCTGACCAAGGTCAGGAACAATGCTCGTGCGACCGAACCTGCCCGTTCTTAACCTAACAGCAGCAAATCTAACTTGACCGGCGGGCAAAGAAAGTGATGAAAGTTGTCTAGAAGAGGTGTTAAACACGCCCTCGTGTATGGGAGGGTCTTATTAGCACCTGTTGCATCAATACCCCACTTTCCCTCTTCAAGTGTAACGAACAAATACTTGCCGGTACTTCACTGGCGAGAATATCTTCCGTAATTACACAGTGGCCAGTGCTGGGTCGAGAGCGCTAGACAAGAACATTGTGATTATACTGAGGACTGTGAGGGCAGTTACCAGGGGAGCACTGTTGTAATACTGGCTGACTGAGGGTCTCCAGGGGATTACTGTTGTAATACTGGCTGACTGAGGGTCTCCAGGGGATTACTGTTGTAATACTGGCTGACTGAGGGTCTCCAGGGGATTACTGTTGTAATACTGGCTGACTGAGGGTCTCCAGGGGATTACTGTTGTAATACTGGCTGACTGAGGGTCTCCAGGGGATTACTGTTGTAATACTGGCTGACTGAGGGTCTCCAGGGGATTACTGTTGTAATACTGGCTGACTGAGGGTCTCCAGGGGATTACTGTTGTAATACTGGCTGACTGAGGGTCTCCAGGGGATTACTGTTGTAATACTGGCTGACTGAGGGTCTCCAGGGGATTACTGTTGTAATACTGGCTGACTGAGGGTCTCCAGGGGATTACTGTTGTAATACTGGCTGACTGAGGGTCTCCAGGGGATTACTGTTGTAATACTGGCTGACTGAGGGTCTCCAGGGGATTACTGTTGTAATACTGGCTGACTGAGGGTCTCCAGGGGATTACTGTTGTAATACTGGCTGACTGAGGGTCTCCAGGGGATTACTGTTGTAATACTGGCTGACTGAGGGTCTCCAGGGGATTACTGTTGTAATACTGGCTGACTGAGGGTCTCCAGGGGATTACTGTTGTAATACTGGCTGACTGAGGGTCTCCAGGGGATTACTGTTGTAATACTGGCTGACTGAGGGTCTCCAGGGGATTACTGTTGTAATACTGGCTGACTGAGGGTCTCCAGGGGATTACTGTTGTAATACTGGCTGACTGAGGGTCTCCAGGGGATTACTGTTGTAATACTGGCTGACTGAGGGTCTCCAGGGGATTACTGTTGTAATACTGGCTGACTGAGGGTCTCCAGGGGATTACTGTTGTAATACTGGCTGACTGAGGGTCTCCAGGGGATTACTGTTGTAATACTGGCTGACTGAGGGTCTCCAGGGGATTACTGTTGTAATACTGGCTGACTGAGGGTCTCCAGGGGATTACTGTTGTAATACTGG
>CABFVX010000957.1:28298-58814 GCA_902151425.1 Timema shepardi
GGGGGGGAATATTGCTCTCATTTCAAAAGTTAATAAAATATATATACTAATAGTTTTCTTAATATAATTACTAGCCAAGTTTTTTCATAAAATTTAAGTTGAGACGGGCAGCCATTCAAAATATTTATCTTAAAATTATATGAACGTGAGAGAACAAATGTATCGGGGTCTCTCCCAAAGAATAACCAAACTAAAATTTATTGAGATAGCGCAGATAAAAACAAAAAAACTTTCGCAAATTAGTTTATAGCCCAAAGGCATTTAATGGCAAATCGGTAGAAGGTAATACTGGTGTAATTTCAGCTAGAAATTGCTTTTCCTCATTTATTATTAGCATTAGTTTCTTTTTACACAAAATGTACCTTTCTCCAAAGATATCGTCCCGACAAGCGAGCGAGTTTCACATATTCAAAGGCGGAACTTTTATTTTACACGAAATTAAGCACCTATGTTAAAAAAAAATAAAGATAAAAAGAGAGACAATGACACGTACATTAATCGTGTAAACCAAAAGGTTGAAACTCGCTAAGATTTAGAATTTTCTTTAGAATACCACCTGAGAAATAACACCTTCAATAATATTCGTGCCAAGTCCCAGAGTTTGCAGGAAAGATGATTCCCACAGCGACACACCAGACAAACATTGTGATAACGGGGGAAACACCAAACCAACAGATTATGGCTGTTGAAAGTAATATTCCATATTTCTGGTTTTTTTATTGAGCCTTTTAAAAAAATGTGTAATGTATACTCATGTAATGATGGAAAAGGAAATAACGAAGATGATGCAGGGGGAAAGAAGACAACAAGACAAGAGCGGATAACGGCCAGTGTGCAAGAGAGTGAAGAAGAATGGAAGGACAAAGGGAGATAGAGATGTTTTACTAAACGGACCTGACCACAGGCGGAAAACAGTTTTTTTTAGCCCTGCATCATACCATCCATTTGGGTTAAACACACATGTACTAATTAGTTAGGAATAAGGAAGGTTGTACTTAGAAAAAAAAAAGTGTACCTGCGTTTGTTTGGAGGGAGTGTGGAAAAACATTTATGAAATCACCACCTAACAAGGATTCAAACCTCGGTCTCATCATCAGCAGTCCTGTTTATTGCAAGAATGACGCCTTAGATCATTCACTTATCAAAGCGGGTAGTAAGAAATATTTAACGCTTAAAAACACCCTTATGTTCAATTTATACTGTTATTTAAATCACTAATAAATGTTTACAAAACTTACTTTATCTGATTAGTATGAAATATGTTAATCGTGTTTGCAATATAACGTTTTTTTTTAAATCATATTTAATACCTAGAGTCGCTTAGCTACTCGGTATGAAAAATATATTTTTAAACTACTTTTTTTTTAAATATATATTCAAGCTTTGGTTTGGCTCCAGGAATAATTCATATTAGGTATTGGTTTCTACCTGGTTTTGAATTTAAAAAGTGGAGTTTGCAAATCCCTAATAAATAATTAAACATTCACAATTTATGATTTTCTTTTAGAATCAATTTTTGTCAATACACAAAAACATATCTGCACAGATTGTTATCAAATTAGTACCTATTTAGTGTTTTTTTATTATTCAACATTCATGCTCACTAAATACAAATAATGAAACGTCTTTTCCTCCGCTACTCAATAAAGGGGACATTCACAAGATACTCTATTCCTGGCTCGACAGACGGGGGCGGGGCCAACTCAGTCTTTCCAGTCCTTCTTGATGTCAAAGCTCCATTCCCACTTGAGATGCTCGTGTTTGTCGTCGTCGGTGAAGAGAGAGTGCACCGTGTAGGAGCCTCGGGCCATCATGCCCGTGGGGGCGTCCTCCAGGGGCGTCGTGTACGACTGGATCTCCGTCTTGGGTGGGTAGCTGCCCACCATGTGTGTCATCTTGTCCACTACGACACAACGCAAGACACGTGTTAGAGGGCGATGACCAAGGGACCAATGAGATAAATAGTTTTATTTTATAACCCCGCCCCTACTGTTGCCAAATTGTGTCACACCAGCTCACAAAAAGGAAAATAGAGTTTCCTTATGCGGTTTATAATAATTAGGGTCACCACTATTTTCTTTATTACAAAATTCCCCAGGTTTACTCAAGTTTTCCAAACGGAATTTCCACTCTGATGGACGACTTAGATTGAAGCGTAGAAGAAATATTTTTTATTTAGCGCCGCGTATTACTACCTGTTCGGGTTATACGCACTTACACTAATGTGTACTGGTAGGGTGATTGCGAGATGAAATGGAGGACCTACAGTTTAACGTGGGATCCGAACCACGGTGGAGGCCTGGCATTCCTCACATTACACAAGATGTGATTAATACACGTCTTGTCATGGAGCAGGTAAAACAAAACCCGGGTTTAAATTTAGTCTAACTTTAATAATCGGAATCCAGAAAAAAAAACAGGAATCATGCGTGACATATCTACTATTAATATATGAAAAGTAAGGTGTGAGTTGTGATGTTAATTACAGTCAAAACAACGACGGGATGAAACAAATACTTTAAAAACTACAGTGATTGGATTTTGTTTTCGTTCAATAGTAGAAGCGATAGGCAACGTGGACATGTCCAAAACATTATTATCCTATTAAAACAAAGCAACGAATCAACGTTGTTGTTGTACTCACCGACAGTTGCTGGTGGAACAGAGGCATTAAAGTAACAATAAACTGATATTAGTGACATTTTTTAATCTTGATGTAGCAGAACAGTTCATCAGGGGTGTGCAAAGCTGATTTTTACATTTCAAAACCAAATTAAAGATGAATCAAAGTTTAAATATTGTAATTGTTGGTAGAAAAAAAAAGTGTTACATAACTATATAGCTTTAAGGTATTGAATATGATTTACAAAAATGTTATATTGAAAACAAAATTAGCATATTTCGTCGTAATCTAACAAATCAAGTTATTAACACACGTGACTTTTTTTTAGCACTGTTTCTTACCTCCTATCCGGGTTATACGGTTTTGTACTAATTATGCGAATGGTTTTATAAGTTAGGAAGCTTATATTTAGAGTAAGTGTACCCACATTAGTGTGGAGTGAGCGTGTAAAAACATTTTGAAAAAATTACCCTCAGTACACCAGACCTAGCCTAGCCTCAATCTCCCTGTCATCTGGCAGTCAATTCTATTGCTTGAGTGACACCTTAGACCATGAGGCCACTGAAGCCGGTTAATATGTGATTTAAATAGTTTATAGTTTAGTCTTGTGATCATTAATTTCTGATTAGATCTGAAAACGAAAAAAGTAACATAAAAATGCATTGTAATTTGAAATATTTAATCTGGCGAAAGTTTGTAATTGAAGTAGAAGTTTTCTAAGCCTGACACACCCCTTCAGTTTAACATTATTATTATTATTATTATTATTAGCACCGCGTCTTACTTCCCGTCCGGGTTACACGGACTTACGCTAATGTGTAATGGTAGGGTGATTGTGAGATGAAATGGAGGACCTACAGTTTAACGTGGAATCCGAACCACGGTGAGTGGCCTGGCATTCCACACATTCACAAGATGTCTTGTCAGAGGTGAAGGAAGGGTTTGGTAATCAGAAAAATCTGTGCCGGTACCGAGGATTGAACCCCGGACCCCCAGCACAGAAGTCCGACACCTTACCCCCTAGACCGCCAGGTCACCTACAATGTATAGTAGTATTTTGGTAGTATAAAAAGATTTACAGAAGAGGATTCCTAACAAAATAAGGATACATAACTTACTGCATTCCACCACATGATCGAAGCATATTTTATGCCTAATTTCTGATGAGAAAAAAATTGGGGTGAAACCAATACATGAAGCTAGTAATGCGCACAATAGTTTTTATATTCATCCATTAAAAAAAATACTTTGCACGTTAATGTATTGTTAGCAGACAATCCCTACTGTTGGTAGCTTAGTCTGCCCGCCCCCCTCCCATTGCTACCAACTACGCAGCTTGGCTTTCAGAAATAAATCTACTGGTAATCAGCATGCGCTGAGAATTCCGGGCTCGCAGTGTGCGCGAAGACCACTGCGCATACAAGGTCGAAAGTTATAGATATTGGTGAAATATGTTCTATATATTTATGACAGCATTCAGCCCTAAGCACACACCTGGGACCCCCATCCGGTACGTCTTCTGGATGTATTTCAGTCCGTGAACAATCTCCCTCTGGACAATGAAGTCGATACGAATCCTGTAGGATACGCCCTCTTTGATCGCAAACACCTGGAACACAGTCAGGTGTGTTGTAAAGAGCCAGGTGTGTTCTCGGCTTACCAAGAACTGAAGATAGTCCCGCTTGTTATCATAGAAACAACTTCATTCAACTCTAGACTTTATAGATAGTCCCAATCCAAAATATAGACCCCATGACTATAATAAAATACATTTAAGGTAAGTTTACTTGACGTGACTTATCTCGGCACACAAGAATTTCTATGAGTGAGAGAGAAAGAGCCTAACAATTTTACTGGGAAAGGTATTTTCCCATACCTCCCAGGGTTATTTTACAAGTGGGTACAAGAGCTCAGCTTCCCATCTGTAGGAAATTGTACTACGTATTTTCATCGCTCAAGAAAAATCTGTCAATCCCCGGACGGGTTTGAACCCAAGAACGTAAGAGTTCTGAGGCGAGCGCTTGACCCCAAGACCATTGAGGTCAACTAGGGACAGTGAACCTCTTTTAAAATTTGTATACGAGATTTGTAGGTAAGAATAATTTAAGAAAATGTGGATATGACCCGTCTCTACATTAAAACCAAACTTGGTAAACCTGATGTTTGCCAACCTCCCATTCGATCGACCCCGTACCTGTTTCTTGAGCTGGGAGATGTCGCCAGTGAGGTCGAGTACCACGTCGGGCCTCCCAGGGACACACAGCGCCAACTTCTTGACAATCACTTTGCGCGGGTCATCGGGTTCTGAACACAGTCATACAGTCTTAGGATAACTTGGCGAGGGAGAAAGCGGAGGGGCTATCAAGTTCAGTAAGATTGTTTAGAGGGGTGTACAAAGTTTCAAAAGTTTGCGACCTACTGTACGCCCGAACTCAAGAGAGAAAAAAAATAGCTATGGTAATTATGAAGTTACATCAATAAAAATATTAGCGATCTTAGGTACCAGAAACTGCCGAGAGAGAGCCCCACAGTTGGGGTGGCTGAATATTAAAGGTCTAGAGAAAGAGAAGTGCACCAATATTTCTCTAGGATCATAGGTGTAATTTACAAATCAAATAAATTATTATTATTATTATTATTATTATAAGCACCGCGTCTTACTACCCGTTCGGGTTATACGCACTTACGCTAATGTGTGATGGTAGAGTGATTGTGAGATGAAATGGAGGACCTACAGTTTAACGTGGAATCCGAACCACGGTGGAGGCCTGGCATTCCCCACATTCACAAGATGTCTTGTCAGAGGTGAAGGAAGGGTTTGGTAATCAGATAAATCTGTGCCGGGACCGAGGATTGAACCCCGGCCGCCAGCATAGAAGTCTGACACCTTACCCCTAGACTGCCAGGTCACCAAAAATCTAATAAAACAAATACCATTTTTTTTCTTCAAAAAAAATTAATCTGTACAAACATATAAATTGATTTTGGAAAAACTGAGCGGTTATTAAACTTGCCAACGATTATATTCCCGGTTTTCGCTTCCCCGAGAAGTTTCTCCTTGTATTTTCTTAGACTCTCATCCTCTTTGTCCGCCTCGAGGATTTCATCGATGGTTTTTTCAGGAGGAGGTTTGTATTTGGTGTCCACCTCGTCCTCTATGTGCAGGTGTTCCACGCCCTGAGCGGCTGTGTCCGCCATTAAATACTGTGTGAGAGAGAATGTCAAGCCTGAATCCAAATAAACCAACAGCGCACACAATGATATGGTACTACATGAGGTAGTACAGATAATAAACTTTGTTCTACTGTGGTGTACTTACTTAGACCTATTCAATGGGGCCTACTCTTCATAAAGAATGATCTTTATATTAAAGAGCATCCAAAATATTAATTTCTAATTTATTCTTTACAAAACAAATTTATAAATATAGCCAACATATTTTTGTTCTTGTTATCATCTTGGAGAGGGGCTTTAATTGTATGATTTAAAAACCTTTGAACCTTTTATGAATATGTTTGTTAATTATGTCTTTTAAAGTGTGTAGTAATAGGTAAATAAAATAAACATAATTGTAATAAAACAAATAAACTAATTTTTGTACATGCTCTATGTGAACTGTAGACTTACTATCCCCCACACAAACATTTCCTTAACAGATTCTTCTAAATGAAAACTTCAACTGTTGAGTACAAATAGAATTTCAAGGAGATACGTTTTTACAGCTGACAAAAATGTTTGATGTCTTGGTTTTGCAGGTACATACTCAAGGGACAGGGTTCAATCCTGATTATGCACACTGAAAGTGGTTTTACATCTTCCCCGAACAAATACCAATACCTTTTCTTAAAATTTGTCATCCTTACTAGACAACAAACCGACAATTTGGAATTTTTTAAAAAATGTTCCAATTTCGAAAAATTCAGAATGTAATATTATGTACTAAGTAGTAGGCCTACGTTGCTCCGAAATGACAATCATACAGTATTTAATGGACTGCAAGTACAGGGTTTTAATTTATTTTAAATATAAATGTAAGCAATAAATTAAAACAGTAGGCCTTTTTTAAACTTTGTATTTCTTCGCTTAATAAAATGTTAATTTTTCTCTTGCGTGATCTCCGGGAGGTCTTAAACTTAATTATTTTTTTAAAAATTTGATAGCTATGGACATTAGGGCCTAGACATCAATCACCAAATTATATCAACGTTAAAAGATACTTATTTTACTTACTTGGAAAGAAACACAAAATAAGAACTGTCAAATTAAGACAGAAAACACCCAATACTATTATTTAACGTTATCAGAGAACTAATCAAGCTCCACCTTATTCTATGATGAAACGGAAATTACGTCTAGAGTAGTAAAATTGCTTTCTAAACTACCCATTAATTTTAAGACAAGGAGGTTTATAACGAAGGAGATAAGTTATTTTTTCTCTATGAACATGAGTGACCTATAAATAGAAAAAACTAAATTTGTCTATACTAGCGCTAGTATATCTCAAGCTGTTTATTTACAAACTCATTAGCCAATATGATAATGTAATAGACTTAAAAATAAATTATTATTGTTAAATAACGTATTCACGCTAACAGCAAGGTTTAAGATTAGAGCTCAGCTAGTGAACTCCACAGTAATAAGATTTGAGAATTTAACTTATAGCTAAGAGAACACGTACCCAACATTTGCAATTGACCAATGCTGGCTTTATAACCATGCATAACGCATAGTAAATAGTACATATCATGTAGTGCAAATTAATTATAAAACTATATGGTTTATAATGAAAATTAAAGTCTGACTTAAATCGATGGTCTTTTATTCAAAGAAAATGGCCCAACCTCTGCACAGCTAGAAAGGGTCTCTAAAAATGCTTCCACTAAGAGTTCACTAGGAAAAATATATATTAATATAACTTTATCTTACCCAATAATCTCTGATCTTACCTGTACTTTTAAACCAAATTTGATTTTTATCTGGTTCTGATTTTATTTTTGTCGTGCATATCATGGTATGCGCGAATATAAACCCCAGCCTAAGCTATTATGACAATTAGTTATGTTGTCTGTTTCATACCGAGAGGACCAATTTGTCTGTTTGCTTCGTAGTTCTTGAGTGCAAACAAGTCTATGGCCTATAAAATTGTTATTTTTTTAAATATTTGGGCTTGGATACATTTACACGCAAGGAAACACAATTCAGATTGAAGATAAATATTATCCATATATGAATAAAGCCTTAAATCTAGCAAGATATTATTCTAATCACGTTATCAGCTATACAAATCTTTAAATTGCAATCAACATTAAATAACAAACTTTTTAATTTACTTCTGGAAAAATATAGCGATATAGTTGATAAATTTAGGCCTACTTAAGGTACCGGTAGTTTATTTAAGTGTAAGACAAAATAGTATTAATTGAATAAATTAATATATCTCAAATAATACTATGCAGGGGCACTCTTTTACAGTAGAAAGTTTTGACACCACCCACATACGAGTGGGGCTAAAGGCATTATTCAATATTTTATAATATTTTTTTTTGCTTTACTTATTTAAAGATCAATTGTGTATATAAGAATATTGAAGCTTAGCAAAATATAAACTTTCCATGTTCACTGTTTATATATTCAGTTAATAAAAATAAATGAAGCACAGAATTTGTCTTAATTATTTAACGAGAAAGGAGAACCCAAAATATTTTACCATCTCAGACCCTTTGAATCATGTAGCCGAACATTGTATACTATTACTAAAAATATATGTGATGCGCAGAGCCAGTGGCAATGTATGCATGTGAAAGAACAAAGTATGTAAGAGTCCCGATTATCCAATATATACTGTGCAGCAAGGAAGGGAAGCAAACTTCAATTAATAATGTTGTAAATATCGATTTTAGTATTTTACATAGTAGAGTGCATGCAAAGTTTCTGACTTCCCTTATATTCAGCTCAATTGGATTCCTAGAAGTTTAATACCGGCACACTTAATTATTTAAATACCATGTGGAACTTCCATCAAAAGCCTTTTTGTAATCAATGAACACTGCTTGTACAACCTTATATAAAAAGAATGGAATGAACACAAATAACCCTATTAAAATTCAATTGTTTTTTGAGGATTTTTATTATGTACTTATTACCTGATGTTTTACTATACACCTTTTTAATATCTCCATTAAAATAGTCTTCTATAGTCTAAATTAAAATAAAATGAGTTTACATGTTTGGGGTGTAAAATAGTGTCTTTTGCCCGTAGTTTGGGAAGGATATTCAATTTAACAACTAAATATAAATATTTTACCTCCCATTTCATGTTTTTGGATGTATCGTAAGTTACCATGAAAGATAGCAAGCAGTCTTACCTTGTTGGACTACTCAGGCCCTTCCTGTCAGCTATCCTTAAAGTAAACGTTCCTCCCCCTAATCACATAAGGGATCACAAGCTTTTCCACCACCTTACCCATCTTACAAATTGGTTCACAATTTGGTAAATTAGATTACTGTAATCGTTTTTTAGACAAAGCATGTTATAAGAAATTTTAGAATATTCCAATTGTAGTAAAATTAGGTGTAATACAAGATAAGTAAATTAATGTAATCATCATCATCATCAACTGTTTCCAGCCTGTGGCCGGGTCAGTTTAGTAAAAATTCCTCCATCATCCTCTATCCTACCACCACTCTTCCCCCTTTAATTTCTTCAATTCTTCTCCTCTCACTCTTAACACTTTCTGTTATGTGCTCCCCCCAGCTATTTCTTGATCTTCCGTGCGGTCTTTTACTTACATACTTCATATCCAACATTTTCTTCGGCATCCTATTTTTTTCTATCCTTATTACGTGTCCATACCATCTCAGTCTTGCTTCCTCTATCTCATGTACTCCCTGTACCTCCACTCTTTACCGGATAACTTAATATAAATGAACTTTAATAATTAATATATATAATAGAATTTGGTCTTACTTTAAACATCAATAAAAATATATTTTACATTAAGATAGTCTGGCCCGCCCCTCCCCCCTTACGCCCAAGAAAATACCGATCTTCCCCATCTCACACCTTGAGCCAAGGTGTGGCCTTTAAAAAAATAGTTAAATCAACATTTTCCCTTCCCTCAAAAGTGTGCCCCGCCCTCTGCCATAGTGGAACCAGGCAAGGTGAGCTCGGGTGTAGGGAGATTTAATTTGGGCGGGTGGTCAAAATCGTCGGATGTTAAGACTTGATATTAAACCCAAAGAAATAAGAATATTGTTATTCTATACAGTAGTGGCGGAACTTTGTTGGAGGAGGCCCATCAAGTAACAAAACAGTTCTTATGGACTTTATACCCTCCTCTCCCCCAGTTGACGTTAGAAAATTAGATGTCTTTCTATTAGCTATTTTGGAGTGGTCCTTCTCTGGCTCAAAAAGTTTTGAAAAATGAACGCTTCAAGTTATTTAGGAACTATGATACAAGGCCATTTTTAAATTCACATTTACAGAAATTCAGAAAATTTTGGAGGGACGGATAAGGGGCTGAGGGGAGGGGGGGGGGGGGGTNGGGTTGAACCACATATATCTTCCCCCTTCTCCTCCCTTCACCCATGAAGGTACATAGCCTTTGATGGTCTACAAGGTGTACATCCAAATAAGCGTGTAGTCATAGTATTACTTATGCTCCCTTCTAGAGGCTAGGCCCCATAATATAAAACTCCTTTTCAACGAAATATTGTTTATATTACAAATAATAATATAATATGATAAAAACTTTGGTACTTTGGTATACTTGCAGAAATTGACATTTTTCTTCATTCAGTTATCAAATGGCCGAGATAAATTTTATTTAACTGTTTACTCTGAAGTCATCAAACCATTTTTGCGGTTATATTTTTATCCAAACAGCTCGAAAAAAACACCTCAATCTTAGCATAATTATAATGTTTTTACAACTGAACAAAACTCTAAAACACAAATAAAAAGAGAAGTATTTGATTGCTACCCTGCAAGTTTATTGAAGTCTTATATGACCAATACATACCATATCATTTATACAAAAATTTGGTGCAAAAGTAGTGTTCTCTTTAGGACTCGATGCTTACTAAAACTAGGTTTAAATAGTGGTGCACAAAACCTTCTCACAAGCACTTGGTGTAATCAGAGGTTCAATTAATGTTTGGTTGTTGCAATATCACTGCAGAAAATTCGCCACCCGAGAATGCAAGTGTTCTATCTCCAAAAGTGTTAATTAGGAGATATTTGGTGTTTACGTCATCTGCAGTGAAATTGAGACTACTATATAATTACTTGAGAAGATACAAACTCGAGTTGTCATCTAGCAACAATGTTTTTATACACAAGGTCAAACTTCAGTGTTCTCTTAAAATTGAACATAGGACACTTGCATTCTCGGGTGATGAATTGTTGCAATATTATGTTGCGGAAGTATCTCTCAAAGACTTGATGTGCTCCAAGAGCTCTGAACAGTCTTTAGTGTTGCGAAAGTTTCCCAGACTATTATTTAGCTTCTCCCAGAGAAGTCGCGGGTGGATGTGAGAAAGGTCCTTCAGCGCATCTGAAAATATTACATAATGCGATCAGGCTTAGCCCAATGGGAATCACGTTTGCCTGCTTAGATAACAACCCTCAAATTGGTTCTAGAAAGGGTCGAAAATAGAGTTCTAATCATTCACGGTGCCGAATTAACATCCAAAGGGATGAGTGAAGGGTTTGTAGGTTATGTGCGGTTAAAAAGTGTACATAGTAATAAAAAGTCAAATGATGTTCCGGGAAACATAAAAGTCAAATAGGTTTGGAATTATATTTTAGAAGCAGGTACAGGGAAGGTGAATAGAAACATATGGGAGGGAACGAACACAATATTGCCTTTACAATGAAAATAAGATCAAAGTTCTCACTTTACACTGCTGCCACTGGACAGAGAGGTAAAGGTTGCCTCTCGACCACCCAATCCCCCGAACTAGGTTTAGCTGTAATTAGTTACCTAGCATGACTCCCTGGAATATGGGATCAGGGTCATCTAAATGTACCAGCATGGTGGTGTAAAGGGCATCTACCAGGGCCGAGGAACACTGGACATCGTAGTCGGCCGGCAAAGGGGTGTACAAGGCGACAACAGTCTTAACAGCTGACACACGCACATCGTTGTTTATGTCATCGAGGCGTTTTATTACAGCTGTAAGAAAACAAAAGCAAATTGAATTGAAGCAATCACTGACCACTTTTATAAATCATCATCATCATCAACAGTTTCCACCCTGTGGTCAGGTCAGTTTAGTAATATGACTCCAACTTCCTCTATCCCTCCACCATTCTTCTCCTCTCACTTGCACACTTTATGTGATCTGCTCCTCCCATCTATTTCTTGGCCTCCCTTGCAGTCTTTCCCTCCCACTTACTTCATTTCCAACATTTTCTTTGGTATCCTCTCTTTTTCCATCCTCATTACATGTCCATACCATCTCAGTCTTGCTTCCTCTAATATCTCATGTACTCCAACATCCTCATTACATGTCCATACCAATCTCAGTCTTGCTTCCTCTACTATCTCATGTACTCCAACATTCTCACTACATGTCCATACCTCCTCAGCCTTACTTCCTCTACTATCTCGTGTACCCTAACTCCTCAAATCCTGTTTCTCCTCGTGGCAGAATTACCGTCACCAAACCTTTCACAAGTTGCAGCTTCACACCAACCCCCACAAACACGACGGACCTAAACTCAGAGGTAGTCGAGCAGTGTTGCCACCCACCTGGGAACACCTGGTGGATGAGGTCAGCGTTGAGCCGGCCCTCTCTCCTCATCAGTTGAACCAACACCCTAAGCACCCGGCAAGCGACGAGACGAGTCTTGCGGGCCGAGTCTTCCACCAGACCCAGGACCAGGGGCAGACACATGTCGGTAACACGGACCATGGAGGGAGGGACGGGGTCCCGGAGCGCCGCCCACAGGCACGCCACAGCCGAGGTGCGCACAGTCTCGGCAGTACGGCCCGCCTGCCACACCAAGCCGGGCAGGATCACGTCTTGAAACCCGCACAGAATCCCGCCGGTCAAAAACTCGTTTATAATTAAATCAAGCGCCTTTGACATTTTATAATACATCCTTGAATAAAGATGATGGCTTGATAGGAAGCTAATTGCAGATAAAAGTAAGAAACACTACTATTAACTACCTTTGTACACGGTGCACCCTTACCACAACACCATGGGGTGGGAGCCCCAAGATAGCATTTTATATCAAGTCTTCTCAAAGATGGTTGCAAATAGACTTCTTTTGTCATGCACTTTAGCATGGCCTCTGCTCAACTAGGCTGAAGCTCCGACATACAATCAGCTAACAAGGTTTTACCAGTCAATACTAGAAACTCGGAGAGCTCAACATTCCATCTATCAGTCACACCATGCTCCCTTGTCAACAGGAAACTGTACACTGTTCTCAGCAGGATGCTAAACCTGACAATGTTTTACTTACAAGGAAGAGTGAATGTATGGATAAAATCTCGCTAGAATAAACTTTAAAATAATATATATACAAACATATCTGTATAAGGAAAACCTCTTTTCGCTTTATGAGGTGATTGTATTATATTTGTAAGAAGGTACAGGAAAGGTGGATAAAAACATATAAAAGGGACAAACACAATATGGCTTTTACAATGGAATGAAGAACAGGGTTCACACTTTACACTGCTGCCACTGGACAAAGAGGTAATGGTTGCCTCTTGAAGAAACTCAATCGTCACCGCCCAATCCCCCGACCTAGGTTTCATTCTATCGGAACTCATCAGGGAGGAGTGTGAAACGCGCAACGCAACTTCCTAAAAGAGAAAACAAAAAAAGGGGGGAAGGGGGAAATGGAAAATAATGATAGGAACATGTAAAAGGTATAACATAAAGGACAAACACAAGAAGAGGACATTGGCAACCATTACCTCTTTGTCCATTGTCAGCAGTGTAAAGTGTGAACCCTGTTGTTCTTTTCATTGTAAAGGCCATATTGTGTTTGTCCCTTTTATATGTTTCTATCCACCTTTCCTGAACCTTCTTACAGAAATAATATTTACAAACATATCAATATTTCAATGTCACACGGTATCTAGCTAGGAAGAAGACCAAACAGGAAGTTGGTTTTAATCCAACAAGTGATGTTTTCATCCGCCAAACACTAAGTTGGCACCAATGAAGTTAAAATAATTCCTACGTAAATATTATTTATATAATACTCTAACTCGACTAAAGCGGACTACAGATGAGATGACTTATGGGCCTGACAGTCTGTCTGACCCGATCATGTTGTCTGTAGCCGGCTCGAGCGTCAATGTTTCCGTTCAAACTCGACTTGTCAGAATGCTGACCAGCCTCTTAACAAAATACTATAATCTCCGTGTAAACCTGATGAACCGCCAAAGCTGGTGGATGTGAATGTGACGCACCTCTGACAACGGTGACGCAGAAAGTGTCCAGCTCGTCACAGCCCTTGGTGTCGAGAAGTAGAGACAGGGAGGTGTACACACTAAGCTTCACCCTGGGGTCCTTGTCTGTCCCCGTCAGATGCACCATGAGGGACGAGATGATGCCAAGGTAGGGGCCCGCGCCGTCATCTGCACACAAATACAACTCTTGACGCCCTCTAATGGGTGATCCTTCATTTAACAAGCTCAGCAGTGGTTTCATCATAAGAGGAGTTTAAAGGAAAGTTGTTCACTTGAGCTGAGGGGTGAGTCTGGTTCAACTAAAATGTAGATTTATTTTTTATACCCAATACAGTCTCCAGCCCGTGGCCTGGATCAATTCTTTATCCAAGCCATATATTCTCCACTATCGGCTTGCTAGTTCTGTCGTAGCTTCATATGTATTATAATATAACTTAAAACTAGGACAGGCACAACATCCAGTCCCCGACACGTTAATTCATCACTGTGAAAGGCTAAACCCCAAATTTCACCGATGATACATTTTTCGGTTATGCCAGGAATCGATACCAGGACCCTTGGCTCAGTAGGCAGACAATATTTAAAAAAATATGAATCCACAAATTACCTCTTAACCTCAAATCTTGAATTTAAATCGGATTCTTGTAAGAAGGTATCAACATAAGAGGAAATGGAAATATAATAAAATAGAAAATAGGAAGGGTAACTAAATGTTAACATTTATTTATAAAGTCCAAACATTCAGTTAAGTGTTAAATTAATGGTCTGGGGTCTGGTTGTTAAGTTTGTATTACGACACGTTTTTGTGTATGTGCGTGTGAGCCCCAGTTTGTATCCAGTGTTTGATTATTCCGTCGTATTTAGTCTCTAGCGGGGACACTTACACGAGACAAGTTTCTCCACCAGGGTCTGGAAGATGGACCTCTGTGGACTGTTGAAGATCCAGGTATCCAAGGACAACTGCAGGTCCTGGAACATTGACCCCGCGTGACGACTGTACAAAAGATGTGGGGGGGAGGGCCCTTCCATCTGCCCCAGACTCATCAATAACTCTGAAACATCCATCACCATCACCATCACCATCACCACCATCATCATCTGAGCCAAACATATTTTTCCCAAGCTTCCAGCACGACCCATATGTTTTACCTACCTACGTTGTTTGAAGATAAAAATAAAGTGATTTATTTAATTTTTTTCCCAAAAAATAACAAAATAATGTTTCATGTTTTTTTTATGCACCTGAGGAATAAAAAATAAAATCAGAATAAAGCCTGTGGCTAATCACACACCAACAATCTGTATTTAATATTTTAGCAACCTTATTTTGATCAAATCTTTATCAAGATCTTGTATTAATTTAAGATCTTTATAATTTACTTTTTTGTGGTATAGAGCACTGGGCTAAATTATGGTTTAAATTAGGAGGGATAGCCAGCACACTTACCTTGGTGATACTTGAGTAGAAATTGTTTAGAAATAACACTAAAAAACACATGGACACATTGTTAAGGACAAGCTTTCACTGTCACAGACACCTTCATCAGGTCAGGAGAGTAGACTGATGTCTTGGTTGAACTGTAAGGTTGACTGTTTTTCAGTTATGACATCACTGTATAGTGCTGCTATCTATTCAATGATTACATTCAATATAACATTATTCATAGTGCTGCTATCTATTTAATGATTACATTCAATATAACATTATTCATAGTGCTGCTATCTATTTAATGATTACATTCAATATAACATTATTCATAGTGCTGCTATCTATACAGTGATGTCATAACTGAAAAACAGTCACCTGTGGACAGTCAACCTTACAGTTCAACCAAGACATCAGTCTACTCTCCTGACCTGATGAAGCTGTCTGTGACAGTGAAAGCTTGTCTTTAAAAATGTGTTTATGTTTTTTTTTAGTGCTCAGGCCGCCACCGTGGTTCGGATTCCACGTTAAACTGTAGGTCCTCCATTTCATCTCACAATCACCCTACCATTACACATTAGCGTAAGTGTGTATAACCCGAACGGGTAGTAAGACGCGGTGCTAATAATAATAATAATAATAATAAGAATAATAAGAATAGGAATAATAAGAATAATAATAATAATAATAATAATAATAATAATAATAATAATAATAATTTTTAGTGCTCTATCTAAACAATTTCTACTCCAGTATCACCAAGGTAAGTGTGCTGGCTATCCCTCCTAATCTAAACCATAATTTACTTTTTTTTAATTCCAAAGCGTTTAACCAAATTTCTAAGAGTTTTTTCAAAGTTTTTATATTGGTAGGCAAATTTCAAATGACGATTTATTTTGATTAAAAGATTTATTAACTCTAAGAGTATCTTTTGATTGTTTTCTCTAAAATATTTAAATAAAGAGTCTTTGCTGGCCGTCAAGCAGTCCCCATGTTCTCTCACCTTCCGCTGTGTTCCTGACCGCCGTGTCCCCAAGAGCAGCGCCCGGGAACGTGATGTTGAAGAACTGCTGAGAGACAGGCTGGACGCTCTCCTCGCACACAGTCAGTATTGCCAACATACAGTTTTGCAGGTAGCGTTGGAACAACTCCTACACGCAACATTATGAATACATGAATTCATTTGAGTTAGAGATAACTCAATTTTCAACTAAAACTGCTGTCTCACTCTTATCTGCTTATCTATTAATTACGCTAATCTGTTAGGGATCAGGATACTGGAATAGAGAGGAAGTGTATCTACATTTGCGTCGAAGGAGAGCGGAAAACCTATCAACAAAACTACCCTCAGACCACCCGAACGAGATGTGAACATCGGTCTTCCTGCCATTGGCGTCAAGTTTTGAAGGTTTTAATTATTCACTTGAGATATTATATAACATGAACTTTTTGAACCGACCGATTATATTGGTACATGATTTACAAACTAACTTAGCCATGGAACAGATTAAACCCGGCTGTTAATCCATCAATGTGGGAAGAGAAGTGACCTTGGGAACTAAATTCAGTAGGAGACAAACTACCCTCCGTGTTGAGGTGTCACGATAGTTTTAAATCAGAAACACGGACAATGAATGTCGGAGAGACTAGGAAAGTGGAGGACACGGGAATGAAGCTTGTGAGAATGATGGAAGGGTATAGGAAAGTGGAGGACACGGGAAGGAAGCTTGTGAGAATGATGGAAGGGAATAGGAAAATGGAGGACACGGGAAGGAAGCTTGTGAGAATGATGGAAGGGTATAGGAAAGTGGAGGACACGGGAAGGAAGCTTGTGAGAATGATGGAAGGGTATAGGAAAGTGGAGGACACGGGAAGGAAGCTTGTGAAAATGATGGAAGGGTATAGGAAAGTGGAGGACACGGGAAGGGAGCTTGTGAGAATGATGTAAGGGAATAGGAAAATGGAAGAATTTTACTAGACCGGCCCAGATACCGGCTGGAAACATTCGATGGTGATTATGTTTCAATATAAACATCATAATGAACAGTTCCCAGCCATTGGTCGGGTCTGTTTGGAACACAAGCCTATCCTTTCTCCCTTTATCCTGGAAACTTCTCTGCACTTCCTTCAGCCACTTTCTTCTTTCAAAAAGGTGACCTGGTTGGTCTAGGGGTAAGGTGTCAGACTTCTGTGCTGGCGGCCGGGGTTCAATCCTCGGTCCCGGCACAGATTTATCTGATTACCAAACCCTTCCTTCACCTCTGACAAGACATCTTGTGAATGTGGGGAATGCCAGGCCTCCACCGTGGTTCGGATTCCACGTTAAACTGTAGGTCCTCCATTTCATCTCACAATCACCCTACCATTACACATTAGCGTAAGTGCGTATAACCCGAACGGGCAGTAAGACGCGGTGATAATAATAATAATAATAATAATAATAATAATAATAATAATACTTCTTTCAACGTATGAATCTTTGCCGAATTGGCTCCTGATTGAGGGTTTTTGTCCATTGTTAGATGAAAGTCGTACAACCACCAGAATCCCGCTAGTCCTATCACCTCAATACACAACGTAGCTCATATGGGCCTGCATCTCGCTCACCGACTGCTGCCAGCAAACGTCGTGTCTCTGCAGAAAGTTGGCGACTCCCTCCAGTTCCCCAACGAGCGCCGATTTCTCGCTCCCCCACAATATCCCGCCCAGTACCTTCAGGTGTCCATGGGTGACACCATCCTCCATCGCGGGCAGCACCAGACTCAAGGTCACATTCGGGGGGACAAAGTGGGCCAAGTATTTTGCCGCCTTCTCCACCTGAATAGGGTTTGATAACACCTTAGACAATCACTACAAGGGGAGATGATGGGTGTTAAGTAGGTCTACAACGAGCTTTGAAAGCAGGCATGTCAACCCCACTTGGTCAAAAGCGATTCATTAGAAATTAATCCCAGCTTACTGCCTTATTACAATTAAAAAAAGAGTAGGCCCCTTTAATAAACAATAAGAAGGACCCTACATTCTCTTCACCAGATATTTAAAACCTTTAATTTGCAGCAAAGATGTGAGTGTCAGTGTTTAAATCTTGTGTGGACGTCACTTTCATAACTGTTGACTAATGTGTGCCGAGATCTTTTAGAGGTCATTTTTATAGATTTTAATGTGGGGAAACTGACGTTAACATATGTCTGTGTTTCCAAAAATTGCATATATTTGGTGCCAAAATACCACACCATTTAGGTATTGATCCCTTTTGAAAAAAAAAAATCAAATTTGGTCCCCTGACCTCACAGGGCCAACTTTCTCTAACTATGTCAAATTCCCAAATATTGTATTTCTACAAAGTTTATAAAAATAAATATAGAGTTCCATTGTATTTTGGTTCATAATAAGGTATACCTCCGCACAAGTTCATTGATAGGGCCACAAGTTTAACATATCAGCACTATGGTGTAGCTTATAAGAGGACCATAGTGTAATCAGTCAAGGTAGGACTGCTACCCCTCCATGTAAACGTTGTGTGCAATACACACCATCGACTTATCTCCACTTGTTTTATGAGGCGTCAGCCATGTCTAGGTCATGTGAGTACGCAACCCCCTTCCCCCACCCCTCAGTTGTCCCGACTATCTGTCCGGCCAAATGTTCCCCAGAGAGACTCACATTCTCGACAACCCTAGCGTCGTCATCTTGCACGGCGCGGTACATCGCGACCAGCAGCTTCTCCAGGTGGTGCGTGAGATGAGTCTCAGCATTCAACACCAGCTGGCACAGTAGTTGTGACGCCTTCAAGCGCACGTCCACCTGCCAGTCCCCCAGTTCGTTGGCCAGGGCGGGTATGATCTTGCCGGCGTTCCTCTGGACCAATGTCCGGCAGCCGAGGTTTGGTCGTTGCACTGCAATTCACTACCAGTCGTTTAACAGTCCATCCTCCTCCAATAAACAGGTTCAGAACTTGACCCGGATGGGGTACATCGACAGGAAACATTAGGCCGAGCTACTTTGAACCCAAATACAAGATGACATAATCTAGCACCAACTATTAACTACCTGGAGCCTGAATACAAGATGACATAATCTAGCACCAACTATTAACTAACCTGGAGCCTGAATACAATATGACATAATCTAGCGCCAACTATTAACTACCTGGAGCCTGAATACAAGATGACAGAATCTAGCGCCCACTCTCAAGTGTTTATCGAGAGAATCAAGAAGTACTTATATTCGACTGGTCAAGATCTGAACCAAGGATTTTCGTTGATAATACGTCGCATGCGGTTAGAAATGATTCTTACAATACTTATTCAACACAAACAAATCGATGCTATAAGGTTTACTCCCCCCCCGAGTCGGTAACCAAACTGATATCGTGACACACTCTTGTTACCCACCTTCGGGGGGGTAGTGGCTCGGGGGCTGGGTCAGGAAGTCCATTGTGTCCTTGAGGTCTTTCTCGTTCTCAAGCAAGTACTGCTCACCAATATTCTGCCAAAGTTCCCACGCCTCCGCCGCCAAGTCCGGCATCTCGTCGCACAGGCTGTCTCGACAAACAAAACCTGACTGGCTTACGTAGCCCTGAGGGGGTACATGGTGGTACTAGCTTTATTGTGGCCAAAGCTAAATCTTGATACTTACTTCAGTTACCATTATTCTCATGTGACATCTTAAATAGCTCATGATATTTGAATAAATACTTTTAATTTAGTTGAAAACCGACACAGTACTTTATAGTTTTATTGTTAATTCAGAGCGTTAACTTATCAACCTAAAGTACGAGGCATGCTACACAGTTAGACTCACCTGGTGAGTATTAGAGGTAACAGTCGATGAAAGTACGAGTAGCGGTCAGGGAGCTTCATGAGCCAAGCGGCCACAACTTGCGCGATGGCCTGTCTCACCCCAGGGACTTGGTCGAACATACGCTCCCCCAAGGGGCCCATTACCGGGTCTACAGACTTGTTGTTACCATGGCAGACCACGTCCCCTGAAACAAGGTATATGTGCTCTTGGTCAGTTCACACCTGGGACCTCCTGATTAGCGTGAAATAGAACCCCCTTGTGATAGTGACCTCTCCGTTTCAAATTCAAACCAGATGTTCAGATACCAGTGGTTTAAAGAGTACAGTAGCGTAATTTCAACCAGTGCAAGGGTCTTCGAGTATTTAGTGAGAAAGATACTAAGTTTATAATTACTTTTTTTAGCACTGCATATTACTACCCGTTCAGATAATACACCTATGTACTAATTTTGCTAATCTGTTACATATGATAAAGATTATACGAGGATAAATGTACCCAACTTTGCATGAAAACCATCATCAGAACACATGACCGGGATTCAAACCGCGATCTTTCCATCATCGGCACTCCGGTCTATAGCAATGAGTGATGTCTTAAACCATTTGGTCACCGAAGGGGGTCCTCTTTTGACATAAAAATGTTCTGAATAATGTCACTAGAATATGTAGCCTATTCAGAAAGTGTTAGGGAGGAGATTGCTCAGGATGTATAAGTTATATCCCTGCTATGTTAACTTAGCATCCAGAGGTCAGGCCCTGCAATCAATTACTTGACATAGGTACCTCCTTCTCTATTCCACAAAAGGTGACCTGGCGGTCTAGGGGTAAGGTGTCAGACTTCTGTGCTGGCGGCCGGGGTTCAATCCTCGGTCTCGGCACAGATTTATCTGATTACCAAACCCTTCCTTCACCTCTGACAAGACATCTTGTGAATGTGGGGAATGCCAGGCCTCCACCGTGGTTCGGATCCCACGTTAAACTGTAGGTCCTCCATTTCATCTCACAATCACCCTACCATTACACATTAGCGTAAGTGCGTATAACCCGAACAGGTAGTAAGACGCGGTGCTAATAATAATAATAATAATAATATTTCCCGCATGCTCCTCACCCTCATCCTTAAATTAGGCTTATTTATATAAAGTAACTTTATTTATTTGTGACTGTACCTATGGAGAGAATGGCTGTCATTCTTATTCTTGAATGCTGATGAGAGAAATTCTGTAGAATTGGTTTGACAAGCGATTCTGACTGCATGAAGAAATTTTGAGGAAGAGCTTTCGCCAATGCTGATGCACACAGGCAGCTTTCTTGTTTGATTTTAGGGTAGGGGTCGACAATTGTCATAGTCAAAATGTTTATCAAGTCATTTAAATGAGGAGCTAATTTTGAACTGTATTTCTGAACTAAAAGTTGTAGTAGTGAAATGAGAGAAAGTCGGACTTCTTCAGATTTTTCCACTATTTCTTGACCTCCCAATCTTTGTACGAGTACAGGCATGAGGTATGAAATTATATCCTCATTGATGTCCGAGTAGTGGTTTATAATATATTTCACAATACCAACAGCCAGTTCCCTGCAGGCTTCGGATCTGTCCATGAATAATCGCAAGATCTGTTTAAAAATTGGTAATACATCACAGTTTCCAGAACTAAGGTCAATATTTTCAATATCTTTGAGCAATTGTTCACAAGCTTTTCTTCTTTGTATTTTGTCATCACTTTGAAGTGTATTGTAATACTTGTCCAATAAAGAAGTCATATTATTAAGTTGACTTTTGATAAAAACAGATAATATTCAAACGTTCGACATAGCAACAACAAAACTATCCGCCATTTGTAAACAAAATATAAAGGTCTAAGATAATAGATATACTGTAGGCCGGGTCGCTAACTCTCTTGTCTCAAACGCTAGGGACCTGTAGTCACCTAATGTTTTGATCATGCGGTCCATCAAGTCTGGTGTTAACTTGATCTGTGGCGCGCGTTAGTTAAATAATATAAACAAATACATCATTTTCAAAACTATTAAATATTTTGCATGTTTGCAAAGTCATAAATAGATAAAGTCTAATAAAAAGGCTTAGTCACACAATCACACTGAAATATAAAAGACAAAACTTGTTCGACCCTCAGTGATGTTTGAGACTTATCATGTCTTTTAGATCTGAAAAAGTAAGTATCAAATATTTTACTTTAGTTATTACATAATAAAATAATATCAATAATCACCATCTACTTTTAATACTCTTGAAGAATCTTAAATTAACCAAACTAAGCCAATTCAACTAAGTAACTCCTTCTGAATGTTCCCATCTTGGACACTTTCATCACAATAAACTTAACATAAAGAAACAAGTGTGTAATCAGGACAACTATTTGAGTTAAGGTAACTTCAAGTTAACTGCATCATGAGGTCTTCCATTTAAAAACAAGAAAACCGCTAACGTTACATGAAAGTTAATTTGATCGTGGTCCCGGCGTAAGTATGCTTGACTTCTACCTCAACCTGCTGGGGTTTACATACTTTACTTGCAGGCTCTCATTGGATTACAATTTAAATATTAGGCTACTATAATTTTAAATGGATGTATATATGTTATAATTTAGAGCTATTTGGTCTGGTCAATTTATTCCTTCCATTCAATTTTTTGTAAAGTGTTTTTAAATAACAAAAATGCACTATAAGTTTATGTTAACTATATTTTCAGGACGACACGGAGTGCATGAAGCAGAAGATAGACAAAATGAAAAAGAAATTGCTCAGGAGGGAAAGCATACTGAAAAAAAACACTCGACATGCGAGCAGTAAATGTCCTTCAGAACAACTGTCCGATCCTTTAGGATCTACAAATTTCACAAATGGACAGCCGAGAAGAACTGTCGCGACTAGATTGGAAAGTGTCGGTAGTAATGTATATTCCCATGAACACTGTACGAAAAGGTATAAAAGCACAAATTCAGGTGCTTGCGTTTCTTTTAAAACCAATGAGAATAACTTAAAAGATTCACTCTCAGGAATCCAACATAAAAACAGACCACCGTCATTCAGGCCTACTTCACACACATCTTCTTGGTCGAAAATCAAAGACGATGAAATAAATCAGAGCGAGTCATTAGTCTCAGACACTGCCGTGGTGCACGGTCCGAATACTCCATTTATTCATCGTTCGTCGTTAACATCTTGCAACGAACCTGACGGTAGGGAAGCCGACATTGCCGACACTTTGAACGCCTTGGATTTCTCGTCGGAAATATTTGCCCAATCACCGCCAAACAGGACAGTCCAAACGGTCACCCCTTGCGGTTCCCCTGTTTTGACCAAAAATACGAGGACTTCCCTGACGGACCCTCGTTTGATCACCAGAAAAATGAGGGCTCTCGGTTCCTCTTCTTTCAAGAAAAAGAATAAAGACCTGTCCACTAGCAAAGACATTCCGCTCGTGGTCCTAGATTTAGACAACGGCAATAACAGTTTGGAGTTGGGAACACTGACCATGCCCACCAATCAATGTGTTCATTCCTCGTTGACAGAACCCACCCTGCCAACAAAACAAAACCGTTCGTCTGCTGAAGGACCGATAGTTTTATGCAAAGAAGACGGAGATGTGACACTCATAGACTATCAGAAGGATATCCTGACAGTTGTACAGACACAGAGACTAAGTTTCTGGAAGTGTACCACCAGCGGGGACCCGGATAGGTGGCTCCGAGTGGGGCGGGAGCTCCAGGTGTGGCAGGGACTCTTTGTAGGTGCTCTGGTTGTGTCAAGGATAGTCGGAGGGGGTCTGTCTTGGAGCTGTTTCCAGTTATGGAGGACTCGAGCTGAAGTTTGCGACAACATTAACACTGTCTTCACGCTGACGATTCACACATATCACGCTGACAAGAACTGTGTCATCGCCAATATACTAGAGCTGAATACAATTTATGGGTAAGATTAACTTGTTTTCCTTAATGTGACCCTCTTCAGTGGCTGAATGGTCAGAGGTGTCACTCTTGTGCTAGACTGGTCTGAAGTTGATAGGGAGACCTGGGTTCGAATCTCGGTTGGGTGTACTGAGGGTGGTTTTTACTAAATGGTTTCCCACTCTCTTTCCATGCAAATGGGGATAGCTTGCCTCTAAATGCTTCATCCCAATCTCATTAGCGTAATTATCCTACATGTGTATAACCTGAAAAGGTAGTAAGACACGACGATAAACATCTTATACTTTGATCTCACCCGCTTCATTGGCTGCATGGTTTAAGGCGCCACTCTTGCAAAGAAGAAGAAATTGGGGATTTGAATCCCAGTCGGATATACTGATAGTGTTTTTTCCTAAATAGTTTTCCAATCTCCCTCCTAGCAATATTAGGTACAATCATTATAAATTCAACCTTCCTCATGGCTAACATTAGCGTAATTAGCACATGTGAGTTTAACTATGAACGTGCTGAGATGTGGTGAAAAAAAAAAATTGTTCTCAGTTACAAATAAATTGTAACCTACCAAACTCTTTCTTATGCTCAAATCCCCCCTTCATTAAATAATATTGAATCGAAGTTTTCCAAATGGATTGTAGTACACGACTAGTGTATCGCAGGTGACCTGGTGGTCTAGGGGGTAAGGTGTCAGACTTCTGTGCTGGGGGTCCGGGGTTCAATCCTCGGTCCCGGCACAGATTTATCTGATTACCAAACCCTTCCTTCACCTCTGACAAGACATCTTGTGAATGTGGGGAATGCCAGGCCTCCACCGTGGTTCGGATCCCACGTTAAACTGTAGGTCCTCCATTTCATCTCACAATCACCCTACCATTACACATTAGCGTAAGTGCGTATAACCCGAACGGGTAGTAAGACGCGGTGCTAATAATAATAATAATAATAATAATAATAATAATAAACTAGTGTATCACTCGGTGATAAACGTAAGCCGTAGAACAAATCTTTGTTGTTTCTTTGTTTTCCGCAGCAAGACGGAATATGAATGTTTCCTGGCTACCAGGGAGACAGACACGCCGACCCTAGTGGTCAGCTGGTCCACAGAACCGAGTCTCGAGGAATCATCCACCGACTTGAGAGCATACACGCTTACCAAAGATTACGCATCTTTGTCAACTTGCGTTCAGTTGGAACTGGTGCAGGGGAAGGTCAAAACGCTGCTCTCTGTCGACGGTAAAACATTTTATATTATTATTATTATAATAATATTTAGCACCGCGTCTTACTACCCGTTCGGGTTATACGCTTTAAGTACTAATTACTCTAATGGATTATGAATTGGGAAGGTTGAATTAGAGGAAATGAACCTGCACTTACATGGAGGGAGAGTGGAAAACCATTTAAGAAAAACCACCCCCAGTTCACCCGACCGAGATTCGAACCTTGATCTCCTGGTTCTCAGCAGTCGAACTCAACACGACAAGCGCGTTAGCCAACTACGCCACCGAGGCAGGTCATTTTATAAAAAACTGTAGGGATGTCTCGGATCAATTATTTTTTTATCTGATTCAAATTTTCACTTTACATACAAATACATTTATTATTTATTTGAGGTATTCAACATGCGCTTTCTGAACCAACTGACTATATCAGCACACACAAATTTCTTTGAGCGAGAACGAAAGGACCTACCAATATTACCAAAAAAAGTATTTCCACATACGTTCAAGGGTTCTTTTACAAACCACGATTGACACGGGACTGATGGCTTTACTTTACCTCTGAAGGAAGTTGTGCAACAAATTCTTACCGCACAAGAAAAATTCGTTGACCCCAGCTGGGTTTGAACCCATTAACCATACAAATATAAATATAATGTAAGTTAAAAAAGTGTGCTTGTTTGTTAATAGAAATGAATATTGACCACAAACTCTCAGTAAGGTTTTTCTTCTTTAACTACCAATCGTCCGACACCGTAGCTCAGTGGGTAGCACGTCTGCCTACCGAGTTGAGGGTCCTGGACTCAATTCACGACATGGCCGAACAATTTATCATCAGTGAACTGTGGGTTTCCCCTTTCACAGTGCTGAATTAACGGCCGGGAGGCTCGTTGTTGTGTCTGTTCGAGATTTAAGTTTGTTAACAAGTCGAGTGCTGATGTAATCGGTCGGTTCAGAAAGTGTACGTTAAATACCACAAATAAAAAAAAAATCCAATTTTAATTTTATTGTGTTAAGACTCTCATGTTTGTCTAAGTTGTGTGACTCGATAGTGGGCCTGCGTTGTGTCCCCAGGATACAAGGTGGTGTGCGGCTGCTCAGAGTCCTCGCTGTACTTGTGGTGCAGCGCCACGGGCGAACTACTCAACACCGTCACCACCAACCTGGACTATGCCCCTCAAGTGGAGACGGCCTGGGACCGCGTGTGGGACGTCAGGATGGAGAAGGTGCGCTACTTCCAATCACTTGCGTCATTTTACCTCTAAATCTCGAATTTGAATCTTGTAAGAAATCGTCAACAAAAAGGGAAATAGAAATTGGACTGATAACTAAATAATAATCTTTGTTCTAACACATTCATTATAACATTCATGCCAAGGCCATAGCCAGGTTTTGGTTTTTGTGGGAGGGTTAAAAGCCCCCCAAAATTTTATGAACTGTAAGAGCATAATTATTTTAAGGTTTATTCTGGCAAGGGGGAGTGAGCACGGTGCGACCGATGGACCTTCCTGGTTTGTTGGACATCGAGATCAGCAAGTTTAAGCTTCAGCGGTGGTTTGCATCCATCTTTGTGTAGTTGATCTCGGAAATGGTTCCACTCCACACCTCTTGTCTCACTTGGTCGATACATTCCTTCCTAGGTCTTCTCTACCTCTTTCTATAGCCATACACTTGAGTCAGGTGAGACGTTGCGATCTTCCCACTTAGTGGTTTGCTTGTTTCTGGTCACCCCTTGTCTTCTGTATTGTGGTTGGTGACCTGGTGGTCTAGGGGGGTAAGGTGTCAGACTTCTGTGCTGGCGGCCGGGGTTCAATCCTCGGTCCCGGCACAGATTTATCTGATTACCAAACCCTTCCTTCACCTTTGACAATACATCTTGTGAATGTGGGGAATGCCAGGCCTCCACCGTGGTTCGGATTCCATGTTAAACTGTAGGTCCTCCATTTCATCTCACAATCACCCTACCATTACACATTAGCGTAAGTACGTATAACCCGAACGGGTAGTGAGACGCGGTGCTAATAATAATAATGTATTGTGGTTCTCGGGAACTTTATTTCTGCACTCTGTATCCTCCTCAGGATGTTGGTTGAGATGGTTCATGTTTATAGAGTATATATCATCATCATCATCAACTGTTTCCAGACTGTGGCTGGGCCAGTTTAGTAACATGTCTCAGTCTTCCTCTATCCTTCTACCATTCTTCTCCTCTCACTTGCTTTTCTTTCTTAGCCTCCCTTGCGGTCTTTTCCCTACATACTTCATTTCCATCATTTTCTTCGGCGTCCTCTCCTTTTCCATCCTCATTACACGGCCATACCATCTCACCCTTACTTCCTCTAGTATTTCACTCCTTGAACTGTGTGTTTCATACTTCCCAGAGTATTATGTCATCTGCAAAGGCTTCAGCATTGAAATCTTGCTTGAGCTCTTAAAAAAACAACCATTACTCCATCCACGACGGTTATAAACAGTAATGGTGAAGAGGCACTGCTTTATTTCATCCTTTGCTAGTTCTAATCCACTCAGTCTCCCATGTGAACACAATTCTGACGGCGAGTATATTACAGCATCTTTACTTTGTCGACGAGTGAAGGCATTCTCTACTCTTGTTTCTTAGGACAGTCAGATGCCTGCTCAGCTAATGTGCATAGGCAGATGCAGGCACACTTGTTCTAACATCTTTCTCTGCTCAGCCCCAATAACCGGCCAGTGCAGTTTCTATTTCAACTATATGTACCCGGCACCCTTAAGAGTTCACTAATGTTCTTTCTTGTGTCAGGGATTGTTGTTCTTGGTGCTGGAGCAACAAGGAGGACTCTGTGTGACCGTAGTCAGTCTCGCTGACAACAAGTGGCTGTCGCTGACCCACTTCCCGATCTCGGCCCACACCTGCTCCAAGTAAGTAAACTACTGACTGCTTCAACAGTAAAACGCTCCAAGGGGTTGTCCTCACAATAGACTGGGGTTCAAATATATGTTGGGTGTATTTAGGATGGTTTTTCCACTCTCCCTCCACACAAATGCTGGTGCACTTCTAAATTTGACCTTCCTCTTCCCTACGTCCTTGCTGTAATTAGTACATAACCTGACAGGTAGTAAGGCGTGGTGAACGGTCACCACTTGGCAATGTGAGCGGCTCCACTAAAAGTGTTGTGTTGGCGCAGGCTGTCGTCGGTGCGCATCGCTAACAGGTATTTATTGGCGGGGACTGACAGGGGCTGCCTCCTCTGGGACCTCAAGACAGCCCACCTCCTGGGACAGTGCGAGATGTTGTCCGAGGGACACCTGTTTGTCGGCGAGACTCACGCATCTTTAGTCAAGACCGACGGTACCGTCGTGGTTTACGATCTGAGGCGGTGGTTCCCGCTGTCATGAGTGCTCGAGATTTATTCTAGAGTGAACTCGCCAAAAGACGAGGCGTATCCAACTCATGTGAACAATGAGACTTGATTAAATGTGGGCGCTAATATTGTTTACATTTATAGAAACTGATTAAAGTGTTTACAATCTTGATTTGAATGTAAGAATCTACCGGTATATACCTACTTTTTCCCTTTTCAGGAGGATAGAGACTGTTTTGTAATGTCAAGTTTTAAGTCTAATAGATTAATATTAGATATCCCTAAAGCCGAGTATGAAAACTAGTTTAACATTATTGATATACACAAAAGGACCAGACTGACGATGGCACGGAAATTTTGGTTTGAATCTCGGTCTGGTGTACTGAGGGTTATTTTTCGCTCTCCCTCCTGTTAAGAGGTCAAGGATTTAGGCCCCATATCTCTCGGCCATTTCGTTTGCCATTGTTTATTTAATACCATTATTAAAACCACTAAATTCACTATGGTTGTAATAGGCATGTAAGTGCCCAAAATTTATAATATTCAAGGACATTTAGTAAAATTGTACTTATTTTATCGAAATCCCCCCCCCCCCTCAAGTTTATTATAAATCATGTTAATATAATCAAGACACTTATAATACATGATTGTTTTTCAATCGTATAGGCCTAATTTAATCTATATTATTATCAAATGTTTAATCATAAGAAAGTGTGGGTTTAATGTTAATTACAAGTTGTAAGCAATATATGTTTTAAATTTCAATTCACTAACTTCATGATTAGGCCTTTTTAACTTTTAAATATAGTAGTTTTCATTTTTGTTAAGTCTTTGTTGGAATCTTAGCGTCTTCTATTTTGTGTGAGATGCACCTGTGGTTTCACAAATAGTCGCGTTCTTTTCGCGTTGGCCAAGGAGGGTTTCGAGATGGGTGGCGGAAAAAGGAACCACGTGGCTAAATGTCCACAACCTCGACAATTTATCTATCTTCATGTATTATGTAACCAGTGGTTTAAAATGTCTATTAATGTTTATCTAAAATAAAACTTCTGCATCTCTTTCATAAATGTCTACTTATTTAATCGGCCATGTTATCCACCCCCACCATTAACTAACCGCAAGAAGCTCTGGCTTCCGTGGACAATATTTAAAAAAGAGCATGGAGGAGTCAGACTGTGTAAATGCGGGTACACTTCCACTATATTATACCTCCAGCCCTAACTCACTAGCGTGATTAATACTTTGTGTATAACCTAAAGTAGTCAGACGCTGTCATAATAATATAATATTCAGCACCGCGTCTTACTAATTACTCTAATGGATTAGGAATTGAGAAGGTTGAATTAAAGGAAGTGAACCCGCATTTGCGTGGAGGGAGAGTGGAAAACCATTTAGGAAAAACCACCCCCAGTTCACCCGACCGAGATTCGAACCTTGATCCAGGGTGTCTACCATCCGGGAAAACGGGAATCAGCCGGGAATTTGAAGTGATCGGGAAAAAACGGGAATAAGTCGGGAATTTGGTAAATCACAATACAAATCCGGGAAAATTATATTTTAGTCAAAATATGAAATACGATAATCAGTAAATTATAATGTCATTTATTTGTTTGTAGCTGTGTAATATATTTTTAATGAATAGTAAACAATTTTAATACGAATTAAAAAATATTCAAATTTTAAAATTTATTATTATTTATAAAAAAGGTTAATAGAAAAATGAGGGTGGAGAGGGGG
>CABFVX010000957.1:58826-78698 GCA_902151425.1 Timema shepardi
GGCGAGTTAGGAGGATGTGACATACCTTTTTAGTCGGGAATTTTAGGAAAAAGGTCGGGGATTTCATTGGTCTATTTGAGTAGACACCACGTTGATCTCCCCGTCCTCAGCAGTCGAGCTCAACACGACTAGCGCGTTAGCAGACTACGCCACCGAGACGGGTGACATTGTAATAAAATAAGTGTATTTTAACTTGAATATTTTTCTTTGAAATCGAGGTCCGAGGTTCCAGAGCCTCCCATGGACCAGGCGCTAGGATGGGGCAAGGGTGAATATACCACTGTACTCCTTGTTAGGGAAATTTATTCTCTTCATAACAAATCCTTGATACACAAAAATATTTTATATTTGATAATGTGACTTCATATTTAACTAAGGAGGAGGTTCAAAAGCGTCAACAAGCTATTATATAATTCTACCGAGAATATTAAGCGAACTGTCTTGAACAACAACATATTCACACATGAAAATATTCATAATAGACACAAATTACAATATGTGAGTTTTCATGATTGACTTGGTTACGCCTTGGTACCGAGTGTTCTTGACCAAATGGAGGACGAAAACGACAGTTGTTTATCGTAAACAAAAAAAAGAGGTTAGATTAGCTAACAGGTTAATTTATGTAAACCTACATGTACTGCAAATCAACGGAAATGAACCATTTTGATTTTATTCATAGATTGGTGCTTATTTTGACTAGTCCTAATATTTACACAACATTATCAGGCTAATCATATTTCACAAAAATAAACTAGAGAAAACATGGAGTAAATAGGCTTAGATCATATACTATTTCTTTTATCACAACTACCTAAATTAATGTTTCAAAGTATCTAATTACTATCATAGTAATTAATGTCCATTCTAATTTAAATATAACTTAGATATTCATTTAATATGACGTTATAATTGTTTAGATCCAACATGACTCGTGCTGTTTGAAATTGGAGCAAGATTCTCATTTCGTTGTTTGGCCAAGGCAAGTGTTACCGAACATAGGTCTGGTAACGTCTCGGTCAAAGACAATAGAAACCAGGTCAATCGCAAAAACACACCTAATCACTAGATTACATCAACTAATCACGTGCAACCTCCGTCACCTTACATTAATTAGGAAGAGATATAAAAATATGTTGTGTTGGTTCATGGGAAAATAACACATTTATTAGTTGATTAGAAATATTGACGGAAGTAAAACTGACGGCATCAGTCTGAGGGAGGCTGCACGTGTATAAACTCTCTTCACCAAACAAAGTTAGAGCGGCACACACGATATACAATACTTTTTACAATACTGTGTTAACATCAAATACTAGAAAGTGCTTATAAAAAGTTGTTTCTTTGCAGAATTTATAAGTTTGGCTCCGCTTTGGTTAGAGGTGTTCCGATTCAGTAAAACCGATTACCGCTTGTTTAAAATAATTGTTCATGCTATGATTATTTACACTGATTAATCCTGATTATCAATGATTTATTAATAACTATTGGGAAATATGCTTAAGATACTGATAACAGCTAATGTAATCAATACAAAAAGATTTTATTCAAAATTCAACAGTTAATGCTTTGATAAAACTTTGCATAGCCGCCGAAAGTTACAACTAGATTGTTAGTTTTATCAGCGATATGAATTTATATTTCTTTATCTGACTATGCAATCTTTGCATGGCCCACATGGCAAATGCAGTGTGTATGTGTTTTTTCCGAGTTTTATCACTAAACACCTAACTAGAAAATTTTACTTAAAAACCCCCGATTAATCGGCATAATCGCCGAATAACGATTCATCGGTATTCGCATCGGCAGACCCCTAGCTTTGATATGACCACTACTGTAAACACTAAACACTACACTAGCAATTTCATTATTGTTATTTCTATTTTCAATGTATTTCCCCCCGCATCCGACCTAACATTAAACATACGTTATTTATTTATATACCGTACTTTAATGTATTTGCAAATAAACAACACCTAAAAAGTGGTCATAGTATAACAAAAACTTAACACAACCTTGTTTAAGTTGCATAAGACCACTGGAACACAAAGTTCATATCGGGGTACATTTACAATTTCTCGATATTAAAGTGAACCAGAATAAATAGAAGCTAGTAATTGTCGCAATGAAATTCACCCAATTCTTAATATTGAGGTTTCGTTTAGAGATCGGCACTTTAATTCAATGGGATTCCGGAGATAATAGTCTACATATCAAAACTGGTGCCACAGACTATTCTGGATGTGCAGACATCCGGAGGGACGAGCCAATTACAGAGGTTTTGTGTATTAATAATGACACAGCTGTTTCCCTAGTTTCGTAACTGGTGATTTATGTTGCCAACTTTGTAGAAAATAATAGTGGAATGTTCTCTTTCTAGTGATGTATACAAGATTGGCCCCATCTATCTGGTAACACTAGATACAGCCCAAATCTGGAAAGCCGACCACATCGGCTCTGTCAATTTTAAGGGTTAGAAGGTAAAGCCGATCAGATCGGCCTGTGACACAAAGAGAAGACCGATTCTTGATTCTTTAGATATTAGTAGGACCCAAAGTATCGAGGAATCAAATTTGACATACTTAGGTAAAATCCGTTCCTGATTTCTTCTCCATATGGTCTTCAGCCATCTTTCTGTTGCTGGAGTCTATTTCATACTTTCATACAAAAATCCTGTGTGCTGATTCAGACTTATTAAAATAAGGTATACCAATTCATTTCACACCTTTTTCACCGATTCTTCTTCATACAAACCATAATGGTATTTGCTATATGTGCATAAACAATATCTACGAATGTGAACAAGGTTATACATTTACATGAGTACTAAACACGTGTTACAAGTAGACTGTGACTGTTCAAAGTTAGAATACATACATAGCGACTATACAATCAATGTAGCAATACTGAAGTCTGTGTACAAGACAAACAGGTTTTTTTAATGCCCGTCCTTTAAAAATAACTATATTTTGAGTTCTAGGTGTCTTTAACATGCATACTCTCGGTCACGATATGTATTTGAAAATCTATCAATTCGTATCTTTTAAATTTTTAATTAAATTATCAATACAGCTATCTCCAAATCACCACAAATATTAAAAAGATAAATTTTTTTCCCTACAATTATGAGAAAACCAAACTAACATTTCGAGAACACCTTTTGTTTTAACTAATTAAAAGATCTAAACAAAGATAATTTAAAAAAATGTGCTCACTAGATAAGTTATTCATTTTATGATTAAAGTAAAAGTAAAGCTAAGATGGTATGGACATGGATTGAGGATGGGAAAAGATTGCAAGGGAGACCATTAATGAGTGAGTGTGTGAGTGAGAGGAGAGGAAGATGGAGACATGGCCACAGGTTGGAAACAATTGATGATCCCACTGAGCCTTTTAGACGTATCATAAGTACTACATAAAGTTTACTCTTACAACAGCTATCAAAGAAACTAAATTATAATAACCAACATAAAAATGCAACAAGAATGTTTATCGATAGCAAACATTTTGCTGTCAACATCTGTATAAACAACTATTTACTGAACGTTGATTCGATTATTATATCCTGTCCCGTCACCCTGGGAGGGGCCCAAATTGGCAGTTTAATCCTCGAGAGTTACGTTCTTGAAGAGGTAAGACATGGACTCCTTGTTGTGGATACGGCGGATGGCTTCAGACAGGAGGACGCTGATATCCACCGTCTTGATCTTGTGACACTGCATCTTCTGGAGCTCGTGGGGGATTGTGTTGGTCACCACGACCTGAAACCACACGCTCACAATACTGACACCAGTGGCCCGCCGTTCCTCTTAACACTGTGTACCCCTTTAGGCCCCATGACCTAACCAGAGTACCCCTTCCAGCTCTTCATAGAACAAACACCTCCTCTCTTGTCGAATATAAAATGGTAGTTCCAATTGTTAATTTAATCTCGAGTTAAACAAAGCCGGCAAAGGGTGACTTATCCACGTCCTTGATATAAATTTAAAACCTGCGTTCATTTGTCCATCAAACTTAAGTGAAAAATGCCTCCTCGCACACCCCTAGTTTTTACTCTTTAACGAACCAAAATTCTTAATTTTGAGGTATAATTACATAAATAAAAGGAGCTAACAGGAAAATAGAAATAAATACAGTTTCACAAAAAAAATATTGCAAAATATTACCTAACAATACTTACTAATTTTTTAGTGTGGTTCAAGATAATTTCCACAGTTCAGATTACAATCAGAATCGTGGAAAAATGTATGACCTTCGGAGGAGATATAAATATAACAGAATAATAGAAAATAGGAATATATTTCTATAAGAAAGAACTATTTTCACTCTATGAGGTAATGGTGTTATATTTGTAAGAAGGTAGAGAGGAAGTTGCGTTGCACACTTCACACTGCCTGCGGTTGAGTTCCAGTGGCAGCAGTGTAAAGTGTGAACTGTGTTATTATTATTATTATTATTATTATTATTAGCACCGCGTCTTACTACCCGTTCGGGTTATATGCACTTACGCTAATGTGTAATGGTAGGGTGATTGTGAGATGAAATGGAGGACCTACAGTTTAACGTGGAATCCGAACCACGGTGGAGGCCTGGCATTCCTCACATTCACAAGATGTCTTGTCAGAGGTGAAGGAAGGGTTTGGTAATCAGATAAATCTGTGCCGGGACCGAGGATCGAACCCCGGCCGCCAGGGTGAACTATGTTCTTCTTTTCTTTGTGAATACCATATGTTTTCCATCCACCTATCCGGTTCCTTCTTCCAAATATAAAAGAACATACAAATAGTAACTAAATGTTCACATTCTTTCTTATAAGGCATTTATTGTAAGTGTTACATTACTGGTCTAGGGTCTGGTTGATGAGTTTGTCCTACAATTATGTTGGTGCTGAAACACCAACAGGCAGTATTAAAGCTTTAAAACAAATTTTAATTGGAAAATTGAAATAAATTTGTTCTTTAAGAATTTGAGTCTCGAATCCTTGAATCTCAAACATCCTCGAGGATGCGAGGATCCATGCCTAGTTTTAATAAACTAATGATATCAGTGATATGTTAAAATGTACCACCTCAGAGTGTCTTGTTATTCCCATCACTCCGCCGAGCGCGGCGGAATTCGAAAGTTAGCACTCTACGAGTCATCACAGGTGTTACAAACAGTCACAGGGAGATTTAATTCTCTCAACAATATCTTGGGTGTAATACATCTCGATACAGATTGAAATTATGTTAGAGGAGTGGATAACAGCAAGTTTACAAGTGAGAGGGAGATGGAGGCATTTTACCAAAGGCTGGAAACAGTTTAGCGTCTTACTACCTGTCATGGATATACGCACATGAACAATATAAGCTAATATGTTGGGGGTGAGGAAGGTTGCACTTAGAGGAAATGTACCCGCATTTGTGTGGGAGGAGGGTGTTATTCAAACCAGGGCTGTGGATATGGTAAACTGAGCCTTTGATCCTGACTCCTGTACCAATGGTCCCAAGAACGTTGCCAACCTCGGTTTCAGACAGTCGAGCAATCCTCCATATCTTACCTCATCTATGGGCGAGTCTATGATGAGTCGAGGAGCGTCTGAGGAGAGAAGGCCGTGAGTGGCCAAGACGTAGATCTTGTACGCCCCTCGCTCCTTCAGGACTTCCGCAGCCGCCACAAACGACTGGACGTCGTCAACCATGTCATCCTAGTACCACAGACAAACTCTTATCACTTTCTACCGAGAGGTTCAGAGTCGGCTACACTATCTTTACAGCCGGCAAGTCTGATTCCGGTTGTTGGATGTGAGCCTGTATTTCTCAACAGTTACAGTCATCATCTCTTCTTACGTTACTTATTTCCATTCTCCTCTTCTCCCTCGCACTCTCTCTATTATTTGCCCATCCCATCCCCTTCGTGTACAATCCAACTCACCACCATGATTGCGATGCGTCCACCAACATCTCCCACCACATTGATGGGAGGCTTCTCCTTGGCCGGGTGCGCAGGAACGCCCACGCCCACATCCATGGTGCGGGAGCGCGGCAGGGTGGGCGGGGAGTAGCGACCGTCCACCATGTCCGACTCTGCCTCCTTCTGCTCGCCGTGGATCACCGCGATACCGAGACGTAGCCTCTCGGCGTAGGAGGTGGCCTTCTTGGCCGAGCCCGGGTTGCGCGCCACAATCACGGCGTTACGGTAGTCAGGGATCTAAGTGGGAAGAGATACCTAAGTAGTTGGTATCACTTATTACAGGGGACCTCACAACAAAGCTTTGACATTCCAACGTCCGAAACACGGCCAGAAGTTGAGCATCAACATCCGATACATTCGGGGGGCATGGAAGGACTCCCAGAGGTACCGACAAGCACACACAAACACTTAGAGAGACGTATTGTCACTTACACACTCCTGGATGTATTGCAGCAGGAAGGGAGAAGCTCGCAGGTTGTCCACCGGGCAGTCGAAGAACCCCTGGATTTCTTTCTGGTGTAGATCCATGGTGATGACGTGAAGAGAGCCCCGACTTACACATCATCTTGGCCAACAACTTGCTGACAATACACCCCCTCTTCCTCATCTTGCCTGCAATCATCAGACGTTCTACAACGTCAGAGCCGTCTCAGCGCAACACACATCACACAGTGAGCTTTCTTAAGACGAGAGATGTCCCGATTCTCCATTTCCTCAATTCAGAACTCAATTCTGATTTCTTAACATTTACAATTATTTTAATACCTTTCCCTGGTTCTAGCCTACAAAAAAATATGTTATTTATTTATATAGGTCTTCATCATTACTCTTCTCCTCCCATCTCTTTCTTCACCGTCTTCTTCCCCCATACTTCATCTCCATCATTCTATTTGGTGTTCTCATGTCATTACATGGCCATACTATCTCAGTCTTGCTTCCTCCACTATCTCATGTACTCCAACATCCTCATTACATGGCCATACTATCTCAGTCTTGCTTCCTCCACTATCTCATGTACTCCAACATCCTCATTACATGTCCATACCATCTCAGTCTTGCTTCCTCTACTAATCTCATGTACTCCCTGTACTCCTACTCTTTCCCGGATAACTTCATTCCCATGGCCTCCACTTTCCTAGTCTCTCTTACATCTTATCTCTCCTATATAAATAAACAACATAATTCTGAGGCATGGAAAAAGATTCAGATTATCAATGTTAAGGAATCAGTTTAACGGTTATAATCTAAGAATCTGAATCGATATAAAGAGGAATCGGTGACATCTCTAGTGTAAATCACATAATTATGTCTATTTGTGCTAGTCCAGTTCCAGAACTGTCATGACGTGTAATGGCGATGTTAACAACTCGCTAACCACTTGGGTGGTCACATAGTCTAAGAAGCGTCAGGGTTTGAATCCTGGTCGGATGTTCTGAGCATGGATATTTTCCCCTCTCCCTACACACATGGATGGGTACAATTTATCTAAAAACAAATTTTCTTCACTCCTAACTCATTAGTGTAATTAATACACACGAATATAACCGCTGGTGAGACGCAGTGCTATAAAACAAAAGTTGCTCGCGAGCGACCCATCGCAAATAAAGGTGATATTTATGGTGGCAATGTATGCAATAATGAAGATTCTATCTTTGAACCTGTGACATCGTTGGTGGTGATGTATGCAATAATGAAGATTCTATCTCTGACCCTGTGAGTGGGTCGTTTTTGAAAAGAAGTTTCAACACTGAATCCAAACTTTACTGATAAACTTTAAGCATCGGTTTGGCCAGAGTTTGTTCAACTCTTCTAGGGTTGTGTGACAGCATTGTTCTGTGCGTATTTAAGCTGTTTTGTTGGTCCTACTTACATTGCTTGCTGTACGGAAGGTAAGGTATAACCCCTACGATGCTCTTGGCCGAAGAGGTCTTGCAAGCGTAGGCCATAATCAGGAGTTCCATTATGTTGTTGTTCACGTCCCTGTGAAAAATACACATTCGCCGCCGTCAGGTGATCTAACATTGTCAGGGTTACATATTTTCAGGAATGAAGTTATCCGGGAAACAGTTGGAGTAAATGAGATAGTAGAGGAAGCAAGACTGAGATGGTTAGGACATGCAATGAGGATGTTGGAGTACATGAGATGGTAGAGGAAGCAAGGCTGAGATGGTATGGACATGTAATGAGGATGTTGGAGTACATGAGATGGTAGAGGAAGCAAGACTGAGATGGTATGGACATGTAATGAGGATGGAAAAGGAAAAGATGCCAAAGAGAATGATGGAGAATAAATATGTAAGGGAAAAGACCGCAAGGGAGGCCAAGATATATAAACATATATATGGAAGCAGAAAACAGCAATTGTGTGAGTGAGAGGAGAAGAACGAAAGTAAAGGAGAAAGAATTGAGGAAAGAAAGAGGAAGCTGGAGGTATTTTACTTTACTGAGCCACCACATGCTGGAAACAGTTGTTGATGATAGTAACCTATCATTCTTTACCAGTTTTCCTTTTACAAATTTTAGTTTCTTCTTTAAACCACGTACTCACTAGGGGACAATTGTTCCGCAGCATCGACCCAAAACATTGAATCTATGACGCACGCGACTTTGCCAGATGTTGCTCGGAACATTCTGCGGCATTTTTATATGACCCGTGGTCATGTTGCTTGCTCTCGGACCGTGATCGTGCGCTCGTGGGGCTCAACAGTCCCTCGTCATTCGTCGCATAGTGTAGACGTTGTATTTGTGTTCCGCAACAACGGCTATAGTGTGGTCTGATGAAAGAGTTTTACAGCTGCTTGAGCTGTATCAACGTTATCAACTATTATGGAATGTGATAGAAAGCATGGGGTGGAGCACCCTCTCATAAGATACTGACGTTATTACAGGAAGGTCGAGGTTTGAGGCACCGGAGTGTTTTCTTGTTTGGCCGCCCTGACCACCAAATAACCAAAGAAGTCGGTTTGCACACCATAAACAACCATTACCAATGAATATGTAAGCTGCACATATCGATAAAAACCTCCTCGGGCAACATATCTGTGACCAGTTTGGTGTGGACAAGAAAATGTTGCGCGTCTTTGTCCCTCAACGTTGCTTGCGACATGTTGAGGGTCATTTCCTGCAACTTGTTGCACTATTTGTCCCTAGTGAATACGTGTCTTTAAGGAAGCTGTGTTGCACGTTTCACACTAACACCTGATGAGTTTCGAACCAGAAAAAAACCTATGTCGGGGGGATTGGGCAGTAACGACCAATTTTCTTCAAGAGGCAGCCATAACCTCTTTGTCCAGTGGCAGCAGTGTTCAGTGTAAAGTGTGTTCCTCTGTTTATTGTTAAGGCTATAGGCTATTTTTTGTTTGTCCTTTTGTTCGATTCTATCCGTATTTCCTGCGACTTCTTCCATACACGCTAATAACAAAATATACCTCCAAAAGTTTAAAGATGTTTTCCTTAGACAGATATGTATTAGTTATGCTAATGATTAGGTCTCGTAGCATGAAAAAATAGCTATCAATAATGTAAATGAATGAAGAACAACTTATTCAAACCTTATGCTACAAGCTGTGTAAAATAAGATAGTATTTAATGTGAACAATGGTTTAGTTGCGAGGCTTACTTGGTTCCTGTTTGTATGATGTAAATATCTTTCCCCCGGACAGAATCTCCAATCTCAACCATAGTCTCCCTGTTTGTCTTGTGGTAAACAGCGCAGCCTCCATTCTTAACACCGAGGCGGCTAAAAAACACACGCATTTCTTATAGGGATCGGAAATACAAGTGGTAATTGTGCATTTGTTGGGGCCCTTTTTCGTTATTATAAATAAATCCTCTTACTTTTAATATTTAGCACCGCATCTTATTACCCGTTCGGGTTATACGCTTTAAGTACTAATTATTATTATTATTATTATTATTAGCACCGCGTCTTACTACCCGTTCAGGTTGTACGCATTTACGCTAATGTGTAATGGTAGGGTGACTGTGAGATGAAATGGAGGACCTACAGTTTAACGTGGGATCCGAACCACGGTGGAGGCCTGGCATTCCCCACATTCACAAGATGTCTTGTCAGAGGTGAAGGAAGGGTTTGGTAATCAGATAAATCTGTGCCGGGACCGAGGATTGAACCCCGGCCGCCAGCATAGAAGTCTGACACCTTACCCCTAGACCACCAGGTCTCCTTAAGTACTAATTACTCTAATGGATTAGGAATTGGGAAGGTTGAATTAGAGGAAGTGAACCCGCATTTGCGTGTATGGAGAGTGGAAAACCATTTAGGAAAAACCGCCCCAGTTCACCCGACCGAGATTCGAACCTCGATCTCCTCGTCCTCAACGGTTGAGCTCAACACGACAAGCGCGTTAGTCAACTACGCCAACGAGGCGGGTTCCTCTTACTTATTGCAAAATGACTGTGATGAAAAGGCTTGGGCCATATTCCGTTTCTTAAGAAAGCTAATTTGTATTATTTAGTTTTTAAAAAATTATATAATTTCTATAGCTTCATAGAATATACCTATTATTTTGACCATTGGGAGTATTGATATGATGGTTAGAAATTAATAAATCATCTTAGTTTGGTGATATCACCCCCAGTATTACAAATTCTTTAACTTACTTTGCTATCAAATTAACAAGCTCAGGGTGTGAATTTCCTCCGATGATCATGACATCGGAGGATGCAGGGACGTCCATCATCATTAGATCGGCCGTACTATCTGTCAAATAAATATTCAGACCCTTGTGAAGTTGTTCAAATGACGTAGCTTATTTAAAAGTAAATAAACTCCTACAACTAACATTTAAAGGTGAGACGAGTAAAAAAAACAACTAGACTTGTCTTGAAAAAACAATTTCTCTTTTTTGTAAGACAGTACTGAAATATGGAGGTATAAAATTGTTTACCTTTCCCAAAACCAGACTACACTGATAAATGTTAAAGAATACACTAAATTGAGTACCTCCCAAGATTATTATTTCTGGAATTATTCTCGAGTAATTAAATACAAGTCGTTCCAAAGAACATAGAATGAGCAATGAGAGCACAGATTGACAACAAAAACGAATCACGACTATACCTATTACTCCTAGACTTCGCTTTCAAAATCACTATCATAAACCAGATCTTACTAACACTCTGTAGCACTGACTGTGACTATTATTTTTGCCCCCATCCACAACATGCCACTACTTGATAGCACATGACTAATAACTTCATTTGAGTTTGAGTCGAATAAGGAAAATAACGTTCACAGCTAAAAGACAGAAACTACTCAAACATAAACATTATCAATTAGTTAAAGAGTAGTCAATAGCCACGTATTATTGTGTAAATATTATCGTTAAATGAACTGTAGTTACAAAAGGTTAATGAGATTATTTTAAACTAACTGAATTCTCCACTCCATTAAAAAAAATCAGTATCACAGGTACAGTGTCAAATATTATGAACAAAGAGAAAAATTTATTTATATTAAAAATAAAACAGACAAGCGAACTGATAACGGCATCTTTCATTTAACAATGGCCGTTAACTTAACAAAACCACTTTTATAAATGATAAAATAAATAGCTGCGCTTTCTTTCTAAAATAATATTTACTAAAACAAATACTTAATAAAATTATTTTGTTTTAATTTTTGCTCTCAATTGAGCCTTCGCTTGGAGGCGAGATACTTTCTCTTCTACCCTTGAATTTAAAACAATTCTCCATAATCAATTGAAGATAAATATTAATCCATCATTATGTAAGTAGGTGCCGTGATTTAGGCACTAGTCATTTTATATACTAACATTATTACGAATTTAAATTCATCCAACTATCTAAAGATAATAAAATCAGCGAATGTGACCTGGCGAGCAGTGTAGGTCAATATTTTCAGTATATTCCGAGTGCACGTACTTAAATCATTTTCTAGTTCGTGATGCAGACCCACTTTTTTTGTTTTCAACTTGGCTATGGTTTTTTTAAAGTTTTTTTAGTTCCTGGAGTTCATTACCTCATTTCAAAGCTCAAAAGAAGAAAAAGACCAACCACTAAGTATAATTCAATCGGATGGTATATTTGGGTTTTCTCCTTTCCTAATGTAATACTACTAACATATATTCTTTTTAACTTCTGAGAGCGTCATATTGTTCATTGTCTTAAAAATTCACATGTCAGTGTATTTAAACATTAAAAGGTAACACGTGCTATATATAATATTTACGTTTTACTACAGTGAGACTTGAACATTAATATGTTAATTATGTTATGTGACTAAGAATATAATATACCATTGTGTAGAAAACAGAGGAAATTAAATTCAAAAGGGGGCGTTCATAATAAAATAGAACAGAATTTTTCACCTTTTATTTTTGTGTGCCCTAAATTATTAATTGTTGTTAATTTCAGTGTGTATTTGGATACAAGATGGTATGGGTGGATGCTTAACACTAGACAGAGAAGAATCAAAAGCCAGGCGGAGAAGTGAGGAGATAGACAAACAACTTGAAGAGTTAGCTAAGCAGGAACGCAATGTTATTAAAATCCTGCTCCTGGGTAAGAGATAATTTTAAACCTTCTTTTATTCCTAATTATTTTGTTGAGGGATTGGTGGTTCCTAGTGACAATTAATTTATGGCTGTCAATCAGGTGGCACAGTACAAAAAAGTACCTAACCATATGCAGAATTCATGACTGATTTTAAAAAACGTAGCTAAATATGAAGCCATTTGATTCATGGGAAGGTCCATATCTGACACCGAGAAAAGTTATTAAATCTTCTGTCACGTATTCATACGTCAAGTCATGTGATCTGCAGCTGTCACTATTGATTGATATTATTGATACCTATAAAATAACTATATATTAAAATATTACAATATCAATGTGGACTACAACTTGATATATTTGTGTTTTGTATAAGACTCTTACTATGAAAATCGGACTGTAACCTAGATGATTTCCTATCAATCAAATTCTGTGACAGGCGCGGGGGAGAGCGGGAAGAGCACTCTGGTAAAACAAATGAAAATCATCCACAGCGATGGCTTCACCAAAGAAGAGTTGCGTAGTTTTCGTCCGACGGTCATGGACAATCTGTTATCGTCCATGAAATATGTTCTGACGGGCATGGGCCTGCTGAGGATCAACCTCCAGTCCGCCAAAAACAAGGTATGGTACGATAGTTCGATAGTTGACGTCAGTTATACCCTCCAGAAGACTCGTGTACCTGCTGCAGTCCCTCACCTCAAAATGGTTGTGTGAAATTTCCTGCCGGGTTCACGCACCAAACATGGGCGGGGCGTAGTTGTATAGGCCTGAGCAGGAGTCCCCAGGGGACGGCACCAAGATTCATGTTCATTGCCTGGAATAAATACGTCATTTATAAATAGACATCACCGTCTTCGGTGATCTAATATTCTAAGGTTCGCCCAATGTACTGAACTGCCAATGACAAGAAGATTGGGGTTAAAGTACTGGTAGAGTGTACTGGGAGTGGTTTTATCTTAATCGTTCTCTCAAGCTACATGCATGCAAATGCAGGTACATATCCCTACCTCACTACTAACACTTTAGCTTGATTAGTAAATACACACCCAATCGAGCCGTGAGACGTGATGATGTAAACGAAAGAACACAGACTTGGCTATAAAAAAGACAACTGCATCAACGGGCTCATGACACCTGCTGTGTCTGTTCTGGTTTGCTGAGAACGGGAGCTCACTTTTCTGAATCCCGGAGGTTTAGTGAAGATGTTTTTTATAAATGGTCTTCCTCTTTGCTCCCACATAAATGTGGGTACATTTCCTTTTGAATCTGACCTTCCACATTTCTGCTCTGTCATTGTAAATATGAGGGTGACCTGGTGGTCTAGGGGTAAGGTGTCAAACATCTATGCTGGCGGCCGGGGTTCAATCCTCGGTCCCGGCACAGATTTATCTGATCACCAAACCCTTCCTTCACCTCTGACAAGAAATTTCATCTCACAATCACCCTACCATTACACATTAGCGTAAGTGCGTATAACCCGAACGGGTAGTAAGACGCGGTGCTAATAATGCATTGTAAATATGTGAATAACCTGGATATGCAGTAGCACATGTGACCAACTTATTTATACAATACGGAGAGTGTCCTCTCCTTCGCTGACGATGAATTCTCTGTCTCCAGAATCACGCCTACACGGTCCTGGCGAGCAGTTCTTGTTTCGACAAGTTCTTCAACATCCTGCCGGGCGTCGCCCACGCTCTACAGGCGCTCTGGCAGGACCGAGGTGTGAGGCTGGCTGTGGCGCGGGGTTACGAGTATGAACTCAACGACTCTGCCATCTAGTGAGTAGGATTGTTACTAGCAGTAGGAAATGCTATATCATTTGATGCGAAAATTTGTTTGCAAATAAGACAGGAGCAATCTTTTCCCCTAAAGGTTTATACCGAGAGAGAAACAAAGTTAGCTACCAATACTTAATTGTTATCTTATTGTTTGCTCTGTAAGGTGGAGGGCTTACCTTGCATTGTTCTACTATGGTAGGGGCCTGCTTCGGTGATCGCATGGTCTAAGGCGTCACTCTTGTGTTAGACTAGACTGCTGATGACAAGGAGATCAGTGTTTGAATCCCGTTCGGGTGTTCAAAGGGCGGTTTTTCCAACATAGTTTTACTCTCTCTCTCTCTCTCTCTCTCTCTCTCTCTCTCTCTCTTTCTCTCTCTCCGTGTAAATGTAGGTATACTTCCTCTAAATTCAATCTTCCTAATCCCTATCTCATCAGCGTAAGTAGTACATATCGGCATGTGTATAACCTGAAACAATAGTAAGACGTGCTACTGTGGCGGGTCTATAGCTTGTAAGATAGTCGTAATGTAATCTGTAAGAGTAAGATTGCTACTTTTCAGTGTAAATAAAGTGTACCTTCCTCCGTGTACAGCAAAACCGCATCAAAAAGTGAAAAGACGATTTTTCATAGAGGTAAACTTAATCGTAAATAAATGGATTTTATTAAATATTTAAATAAGTTACACACATTATATTTTATACAATCATGGCGGCATAGTTAATCTTGTTGATTTGATACGTTTTTATTTGTATGTTTGAATTGAGAAATAATAATAATAATAATAATATTTAGCACCGCGTCTCACTACCCGTTCGGGTTATACGCTTTAAGTACTAATTACTCTAATGGATTAGGAATTGGGAAGGTTGAATTAAAGGAAGTGAACCCGCATTTGCGTGGAGGAAGAGTGGAAAACCATTTAGGAAAAACCTCCCCCAGTTCACCCGACCGAGATTCGAACCTCGATCTCCCCGTCCTCAGCAGTCGAGCTCAACACGATAAGTGTGCTAGCCAACTACGCCATCGAGGCGGGTAATTGAGATATAATTATGATTTGTCTCCGCCCCCGAGTTAAAATAATGCCTAGTCATAATCGTTACACCGTGTTTCTTTTAAGTTTGTTTGAGAACATGGAGAGAATCTTCAACGAGAAATACATCCCTTCGCCCACTGACGTGCTGAGGGCCAGGGTCAGAACCAACGGCATCATCGAGACTCATTTCAAGATTAACGAGGTCATTGTGAGGTAAGTCCTGTCTGCGGGCAGTACAAGGGAGTACGTACAGAGGGACATGGCCTGTTTTTACACACCGCCTGGCTCGATCCAATCTTTATAGGATAGTTAGAAAAGTTAGGTGACCTGGCGGTCTAGGGGTTATGGTGTCAGACTTCTATGCTGGCGGCCGGGGTTCAATCCTCGGTCCTGGCACAGATTTATCTGATTGCCAAACCCTTCCTTCACCTCTGACAAGACATCTTGTGAATGTGGGGAATGTCAGGCCTCCACCGTGGTTCGGATCCCACGTTAAACTGTAGGTCCTCCATTTCATCTCACAATCACCCTACCATTACACATTAGCGTAGGTGAGTGTAACCCGAACGGGTAGTAAGACGCGGTGATGATGATGATGATGATAATGATAATAATAATAATAATAATAATAATAATCATCATCATCATCGACCAATCTTCATAGGAATGGGAAACCATTTAGGAAAAGCGCTCCTTAGTAAACCTTACAGGGATTTGCACCTCCGTCTCCCTGTCATCAGTAGTCCAGTCTATTAGGAGAGTTACGCCTTGGACTATTTGACCAGCATAGCGGATCTGAAGTATCTAAACGTGGCTCTAATGTACGATTGTTTCTGTTGGCAGTATGTTTGACGTCGGAGGACAACGTTCGCAGCGCAGGAAGTGGATCTATTGTTTCGACGACGTCAAGGCCGTAATGTTTGTTGTGTCGTTGAGCGGCTATGACATGACTCTTGTGGTTAGTTGATTTAGTTTTAGTTTCCCTCTTTAACTATTGTCGAGTTGTTTCTAAGTGAATCTATTTTGAATAGCAATAAGTAACCTTTTGATAACTAAGAGTCCTTATCTTTACAGGAGGATCCTAACGTTAACCGGTTGGACGAGAGTCTGAATCTATTCTCACAGATTGTGAATAATAGATTCTTCCGAGAAGCGTCTTTCGTACTGTTCCTTAACAAGTTTGATCTTTTCCGTGAAAAGATCCTTTATTCCGGCAGGCATCTTAGATTTTACTTCCCGGATTATAAAGGCGAGTATCTTGAACCCTAAGCAAAAACCACACATTCCTCTTGTCCAGTGGCGGCATTGCGAAGTGTGATCCGTGTGTCTTTTACTTCCTAAGAAAGATGGCGTGTACCACTAAAATATGAAAGTGCTTTTAAATGTGTTAGTATTTTTATTTGTGCCTCATTATCTACAAATCTATCGTTCTTATTTAAGAACATAATAATTAGTATGAAGTGTTTCTTAAAAAGTATTAAGTTATGTTAAATGTTTTTTTTTAAATGTTGGTATTACATTGGTAGTAAGATTTATCTTTTCATGGGGTGGAGCCACTGGGTAATAATGCCCCTTAAATTAAGTGTCCTTGACATCTTAATTAAATAAATATGATATAATTGTAGAAAAATATTTTTTATTTAGCACCGCGTCTTACTACCCGTACAGGTTGTACGCTTTAAGTACTAATTACGTTAATGGATTAAGAATTGGGAAGATTGAAATAGAGGAAGTGAACCCACATTTGCGTGGAGGTAGAATGGAAAACCATTTAGGAAAAACCACCCCCAGTTCACCCGACCGAGATACGAACCTTGATCTCTCCGTCCTCAGCAGTCTGAGCTCAACACGACAAGCGTGTTAGCTAACTACGACACCGAGGGGGGTTGTAGAAAAACGAAGCACACATAAACACTTTAATATGTCGATGCTTTCATGGCGTTTTCCTGAGGAAGTAGTAGTTATAATTAGACTCAACAGGAAGCTATCTTGGGTGATGCCAACTTAGCTGTGAAGGACTGAACATTTTCTGGAGGTGCTTCTATTGTTCTCTATATGAATGGCAGATGGTGCTAGTGTTGCAACAGGGTGGAAATCAGTTCTGGTTGATTAATATTTAGGTTGGATGGTTAGCTAGGCTTTGTGTTAATGCCAGTTCCCATGTTCTTGTCATCTTTATGAGGTGAAATAATTCAATTGGCGCTGCTGATTGGGTCTATTTTATGATGGACTGTTTGTAGAGCTGTCTGGACAGCAGACATTCGAGTGGTAATACGAGAGGACTAACACTGTCTGTTCTATCAGGGCCCGACTATGACGTGGACCGCGGGGCCCTCTTCATCCAACACAAGTTCGCTCTGCGGAACCGCAACTCCAGCAGGGCCCTCTACCCGCACTTCACCACGGCCACCGATACATCCAACATCCAGGTGGTGTTCCAGGCCGTCATGGACACGGTAGTGAGGGACAATCTCCACCAGGTGACTCTGCTATAAGCGCCTCGCCCCGTACATGACTATTTGCCCCACCGAGGAAACTTGCTCGCAACTTCACATTTTGTAAAAAATATCTTCTGGAAACGTTCGAGATGCTCATTTTGTTTTAATTGGACTATCATTTAATTTTAGAGGTGTGGAAAAGTCTTATCTTCGTTAAATAATTTTGATGTTTTGCCAGTAAAAATATTTGCATTCAAAATACACATATATATGTTCAATTTCTTTAATTGTGTGCAATTGAATAATATATTGTCATATTGACATGAATTATATCAATTTTGAATGAAATCTCTCCATGCGTTTGATAAAATACTTTTATACAATATTTAGAGTTTAAAGTTAATACAATATACGATAATCTTTTCACCATAAAACTTTTTTTTATAAAATATTCCAACTTTAAATCGGCTTTAGTAATATTTAATATTATTAATTCCACACCTCTCTTAATTTGACATGAAGAATAAACTTTTTTACTAACACCAGTCTATGTGGAACAAACACATTATGACTTGAAATGCCAAGTTTACTCACTACACCGCTGCTACTGGATAGAAAGGTAGTAGTGGTGTGCATTTTAACTAAGGGTGTGCAAATATTAAAAACTTTAAACTTGGATAATAAAATGTGGTTTATAACCTTCACTCAGTCAGAGAGAAAGTGTCAGGCCACACAGCTTAAAATACAATAGTCTGTGTCGTTTTATGGAACTACTTGAAACTTATACTTGTTTTTGACCCTCACCTACAATCATCATTTGTCAAATCAATAAGAAAGAGGGGGGAGCGGTGGAAACGAGAGTTTTTAAGATAAAGAGGAAAGCTCGTTGCTAGTTCTCAAATATATTAACATTTTTCTGTTTGAACTTCTAAATAAAATGACTGAGCTACTACTGCATTTTGACACATATTTTGCCTCCGAATAAGACTCAAACTTATGGGGGTTGTTGAGGAAAAAGAGCCCTGTTGGATTCTTCCGGCTTTATTTTGGCATGAACCATATTTAGAAAGAAAGAAAAAATCATCATAGAATTAAATATTAAACAAGACTTGAACATATGCGCTGAAATTTCTCACTTATCTAAGTTTTATGAATATGCACAATATAAAGATATTTGAATTTTGTTTTGCCTTCTGTAATATATTAAGTGTTCCATTCGGCATTGCTTCACGCAGAACCGTAGTTTGCACACCCATGTCTATAACTAAATGTTGGTGTATTCAGATCGCTCAAAACCTGTACATAATGTTAATGTTGTCGCTGTACAAGTTTCCGATGTTTATCAACATTTGAAGGAGAGAAAAAACTATTTTTGGATCTCAACATTTATACAGATGTGAACTATTTTTGTTATGTGAAGATTTTTGAGAAATATTTGTAATTTTTTTTTTAAATATAAGAGATATATTTTATTATGTCTGTGATATTTCCAAATTTCTTCTGGCTAACCCACTTTTAGAGTATGAAATGGATTGACTGTAGTTTTGTTGGAAATGTGATGTTTTAGTAACTATGTGTTCATTTAATGTTGCAATATGATGGATAGTACAAACAAAATTAATGTTGAAAAATAATATTTTTGTTGTATTTTATATGAAATAAAAACGAAGTGTTTCTAATTAAATATATATGTGTATGGAAGTCGTTATAGTGATAGATAAAAGGTGATTAAGAATGTTATTTCTGTATTACTTCCATAAATACATGACTATAACTTTCGAGGTGTGATTAAGACTAAATTATGTATTTTATAAACATGAATGAAGTCAAAATTTTCACTTTTCAACCAAAATATTTCCATTATAACTCATATCGACTATAATTCCTGCCCTTCTATTTTCCTCTCCATGATTATTAAACGCCAGGGATTTAGGAGACGAGGAAAAAAAATATCTCGTACCGAGATTTAAAAATTAATCTAAAAAATTTGAAAAAATAAATAAAAAAGTAAATAACCGCCCTATGAAATTTACAAACTAAGTCAAGAATTTATTGTTTCTAATAATAATGTAGGCTTGAAAATAGGCAGCACTCTTCTCCCCCCCCCCCCCCCCCCCCCCCCCCCCCCCC
>CABFVX010000957.1:78749-202926 GCA_902151425.1 Timema shepardi
CCCCCCCCCCCCCCTTTGCTCCCCCAAAAAAAGTTTTTGGTTATAAAAATTGTTTTCTAATATCAAACTTTGGGATTATAAACTGCTTCACTACCAGATTAAATTACAAATAGTTATGATTTTCAACTATCACCGATTTATTAATTACATTTAAATGTGTACGAGTTATCTTAAGAGCTTGAATGAACCAGAAGATAATACAAAGCAAGTGTCAGCCAAAAGGTTAAAACTATACATTTACGTTTTTACACTTTAGTACTTTGAAAGAAAACATTCTCATTTCGTTCTCAAATCTCACACTGTTTTTTAAAATGTTCACCTTGAATTGAAGCAGTGGTTCTCACACATCCTTATTAAATACTGACGCTTGGCGCTATTTTTTGATGTCCCAGCTCCAGATTCGCAAGTGTGGTTAGTGAGCGCTTTCCATCTCCCGCCATCTTTGTATCCTTCACTCTCATTGATAGTGTCTCAATCCTGCCCTTGGTCTCCACTTAATAAGATTCAGTATTTCACATATATTACTAATCTTAGATTCAGACATTCTTAATGAACCTAGATCATAACCACACACCATTATAGTCTTATCACACCTCGAAAGGGAACTATCTATTTTAAAATGATTAATCAAATGTGTGTGATATGCTGTTTTATGTAGTTTCTTTAACCATCTTAATTTTAAATCCTAACTACACTACACTTCTATCAAAATCTGTTTTTTTTATCATATAAGTTTTTAAAATTGATTTTTAGTATGAAATAAAATTTAAATATTTTTTTCAAAAGGTTTTTTTAGGCATTTTGAGTTTTAAAAAAACAATATAACTTTATAACCCAACTATACATATGAAAACAACTTTATGTCAAATTTTCTTGCTAGAGGTATACCGAAAAGAATACTCTATTACCGATTTTGGGCACACAATTGTCAACGATTGTGAAAGTGAATTTGTATCAAGATTTTTAAGAACGACAATCTCACCATTAGTACATATACAAGATTTCAATATCCTTGTTAAAAAAAATATGGGGTGAGTCTTAAGGATTATACTGATCTTGTTGCAGTAATAAGCTATTAAGCTGAACCTAACACGCACGGTTTACTGTATTCACTTCGATACACCTCCGTTTCTAGTGTTCGAGGAGCATTCGATCTTTTGTTCCGCAGCGGGACGTGAACTCTCGCTAATTGATGTTACCGGCTCAATAAGCGTTTCGCAAAATGTCCAAATTTGATCTTATGATTGTAAAGTCGAGCGTGAGGTTTGAAGTGAATATCACTTTCTCTCATCGTCTCTTTGTATGAAATGTTTATCACTAGCCATAAAGCTACATTTTACCCTGTTTATAGTGTATTTCTAATTGGGGACTAATATCTTACTTTAGTAGCTTTCATTTTTATATCGGTTTGGATTTTGTATTTGATTCCTCATATTATTTTTCTCGACTATATTCGTAGCAATATTGTGCATAGAAGATGAAAATAGTGATTCAACTATCGTAATTTGCATCTCACTTTTACACTAACTCCGCTTGCCTGAATAGAATTGTTTTGTCGACCTTGAACTATTTTGAACATTACTTGGAAAATTTAGGGGCCTCCAATCATATGGACACATCTTAATCGGTACAGTCCAATTTCACTGTATGTACTAGACAGGGCTATGGAGTTGGTACGCCAAGTATTCGACTCCATCACGGAATCTGCCTTAAATTATGAGTGAAGAATGACCCTGGGCGATTCCTGGATAGCTCGGTGGTTAGAGCATTGGCGTACTAAGCCAAAGGTCCCAGGTTCATTGGTCGTGTCCAGATGACATTTTTCAATTTTCAGAATATAAATTGGTTTAGTTTTAAAAACTATGGGATTTCATCCATCTCTAATAAGCAATCTTATTTATAATTGTTTTGTTTACTAAGCTTGTCCTTTTTTCTATATTTAGCTATCATTGTTTAGCTAATGCAACAATAGTTAATATAATTTATTTTTTTAGTGGTATATTTTTACCTTTTTACAGTGATGACTATTTTTTATGTAGAATTGTTGGTACTACTTGACCAATGTAATTCCAAGTGAATTTTTCTCTTTATAATTTTGTTATAAAAGTCTGTTGAAAAAGAGATAACCCCACAAAAAATTATTTATTTAATTTGTACCTGAATTAATGTATTTATAAATTTTTGTTGGAAAAAAAAAATAGTAGTGATTTTGGTGTTTGATATTTTAATTTTATATAATTTTGAGAACAGGTACAAAGTGAATGTGTTTTTTTTGTAATGTGTTGGTGAACTCAAACAATTTTTTTTTGTAAAAATCTTTTTGAATAAAAGTTCCTGGACAGTTGACCTTTTTTTTTCATGAATCTGTTTATTTAAAACACTTGTCAGTCAAAAACTATCTATCTGGAACTGAGCATGCATTCAGACCTTGGGATGGCTAGTGCTGCCCACACTATCTGGTAGAAACTCCACGTACTGTGGGAGCTCAAAAAGTATGGTGATTCCCTGTCGCCTTCCACACTGAATTTCTCTGAGCAAAAGTAAAAGGGCCTACCAATTTTGCCGGGAAAGGTATTCTCGTATACCTACCAGGGTTCTTTCACACGCCACAACCGACTGGGACTGACAGCTTTACTGCCCCTCCGAAAGAAGTCGTACTAAGGATTTTTATCGCTCGAGAAAAATCTGCCAACCTCGGCTGGGTTTGAACTTAAGACGGACATCAGGTCCTGAGGCGAGCACTTCACCCCAAGACAGGGCTCCTACAGTATTAGTAAAAACATCCTCCCCGACTATTTCCCCAAGTTCCCTGACCAACTACTCACTCATTTTCCATTATTATTTTGTGTTACTATACATGTGAAAATATTAATCTAATTACATCTATTTCGGCCTCCTCCTCCCCTGCAGCCGACCTCTCATGGACGAATAAGAAAGCAGACGTCTCGCCTATCAGTTCGGGGAAAATATTGTAAAAATAACAAAATATATCTAACCTTATCAAAAAGGAAAGGCTGACAGTCATCTGCAATTGTCTTGCGGAAAGCTAGCTTTCACTTTGGGAATGGATCCTAGGCTGGTCTTGCTACAGGTTTTGTTTTAAGAAGCTTTGCTTCTTTGAGAAACCTAACACGGTTACAAATTTGTAATGCCCTTTGAAAGCACTTTGGATTTTCTAACCGCAGCACACCACAAAACTTCAAAGGTAAAGTTGTACACCCTGTCAGATGGGTAGACAATGCTCGGCGAGCTGGAGAGTCGGTGAACAGTTAATACGTGTGACGCAATAAACTGCTTGTACCCCAATGGACAAATTCCACTGCTGTTCTCAAGGAACCATGAACACGAGGCTCACATGTTTCCAGATTTAGCAGCAAACCACATACTTCACTGTCTGTAACTCAGAAGTAATATAAACTTTACATTGACATTTGGGCCGTCTAATGACACGTGAATCAAGAAGTGGAAGAGGAGAAATACCATCCAATAAATGCTTCAGTTCATCTTCAGCGGTGCTCATATAAAAAAAAACACTGAATAACGACTGACAACTTTATGATTTTCCTTGTCCCAGAATCCGATTACAATGTCCATTTGTCCGCTTTGAACAACTATATTCAACGCTTCATCAAAACAAATTACAAGGTTGTTATATGATTTTTAGGCGGTCCAGTAAATTGTTCTGAAAGAATGGAGCCAAGCCCCGCACAATGAAATATGCAACCTTGTCTCCACCAAGAGTAAAGGCAGTGGCAATGGAACACTCGGGGAAACATCAACTGGAAAATTGTACTTAAATTATTACACGAATTGAAATACTTGTTACTGTCAACAACTTGCAAAGCCCAAATTACCCCCACCTTAGATATATCATATTTTATAAAACAGAAGTGTTGGGGTTTCTTCGAGGCACTACTCTACTTTCACTTTTAGCGACACCTTCTTTCTGCGGCTTTACAGTTTCCGATGAAACAGAAGTGTGATACGAATTGTCGTTTCCCTGATTTTTCCTACCATTGGAACCCCGCCACAGGTGACTAGTAACATTATTGTTTTGTGTGTTGTGAGTTTTACATTCCTTGAAAGCAGGCGAGATATCAACAACCTAATCTGTCCTTGTTCGAGTTTTCAATAGTTTGCGGTGACCTTGGTCTTGTTGAACTCCCAAACTATCCGGGCTCTGGTTTCAGGTATTTTTTCACAAAATAATGAGACACGGTAAAACTATTATATTTTTATTTACACAGTTAAGTAACATCAAATTCCCAACACACACAACGGATGATTCCACACGAGACATGGTGTGTTGTTGCATTGAACTGACCACAAACTGCTTCAATTGGACAAAATTAACTCCTGCACATTAGCAAGGGCCACAGTCAAGCGCACATTAAAATTCACATTCCTGATCCAATTTTAATGCCCTTAAAAATGATATACTCTTGATAATAAAACAATTGTACTAATCAATAACTAATTTTGAAATGCAGTGTTGAACTAAACCATATTTAACAGTTCCATAGTCGTCCGAATTGCAGGTTCGAGGAACAAATGAACAAGCCTTGCCCCTCACCAACCTAATTGTTTTTTGTCACGGCGTCTTACTACCTGTTCAACGTATTTACTAACTACACTAATGGCCCAGGTTTGGGGAAAGTTGAATCTATATAAGTGCACCTAAATTTGCATGCAAGGAGTGGAAAACATCCTCAATAAACCCGACCAGGAATCAAACCTCAATCTCCCCGTCGTCGGCGGTTTAGTCAACCGCGAGAGTGAATCCTCAACCCATTTTCTAGGACCTATTTGTGAACTTGTTTGTATGTTTTTATAAACTCTGATGTTGGAAAATTAACAGACAAAATAAAACACCATTTCGGGTGCTAAGCAAATTGTTTGTTTATAGCTGTTGATATATATACATACTAAGTAATTGTTGCGTCGGCTCTGTCTACTTTAGCAAAGGATGTAGATGAAGTGTTCACTGTTAAGAATAGGAAAACAAGTGTTTTAAACATCTCTGATGTCCGATCCCTTGGCTAAGTCGGATGCATGCCTGTCTGCTGAGATAAGGCTCCCAAATTCGATTCCCGGGCTGGCCGAAAAATGAGTTGTTGGTAAAATGTGGGTTTCCTAGTTTCACGGTGATGAGTTAATGGTCGGGGGGCTGGGTGTCGTGTCTCTTCTAGATTCAAGTTTGTAAGTAAGTAGTGTGCTGATATAATCAGATGGTTCGGAAAGTGCTTGCTAAATACTTTGAAGAAAAAACTTTGCTGGTAAACATAATTTAGCAGTTGAATTTCAAAAAAAAAGAGATCTTGTGTTTTGGGTCCATAAATGTCATCAAATGTGGGCTTGGCTGTATAAGAACAATTTTATTTTATAATTTAGCAGTTATTAAAAACTAGGAAAAAGAGCATATAATGCAACAAGTATGCAACTAATTCAAAAGATCACATGAACACATTTTCTTGAATCAGTAATTTTACAAAAACAGTGTCCTGCAAAAGTATAGAATTGAAAATTTCCGATCAAAAAGGGACCCAGGGTGTCCAGCCATACTATACTTTTTTAAATTCTCAGACTTCCTCAAGTTTTCCAGTCACAATATATTACCAACATTATTTTATTAAGATCGAAACTTGATATATTTTAGACACAAACACATTGTGAAATTGTGTCACTCTATGGAGGGGTTAAAAGATTTCAGCCCAAGGCCGGGAACACATGGGTGTTGTATCAACGGATGTTGACATGTCCGTTGTTGTATCTTGTTGATGTAAATGCAGCCAGTCACATGAACAACGTCCGCACTACACTCTCGACAGACAGGACATGCAGTGGCACAGGACGTTATAGCATATTATGTAACAGTACTGATCTTGACAAAACTGTCAATTTGACGTCCGTTGAGACCATTTTTAGCGGTAGTAATATTATTATTATTACTATTATTATTGTTATTAGCCCCGCCTCTTACTACCCGTTCGAGTTATACGCACTTACGCTAACGTGTAATGGTAGGGTGATTGTGAGATGAAATGGAGGACCTACAGTTTAACGTGGAATCCGAACCACGGTGGAGGCCTGGCATTCCCCACATTCACAAGATGTCTTGTCAGAGGGGAAGGAAGGGTTTGGTAATCAGATAAATCTGTGCCGGGACCGAGGATTGAACCCCGGCCGCCAGCACAGAAGTCTGAGTCAGTAACCAAAGATTTCAAGGAGAAAATCTTCACGAAAAGAAAAGTAATATGAGAGTAGGCCCATGCATTTTATAAAACTACTTCCAATTGTTTTAATTATGACAAGGATTACCAAGTGTTTCAGCTATTACAATGGTTACAAAGGGTTTTAATTATTTAAATTATCATAAAGTATTCAAATATTTTTGTTTTTCCGTGATACTTGTCCAATATCACTAACAAAATATTTGTTTAGGGCATCTCTAAATATTTTTGCAGACCTATTAACACGTAGATTATCATCCATAACCTCAATTCCATCCACTGTTCAGGTATTCTCGGGACACGTTCACATACAAAATGGTGCAAAACACAACCGCATTACACAATATTGGTTATTAGTTAAGATTACAAAAGAGCATTCCACATAGCTCCTAGCTCGTAACAGCTTGTAGTTAAATATCCATTTCTCCCTTTGTAGATATTTACCTGCATAAGGTCTAAGCATATTCGATGACGGTGCAAAAGCTTGCTCACCTATGAATGACCAAGGCAAGGTCTAGAAACTCCTGGTATCACACTTGGTGTTGGGATATCAATAGATTTGTTCTACAATCCCTGCCATAAGGAGTTGTTTCTAAAGATAGTGGAGTCCGAATCTTTTCCGAAAGATCCAACGTCAACATATGGGAAGTGGTAGTTAGGACCTACAACTGTCAGTGGGACAACAGATAAATAATGTTTGTAATTAAAATATAAAGATGCACTTCCTCAAGATTTGATAGCTCTAACGAGTTTGCTATAGATAGCCGCTAGGTAATGTGGAAAATTTGCCTTCTGTTAAAAACGCCCATATATGGTATGAAATGCACCTTGTAATAGTCTTTCACTGTTTATTGGATTCACCCACCATTTTCTTTGTTTTCAGTGGGGTTTCCCCCCCCCCNGGTATAAACGATAACCAAAGCTTCAATATCGTCCATTCCTCTTTTCTATCGGTTTTTCTGAGATACTAACGTTGTGTGTGACCGAGGTAATAACGTCCGTTGATATAACACTCGTGTGTTCCCGGCCTTGAGCCACGGTCTAGTGTGTTGTGAGATCTAATTTAGATTTCAGTGAGATCATAACAAGACAGTAAAATATTGTCTTATGTCAGTACTGTCTAAAATTGTTGCGAGAGACATTCTTGTACAGTTTCGGTTAAAGATACTCGGTAGAAAGGTGGAGAGACAACAAGAACATCACTTGATGACCTTGAAAAATGAGATTATTAAAATGAATAAGGACAATGGTGTTAAGCGATTCACGGTAACTATAAACAGGGATAAAAATGATATTTTGACTATTGTTAATAAAAGTTGTGTATTTTTTTTAGTGAATATGTGAACATTCTGAAATTTGGTGAAATTCCTGTCCTCCAGGTCGCTGGACACCCAGGGACTACCACTTTGAGAGTTTTAATATATACTTTAGAATGCCTCTTAAGAGTATTTGACAAAAAAAAAAGTTTTTCTTTGAGGAACCACAAAAAGACTTGGGCATTTTAGCTATGAAAATATTTACACCTCCACACGGGAATCAAACCCGGGACCGTTGGCTTAGTACGCCAGTTCTCTTACCACTGAGCTATCCAGGAGTCGTCCTGTGCTCAGGGTCATTCTTCACTCATATTTTAAGGTAGATTCTGGGATGAATGTGTGGAAATCTTCAGCTATATATGAGTTATAAATTAAGATCAAGAACTATCCCCTCTAATAATTGATCACACATTTGCAGCTGAAAATTTCCACACATCCATCCCAGACTCTGCCCTAAAATATGAGTGAAGAACGGCCCTGAGGACAGGACGACTCCTGGATAGCTCAGTGGTAAGAGCATTGGCGTAATAAGCCAAAGGTCCCGGGTTCAATTCCTGTGTCCAGCTGTAGGTTTTCAATCTTTTTAAATATGATATTTAGATGAGACTATAACCGTAATTAACAAAAATAATAGCTCAGCTATTTAATACATGATACTTCAAAAAGTTCCATTTTCACAGGACTCGGAATTAATATAAAAGCAGGCAGGGTTGCCTTGTCATGGCCAACAAGCAACATAATGAGCAATCGTCAGAGTTTTTCATCTTTAAGCTGTCCAAGATAACAAATATTTTAGTCGTGCAGTTTATTTTATATCTTCAATGCACTTTTTTTTTAAAAAGTGCTGGTTGTATTTATATAATTCAATTCATGTAAAATATTAATCAACAACAATATCTAATATATAAGACTACAAAAAAAAGAAGCTTATATTCCTATTTGGAAGTGTAAACAATTGAAGTTCACTACAAAAAAAAGCACAAAATATATAAACATTTACATTTTATTTTATAATAGTGAAATTAATATCACAAAAGTGCCACACACAAATCATACAATTTTTTTGAAATCCTGCTTACTAAAACGAGTGCTTCACTCAAAAAACCAAACAAACATTAGAACATTGTAATATTTTTATACATCACAAACATTCAAAATAAAGTGTATTAAAAAACATTTAATGATATAAACACTAAACCGAAGTCTTAACTTTCGTCAACAAAAATAATGATTGCCAAAAGCAATCGTGCGCATCAATTTGAATATCAATGCAGACACAAACTATCACATAAGTGCAAACTACCTTTTAGCGTAATGTTTGAAAAATTGTATTATACATGGTAATAAAAATAATATTACATTCAATAAACTAATATTACCGCAACAATTTTTTATAAATATTTACTTGTTAGAACAAACTTATGTTACAATAAATATTTCCTTAGTGTAAATTACAATTTCTATTATTTTATTATTTTGTACACCAAGCATAGATTGCCAACTTTTATACGCTACAGATGACGACAGAACTTGAAACGACCGAGTTGATCAGTCCTCCCAACAGAAGACTCTACTACTGGCAATACACAGGGACACCAACACAACAAATACAACTACTTAACACTTTGATTGATTTATCTACAGGTTAGACTAATACTCACACATGAACCAACACATTCAAATATGGCCGCATTCTTTCTTATCCTCGCAACAAGATGATTCATTTAAAAAAAAAAACCTTCCCCACCAAAAGTGAACGATGACTAAAAATACACTTAGGAGCCAAGTATAGGTCAAACTCGGTTTAGTGACGAAAAGATAGTATGTCAGTTACTATCTGTGACTAAATATTATTTGGACCAATCAAGTTATTATTTATACATTTGTTTGTGTCCTTATGGCATCACATTTCTATCATTAGAAAACAAAAGATTAATTTACTCCTTATTAAATATGAGCGAGAAGTATATCCACTGAAAATTTATAGTTCCAGAACGAAAGCTTCCAGGTACTATCTTAGCGCCAGTTCAAACCAGCTATAGGCTATATCGTTTCACAACATCGACACAAGAGTGTGTTTTCGACACTAGCTATCTATGATTTGAGGACACTAGGTTAAGAGGACAGGACTATGGAGATTAGCACTGATGCGTAGTAGCCAAGTCGAGAATTTTGGGTGGTACGCAATCATCTTCTCTCTGCTCGCGCAATTTCTTTCTAACTTACCTCCATGATCCTGCGCGTTCTTGGACTAGAGAGGATAGCATGAACGGATGCTAAGATAAACACGACTACATCGGATCTGATCAAATTGTGAGGTTAAATATTGTTTAATGATGGAATTTACAAGTCTAATTTATTGCGTACTTGATAGTTCAAAAGGCAATCCTTAATTTAACTAAAATTCGGTGATACAATAATACATCCAGGTATTTAACTTATTTTACTGAGCTACAAATTGGAAGGTATATTTGAACACAACTAACACACACACACACACACACACACACACTAAAGTAACAATCAAAAAAGGACATACAGACGCTTTAACAAACACTCTCAAAGTTTATGGCAACCAAAATTATGGCAACTTTAATTCTATTTGGATGTGGTAACGCATTCATCTAGCCTGAAAACATCTCGCGCGCCAAGAAATAAATCACGAAGCTCTTGCGCACAACACTCACTTCTTTGTCAATACTTGCACGAGATTAAATTAGAAGAGAACCTTTCTCGACAAATAAAACACCGCGCATTAACGCTTCGTGTCGAATAAACGATTAAGTACCAAGCAAACATTGCTTACCTCTAACCCCAGGAGCCTAAGTTTGAATCTCGGCTGGATGTGCTACATATGTTTTTTACTTTCTCCACATTGTGTTTTCAAACCCTATTTTCAGGTTAAAATTCACCCTTATTGCGTGTGATTAGGTTGGTTAATGTTTGTTCTTGAGTGGCCCCAAGGGGTAATCGGGTGTGCAGAGCACAGTTCTAAGTTTGTTATGTTTATGTTTTGATACAAAAACAAAGATACATTTCAAACACAGCAAAGTAGAGGTTAGTCATGTATTTATATGTATACAGACACACACACACACACACACACACACACGACATATTCATACACCTATTCGTCTTTAATACGCTACATAATATTAATATGTAATAATAGATCTATTATCTTTCTTATATCGAACACCAACTCTGTAATATGAACACAGGGTGTGCTCGGAGACAGAACAACGCAACTACCACAGCAGAAACAACCCGATGACAAAATATCAACGTGAGCCTAGAGCACTAAGTTTTGCAGACACGGGGAAAAAAAACTAGGATTTGCGAGTGCGACGATTTCATCCAAAGAAGATCACACAGAAAAACATGTCACAAATTTATATGATTCCACCGAGTTGTTAAAACAATCTAAGGTTTTATCAAAGTATAAATGAACCGATGTTATCGAAGGATGTAGAATAAGAATCAATTTTTGGAGTTGGTAAATAATCATAATGTATAAATATTATCTCCAACAAAAAAAAATTGTTAAATCTAAAAGTAATTCCGCTACTTTACTTTTTACCTATGCAATATTATTCTTTACGGTATATTCTTTTATGCATAAAAACTTTCAAAGTTACTCTCACTATACCGTAAATTTGGTCCCGTTTTAAATTATTTTCTTTGTTAAAACAATGTTTGTTTGAAGGCTGAATGACCGTTAAAGAAACATGTCTACAAGTTCATGGCTTGCTTCAAACCAGTTTGGTCTCATCCGTAAGCCACTAAACCCTTTCTTTTTTCTTATCTTTTGTTGAGACCCCCTTTAAATAACCCTCAACAGCCTTACGTGATTTATGTACGACTGCTTACCGGGAATGACCCTAAATAACAATGGCCGCTTCCATCCTACTTCTTACATTTCTCAGTCAGAAGCCAAAATTATTATTCAAATGGGATGAAAAACTGGAGGTTTTAATTTAGAGTAAATATTCCTGTAGTTGCATAGAAAGAGAATGGGAAACCAGGATTTAAACCCCAACCAAAATTGACATTTAGTCTGTCTATAACCGCAGCAATTAAAACTATTCTTGCTTTGTATTTCTGTTGTTTCCCCCTCCCCCCCTCCCAATATCATAACGGTGGAAACACCGTAATATCAAGACACGTGTTTTCACAAACTTTAACTGGCACTTTAAAATGTTTTTAAAGTTCGTTGTAAGATTTTTGAATATATTAGACACACATTAAATAAAACAAAATTGAAAATGACTACTGAGAAAGATGATCACTTAGATGATTTTTATGTGAATTAACAACATAAAAACAATAAATATTTTTCATCATTCTTTGCCTTTTTTTTAGTTTGAAATTGACAGAGACAAAAAAGAGTACTGTTACAAAAATATTTTTCTCCTGAAATTCTTGTCACCAATCAGAGAGACCATATTCTAGAAAATGTATTTCTTTCACCCAAAGACCATTGGTAAATAAATAAAACATTTCTTTTATCTGGCTATTATGACGACATATTGTGAAAAAAGGAAAATATTTTTAAAATATGAATGAAAAATGTAACCGTCATTTTTCTATCCAAAACACGGTACCAAGTTTGAGTTTATTTAGCTGGAATAAACATTTTATTTGCAGACTTTTAATACCAATTAACAACTTTTTATTTACCTCCAATCATGTTTCGGTGTTTATGAAAGTTAACACTAGAGAAATAGATTTAAGAATTGTGAGTTAGAAAGATTATGGGGCATATTTTGTCCACTCAGTTTGCTTAATATAGAACTTTACAAACAAATTAAATTAGGCACCTTTTTTGTTAAGTGGGTAAAAGAGTACTGAATTAGCCAATAGCTTTGTTTCAATTATTGGTACACACATCAATATTTAATTAGTTAATGACGGACCATTTATCGAGCCCATTCTATTTTTTTAATTTTTTTTAAACAGAGTTCTGTGAAATGTTTTGGGCGTGATCTTCAAAGAATGAAAGGTACTTTATTCTCAATTATAATTTAAAATAAATTACTGCGCGTTTACTTGCATATAACAATAATCAACACACGCTGGCATTCCAACGGAGTGTGTCTGACATGTCGACGGACATAACCAGCCCATATCTTATTTCTGGCCGATATAAATTGGTCCGACTTCTCCCAGACTAGAAAGCAGGAATGACTACAGTAGTATCCAGGAAAAACAAATTATTTTAAAACCTATGTCTCTCAACTTAAAACTTTTAAAATCAGCACGTGCTACTAATACTAAAAAAAAACAAAAATTACAATTTAAAATAAAGTTTAGTATCTTATGTAATAAGAGATAATAAGTGTTTAAACTATAGATGTTGATTACTAATCACAGGTACAGATCAATAATATATAACGGCAAACCCATAGTTCGGTAGATGTATAATCAAACCAGAAACTGGCGCGGTTGGAAAATGATGTTCCTGATTAGGATATGCAAGTAAGTTCAGTTGTGGAAACCATAAATTGCACATCGAGATTGATGCTGAGAGTGAGATACACTTTTGTATCAACCTCATCAAAATGAATGAGAAATAAATAAGACATGAGTCAACGAGAACAAGCGAAGATCATCACTCACAAACTAATTTTGACTGACAAATCAAGAAACAATAAGACTTAATGAATTCTAGGCGGGATAGTATCACCGTGCTATCTTTTCAGTGAGTCGACATAACAGACGTAAAGAGAGAAAAAAATCATAATAGGAAACTTGCAGTATACTCTCCCATATTATTAATATTTTTTTTCAAATACATTACACGCAACTACCTTTTTACTTTCGCCGCGAAGGCTAGAACAGATTTTATCTTCAATATGCAGGAGCCTGGAAGTCTGAGCCGACAGGACCTGTCGAAACAAAGACCAACAACTTATACGTCAACTTCAAGAATGCTAGTTTGTGTATTACTACCCATTCTGGTAACGCACATATAAATTCATTATACTATTGTAATAAAAATGAGGATGGTTGAATTTTAAGGCAGTGTATCCACATTTGTGGGTAGGAAGAGTGAAAAAAAAAACTATCAAAAGCCACCCTAAATACACCCAGCTGGGATTCGAACCATAATATCCCTTGCATCGGCAGTCCACTCTATTGAGACAGGGACACCTTAGACCGTACGGCCAGTGAAGCGGGTTTCTGGACTGTGTGGATACAAGAAAGTTGTTCTTATTGAACCCTGCAAAGACATTACTAGGAATGTTGACTTGTAGTTGTCCTGGTCAAGACGAGACTTACCGCGAGACTGGCTTCCAGTGAAGGGGGGCTCCTGGTAACCAGGGTCATTATCAGGTCCCACAGGGTATGAGGAGTAGGGTGCCCCACCGGGGATCGAGCCTGGGTCTGCCTCGTAGCTGGGGGCGAAAGCAGACTCGGAACCTTGCCGGAAGCGTTGGAAAGCGAACCAAGCGCAGCCCGCCTGGAGCACGTTTATTAAACACTTGTCAGATTACCCGGGACTCTAATTAGAGATAGCTTTAGACTCTAGTCGGGGCTAACAGATCATCCCACAAACCACTGGTTTGTTTAGCGCAGTGTTTCACTACTTGTTCAGGTTAAACACATTTGTACTAATTATGCTAATAAAATATGGATGAAGTGTACCTACATTCGAGTAGAGGGAGAGTGGAAAAACTCAGTACAGCCGACCAGGATTTGAGCCCCGTTCCCTCTGTCAACACCAGTCTAGTCTAACATGGGAGTGACACCTTAGACCATGCGGCCACCGAAGCAGGTCGTAATGAGGAAAGAAGAGGGGTACATCCTAGATATTGTTCTCAAATACTGACAAGTATTGTTAATGTTTTAAACGAGAGCCCTGCTTTGGGTGCTACAGGGGCTCCTCTACGACGGAGTGATGGGTTTGGGTTGTGTCAAGGTCAGGCTCCGTGTCTACCATCAGTTGCACCAACTTGTCCAACATATACTGGCGATATTGTGAGTTAGAGTTGGGTTGAATCTACTATTTTACGAGTCTGAATCTTGGAAAACATTATGAACACAAGAGGAATTGTAATAGTATAATAAGCAACAAGATTTTAACTTTCTTTCTTATCAACCATACATTCTGGTTAATTTACTTGTCTGGAGTCTGGTTGTACTATTTTTATAAATGGTTCGGAACCACCGATAAGTAGTATTAGTGATCTAGAACAAATTTCACGTGAAGACTTGGAAAGAAAAATCTTTTTTTAAAAAGATTTGTGTCTTGAATACAAAATTTTCTCTAATCCTCATCTTTTGAATATCCTTTAGGATTCCAGATTCCTATACCTAAATGTAAGCCATCTGAGGTTCTATAAATTGACAGAGTTATATACCCAACATAATGTGAACCCAGGAATCGTATGGAGACCAAATGTCCCGCTGGGATTTGAACCAGGTTCCTCAGTCAGTTGGTCAATATCCTGACCACAGTAGCCTTCAGCAGAACAGACACAATATTGTATTCATGTGTTATGATCAACTTGTTTCGAGAAATGGCTTAGGCTTTTGTAAGAAACATCTTGAGTAATTAAATTTATTATAATTCACAAGAGACCCTTAGATTTAATCGTAGATTCAGTTGGTATTATTATTATTAACTAATAATAATATTAATAATAATAACAACAATGCAAATTGATAAAAGTTATTATTATTATTATTATTATCATCATCATCATCACCGCGTCTTACTACCCGTTCGGGTTATACGCACTTACGCTAATGTGTAAGGGCAGGGTGATTGTGAGATGAAATGGAGTACCTACAGTTTAACGTGGGATCCGAACCACGGTGGAGGCCTGGCATTCCCCACATTCACAAGATGTCTTGTCAGAGGTGAAGGAAGGGTTTGGTAATCAGATAAATCTGTGCCGGGACCGAGGATTGAACCTCGGCCGCCAGCATATTGATAAAAGTGATTCATAGTTTAGTATTTATGTTTTTAGAGACGAGTCTAACCAACTCTTAGCCCACACAAAGTTATGATTTATTTCCCATTCAATTTCGAATTGAACGATAATTATCAACTTGAAGATGGAGCTTAACGTTGGCAAGACATATTTTTCCAATTGAATTACAAACAGTTGAACGATGGCACCTGAACTCAATATTTTTTATTTTAGCGCCCCAACGCTCTCGTCACTGAACTATCCAAGAGTAGCGCCGTGCCCAAGGTCGTTCTTCGTTGGTAGAACATCGAGGTAAGCACTAAGATAAAGGTTTAGAGTTTGATTTATTTTCAACTACACCAATTGAAAGATTAAGCAATAGAAATAACAATAGAAATATTACCTCATAATGGAATATTTTCTTTTGTTAAAATGTTTGGATGGAACCTTGAATATGATATCAGAGATTCGAGATAACTTTGGATTCAAGACCTTACTTTACGTCCATCACTGTTCCCAGCCTGTGGTCTCCACTAACGGCTTGCTAGGACTGTCGTAGCTTCATATGCCTTATAATATAACTTAAGACTAGGACAGGCACAACATCCATTCCCCGGCACGTTAATTCATCATAGATAAATTGGATTCGAGACTGATGTTCTAAAAAACAACTTTTTTTCAATTTCTCAAGTGAAATTTGTTTTAGAGCTATAATAATGATTATTATTGGTGTTTCAAAACCTATAATTATAAGATGAACTTAACAAGACCAATACTTTGGGTAAACTCTAATGTCAAATGCTAAATAAATTACTACAAAAGAAACCTTTTTTTAAGAAAGTGAATCTGATCTTTTTTTTTCTATCCTTAAAGATTTGAGTATTCGAGAAAATACGACCTTAAAAACTGACCCAAGTGAAGATGGAGAAGAAGCAGAAAGCGATGGCGCCCTGCATGTTGTTGACGCCATAGTTGCCTTCGGGAGTGACGGACTTGCTCCATTGGTTGGTGAGGTAGCAGAAACCAACAAAGAACAGGAACGACCACAGACCTGCAACCACACAAACGTCAACCACACACACGTCTGGATTGACAGTGACGGGTCATACGACCATCGATGAGAGTCATGGGTTAATTGTCCAGATGTTGATTGAGTCTAGATTGACAGTGACAGGTCATACGATCATCGATGAGAGTCATGGGTAGGTCGTCCGGATGTTGATTGAGTCTAGATTGACAGTGACGGGTCATACGACCATCGATGAGAGTCATGGGCTAATTGTCCGGATGTTGATTGAGAAATGTACAATTGTCAAATGTTGGTTTTACTCTACAAATATTAATTATTGTAATTTTAAAGATAGCCTAGATATGTATATATTTAAAATAAGTATGTTTTTAAAAAATTTATTTAAAAAAGGTTTGTTTTTTTCAAAACTTTAAAAGATTCTAAGTGTTAATTCAGATCGGTGCTCAAGAGCATTCTGGAAATCTCGCTCAGGCTCAAATAAAAATTAAATGATCATATTTAGCAAACAGCTAACTTATTCATGAAATGATTGTTGTATCAAGAAAACCACATCCCGTTATCGGTAGGCCACGTCTACCAACCTGAAAATCCTAAATCTCCCAACACGTAGTGTTTCCTTGTTTTAACAGACGACATCTGTTCAAACAAGTACTCCCCGGCCAGGAACCCTATGGAGGCCAAGAACGCGATCACTCCGATCCCGACACCGTAGTTGCAGGCGTTTGCGTCCTCATTGTACAGACACACCTGCTTCTCCTCCTTCAAGATCCAGCCTTGGGAGGAGATGCAGCCGAATACGATGATCGAGAATAGCTGCCGGGGTGAAAATAAAACTTGACACATGAATTACACGACAGTGCAGGGAAGAATGTTTGCCACACCGATAAGAATACCTTGATTTTCTTACCAATAGACATTTGAAGCGCCTTTTAGAAAATACAAACACATATTAGTGCGATAAACGTTGATAGCATTTCATTATATTGTTTGTACCTGGTGTTTTATTAAAAAGTAGGCTACACTAAATTCTAAAATATATATACGCTAAGTAGTATAAAGCTCTAAGCCAAATAGTAGTACTAAGCTACATGAGATAGTGATGCATACTATTTGATTCACCCAACGTTAAGGGCTAGTCTTAAATTGAGAATCATGGAATGAAAAGTTTATAAAAAAAATTAACTATTATTAGTGATTAATATTAAACTATTACTGCTCACAAAGCTGACAATCTTCAGTTATTATAAAACTAATAAGTAAACCCAAGTTAATTGTAAAGTTTGCCTTTAATATGCCTCACACATATAAATACATAAACAACTATGCCAATAATACTTGTTAGCCTAGTTTGATAGTAGAAATTATATCTGAGAGACTATAATATATAGTACCTACAAGTAGCACATTAAATAGCCCCTAATGTTGTAGTTCAATAAAATAAAATCTAAGAATTCAATGCCTACTTGGGCTTTTATGAAAAACTTAATTAGAGTGCACATAAGATTGATTGACTTTATTATAAAAATGTATTTAAAAAATAATTTACATTTATTGGTTTAAATTCACTTAAAATATTTGTAGATAGCATTTTAATTCAACTATTTTGAATAGACTACCCGAATAAAATAAAATGAGACAATATAAAGGAATGTTAACAATTTGCCCAGATAATTCTGACCTATATTCCAAATGATCAAAAAATCAATATTATCCCTCAATCGACTCGCCCCCTCTAGCTGGCGAATCATGGCCAAGTTGTCAAAATCGATAAACACTTTTTACAACACCTCTTGAATTAGAGAAAATCTTTCGAAATGGGATTTTGTAATTAAGTGTATAGAATGATACTTACCAAACATACTGCGCGTAAAATAACTTGAGGTCTTTGTATAAATTGTAAAGGATCAAACGGAGTACCTGCTTTACCACCACCGTACGCCCCACCTACGTCCATGTTTCTTTCCTTTAACTACCGTGTTCAAATATGTAATATATAAAACTATAGATATGTATTTTAGAAAGAGAAGAAACAAAAAATCTTTATGTAAATAATAATTATAAAAGAAATTATTTTATTATATATGTTTAATAGTAATTTTTTACTTTAAAATTAATATGGAAGAGATGTTGAAAACGGTCACACATCACATCATATTATTCCATACCTTAGATAAGAGCTAAGAATAGAAACGCCACACTAATGTTGGCAAATAGAACCACATCGCTAGCGCTCACGGCGTTAGTGTTGCAAACTAAAATGTTTGAATGGGTACGTTACACTCGGAACAAAAAACATTTTCTATTGCGAAATGCGTCCATATCATGAAATAAGTTTGAGGCAACGACAACAAGCTGTTGGTGGCCATGCTGGAAGGAAGGAAATTCTGAGTCTGTATAAAGTGGCAATAAATAGAGAATCCTAGAAAGCACTAAGGGATCATTTGTGACTTTCCTTGGTAATCCCTACATATGGTAAGCGTGGAAGCACATCGCCAGGCTAAAGAGGTTCATCGGGCCTGGTGCTGCACCTGGAACCATGTGGTCCAGGGGCTGGGTCCATTAAATATATAGAATATAATTATAATTCATAATAGTCTAAAATATATTATTTTATCATTTAAATTTTACTTCACTAATAACCACTACTTCAATTACTTTAAACCAATCACTTTTCTTAAAAAATTATACTGCCTGGAACCAAAACTGTCTCTAACACGTCACAGTTATTGAAATATTTTGGACGCGAACGTTGAAGTGTCATTGTCGTTGTTGCACCTCCTAGGAGTAATAAGTATATCTGGCTATCTAAAGATGGTATCTTTTTACTATTTTCTTTGGTTGGCGAGATGACGAATTTCCGGAATTGCCACCATAGGAGATTAATGGTTTTTACAATATCATACGTGATTGGTATTATCTTGTAGACCTATTTTCTGTCGTGAGTATGATTTTAATACCTAAAATCTTGTGCAATATCTTTGATTGTTTATTAAGTTTTGTTTTTTCACGTGTTAAACTTCATCAACATAATCTCCTATACATTGTCAAAATATTTGAATGAGTAGTGATTCACTGGTTCTAATTATATCACAGGTTGGTGGCAATTGGAGTGAACCAAGTTCCTGTGGGTTTCGTCTAGATTTAAAATGTCATCAAATCTATCGTCAGAATATTCCGAAAATACTTGCGTTGTCTGTTTTAAAGATGTTACCATTTATTCCATTGGTGATTGTGATCATCCGGTTTGCTACGATTGTTCTACCAGAATGCGAGTGCTCTGCCGTCAGAATGAGTGTCCCATATGTAGACAGGATTTGCCCAAGGTACGTTTTCATTTACTCAAGGTTTTCTTTTATAATTACGAACTGATTTTTTTTTACTTTGCTTTCCGTAAAATGTTTTAGTTAGTAATTAAAACTATATCAATCATTCTGTTTTGACCTTAATACCTACTATAGGCCCTTATGTTTTTTGTTTCAGGTTATATTTACAAAAGAAGTACGTCCCTTCAGGGACTTGAATAATTACACATACCTTATGGACAAAAAATTTAAAATATGTTTTGAGAGTGCAGCCATTCAAACAGCTTACAACAAACTACTGGAGCATATTTGTTTATTATGCCCTAGTAGACCTGCCTTCCGAACATTTCAAAATCTAAAAGATCATATGAAAAAGGAGCATGAGCTTCAATATTGCAATCTTTGTGTCGACAATTTAAAAGTAAGTATTTTGGATTTATATTTTTATGGGAATAAATATGTACCTGCTATGGTGGTCAAACAGTTTAAGGCGTTACTATACAACCGAGAGATCAGGGTTCAAATCTTGATCGAGTGTATTTTTTAAAATTTATCACCTTACTACAAGTTCGAGTTATATGCCTATATATACACAAATTGACTAGGTTTTTGGATTGGGAAGGCTTAATCGAGAGGAAGTGCAACCGCATTTGTGTGAAACACGCACCCTCTGTGGATCCGACCGGAATCACACCCCGATCTTCCTGTCTTCGACATTCTAGTCTAACATGAGCCTAGCGCGTCAGCTCACGCAGCCACCAAGGCCGTTTGATCAAGTGTACTGAGGGTAGTGTTGCCTAGATGGTTTTCAACTTTTCCCTCCTTGCAATTGTGGGTACACTTACTTTAGATTCAACCTTCGTGGATCCTAATGAGTGTAGAACACAAATAGGTTGTGGCAGTTGCTGCTAAAATATTCAGTTTCCTTAAAGGAATTTTTATAAGCTGATTGAAAAATCATCATCATCATCATTTCCAGCCTGTGGCCGGGTAAGTTATAAGATGCCTTTATCTTCTTCTGTTCGTCTACCATTCTTCTCTCACTTGCACACTTGCTGCTATCTGCTCCTCCCATTTCTTTCTTGGGATTCTTTCCTTCCATCGTCGTTACGTGTCCGTATCGTCCATCTCTCACACAAGGTGTCATCGGAGTAAACTTGTCCTGACAACACACGATACACTATGTAGGTATGTACATATGATGCCGCCTGTGCGTTGGTGCGAGTATTATTTTGATAACGGAACGAACTTTACAAAGTTTCATTCTATTAACAGGTAATCAGGTTCAAATGTATTAAATACGAATTAACCTTCGATGTTAGAGTTAGCTGCATATATGCGAATTCTCTCTTCAGTATTCAAAATTAAATAACAGATTAACCCAAGTTATTTTTCTGAAAGTCTACGATAATATGGAGGCATTTTGGAAATGCTCTCTCCTAGAGCAAACTGTGGATCATGACTACCAACACCAGGATAGTTAAACCAGGATCAATATTACAGTATTAGCATATCACAGATTTTTTTTTTCTAAGCTCAAGATAATATAATTTCCCCAGTCAGGTAATTTTATCTTGTAGAAAATATATATTTTTTTAAACCTTTTATGTTTTATTAAATATTAATTGTGGGCTAAGTCTTTTAATTAACTAAATGGTACAATGCTAGTTAGGATGAGGTTTCGTTTTAAGGAAATGAACAATCATTTGTCTAAATTGCAAAGATGATGTCATACCACAATAAGTAAAAAAAACCATGTACTCAATTTGGGATTGAACTGGGTCCTCTTTTTCAGAGTCTTAAAACGTTGACTCCATAACGTGAACCTGCAAGGGAGCTATGCCGAGTGAGCGGTGATAGTGCCTACATTTGTGGGTAGATGGTGTCATGTGGTCAGCGCAACTAACGCTCCGGCCATTATAGAGAGAGCTGCTACTTATTTATTCAAGTAGCTTTTCACTTGTCCTCGCGAGGTTGAGTTTCACCTCGTTCCAGACTCACTGGTTCACAGAGAAATTATGGAACCGCCGGGAATCGAACTCGATACTTCCGGATTTATGACCAGAAAATCTAGAATTCTAGGTTAAAATTTAAGAATTAAAATCAATATAAAGAGGAATCATGTCATCTGTTAAGTTAGTAGTAATAATAATAACAATAATAATGAATGTGATCGGTTAGATCTTCACCGGGGAAAGGCGATGCTATACCCGTGTGCAGTTGGCGCTTCACAAGAGGAAGGGAGATCCCGAGGACCGATCTCACCGGGGCCACCCCTTGTGCGAGTTCTGTGACGAGCGCTACATGGACACGGACGAGCTGTACCGGCACCTGCGCAGGGACCACCTCTTCTGCCATTTCTGCGACGCAGACGGTTTCCACAGATACTACAGGTCATTGCCGTGACTGGTTCCGGCCAGTGCACGCATACCAACACTTTAAAACAGCTTAGTTTGGTTCTTACCAACCCTTGAAAGCTTAGCCGGAAATTATAACTAAAATATACCTCTTTAAGGAAACCTCTTTCACCTTTTTTGAGGTAAATTTTGTTTGATGTAAGAAGGTACACGAAAGAGGGATTCTGTTGTTAACACTAACACCAATCTCGTGACTTAGATGTCATTTTATCATGACTTGAATTGCACGCTTTAACTCCCTCCTGATGAGTTTCGATTAAATGAAACCTGAACCATAATGTTAGATTTTCTTAGCAAGGCATTCATTATCTCTCTGTCCAGTAGCAGCAATGTAAAGTGTGAACTGTGTTCCTATTATAAATATTGGCTGAAAATTTATCATTGATCAAATGTGGGTTTATCCTTTCACATTGATAAATTAACAGCCAGGGGGGACTGGATGTTGGGCCTTTCCTAGTCTTAAGGTAGATTATATGGCATATGAAATTACGACAGGGCTAGCAAGCCAGTAGTGGAGAAAATATGGCTTGGATAAAAAACTGAGCCAGACCACAGGCTGGAGACTAGTGGATGTAAAGTAAAGTGTATAAAAAAATGTTGCAGCCCCTTGACTTGTTTCCGTAATACCTGACCACTGGTCGATCCCGTTTAGGTCGAATAGTCTGAACTCTACTCATGTTTTTAAATCCTATGAGCGCTGTTTTAGCGGTTCTGTTATCTGTTTAGTCTCCCTAATTGTTTATATTTTTTCGGAAAGCTCGAAGCCCTCGAACGACCTGTGATGTTTGATCTGTTGTCGTGTTCCAGTTCCTACGACTTCCTCCGGGACCATTTCCAGTCTGAGCATTATCTCTGTGAGGAGGGGGACTGCCTCGAAGAAAAGTTTACTTGCGTCTTTCGCTCGGAAATTGATTTGAAAGGTATAACATGCCAAGCTTACATTTACTATTTTTACTGTACTTTATTTACAATCTTTCCGTGAAGGATTACACTTGGCTCTATCTTACAAGCTACTTCATGATGTAATGCATCCAGGTAAAAGTGCTACAGTCCGATTTTATAAAGAAAGGCCTTTTAGGAAATACAAAAATAAATATAATCAAAATTGACAAAATTTTACTTTATTAATATAGCCATTTAATAGGTATTGATTAGTGGATTGGGAAATATACTTTATCATCATCATCATAGTAGTTAATAAAAATGGATTAAAAAAGTTATATTTATTTTTATTCAATAGATTATCGATATATCGTTGCAAAAACTTCATCACTAATTTCTGGCAAGCTAACATGCGTAGGATCAGTTATGGTGGACGACTTGAAATTTTTGTAACGTGTCAAATGTGTTCTTCTTTCCGTTTGAAAAATCCGCAATTTATTGAATTAGTTTTGAATTTTTTGTTTTGTGTTCAATAAATATCTCTAAGATTGTGAGATTAAAGTTTCAAGTGATCACGTGTTGTAATGTTCGAGTTAAAGTTTAGATTTAAGGGGGAGAAGGGTATCTTGCACGTTAGATTGTCTGCAACGATGCTTGGAGAAATAATGAAAAAGGAAATGTTTGAGAATTGGAATTTAGAATCGAATAATCGATAAAATCAGGTATTATGACATCTCTAGCTATGTTGCAAACATACTAATGATCTTGAGAGAAGTGCAAATTATGTAACCACGTCAACATTTACCTGGAGTAAAGTTAAATATACTAGGATTTCGGTGGGAAGACCAGTAGAAGTTAGTTACTAAAGTTACTAAAACAATTTTAACACATTCATAAATCAGGCCATGCTTTCTGAAGCTGGCACTTTTGATCTATAAAATAACACACCTAAAATAGTAAAATGTTATCAAAGTTGGCCGCAAATGAATATGTTTGAATTTTCTCTACTGTTCTTCCAACCATAATCAGGGTTTAGTTATATAGTATCCCATAGTGCACCTGGTCAGAATCAAACACAGAAGTAGTGTGTCGCATTATTCTTGGAACATTTATGTTTTCAAATTAACGATGTGACGATTCATGTTTTCCCCGATTCTTAAAATTTAACCTCAATCCTGATTCTTCATACATTAACAATTTTGACCCATTTTTTTCCATACTTCCAACCACACATTTAGAATGTTATTTATTTATATAATTGGTAAAAAAAAAGTGTAATTAGTTAAAAGAAACTTGCAGCCACATTTGATTTATTTCGCTAGAACACACAAGAATTAAAAATGTGTCCGACACCTTAGTTAAGTCGGTAGCGTGTGTCTACTGAGCTAAGAATCCAGGGTTCGATTCCTGGCATGGCCGAAAACTTATCGTTGGTGAAATTTGGGTTTCCCTTTCGGAGCGACGGCTGGGTTTTGTGTCTCTTCTAGATTCAAGTTAGTTAATTTATATGGCGTGTGTTGATACGATCGATATGTTCAGTGAGTGCAGGCTAAATCATAATGTTAAATTATCTGATTCTTAATGTTGCCATTTTGTTTGGATGCCGATACTTTACTTTACTTTCCTGGGATTTGAGAGCTTTGACTAGCGGACCATTTGTACCTCTTTACAGAAAACCTGCCGTCAGTACGTTCTAGTAATCCATGCTATATATGTCAACAGCTCATCGAGCGTCGGTCCACGGCCGCATGATCGGAAAAGCGGCGACGAAGCAAGCGCGGACGCTAGAGCTGGAGTTTACGCTCGCGCCTAGACGAGACCGGATGGAGGCAGGGAGGAGGGGAGGGGGGCGCCCGAGAGGACGAGCAGACTACGAGATGCCCCCCGGTGCGATGGGCGGAGAAGTGGAGGAGGTCCAGCCAGTGTTCAACGGGGGGTCTCGTATCAACACTAACAACATAGAAGAATTCCCCTCCCTGGGGGATGCCCCGGCACCTTCGGCTTCCACCAGGAGAACAGACACGAGGAAGGTTGCCATCGGTAACGGGGGTGTCACCATAAGGACGTTGAGACAGCCCCCTCTCGCCATCACAGATGAGAACTTCCCCGCGCTGGGCCCCGACGGCGCTGGGTCCATGGGTTGCAAAACTCTGCGGCTCAGCGTTAACAGTGGCGGAGGGCAGGACCGGCTCGGGAAGTCCGGGGCTAGTGTGGTGAAGAATAGCGGGGGTGCTAAGCCCCCCACTAATGTATCTATCCACGTAAATCATCACCGACCTGCCATGACCCGATTGACCAGCAGCAGAAACATCCATATCAGGCCTTCCAATAGCACCCACGATGATGACTTCCCCTCCCTATCCGGTTCTAAGACCCAAGCTGATGACTTCCCCTCCTTATCCGGCTCTAAAACCCAAGTTGATGACTTCCCCTCCTTATCCGGTTCTAAGCCTAACAGCTCCTCTGCACACTGGGTGAGCTCTCAAGGTCACCATGGTGGGGCCAAGACCAGGGTTTTGCCCCCACCACAGCAAACCAAACCGTTCAAGCGGGAAGAAGACTTCCCGAGTCTGAGCTCCAAGCCTGTGGCCCCCCCACACACAAAAACAGACCCACAGATCAAGAAGGCGACCTCTCTCACCATACCTGTGACCAATTCCTGGTCTCCCACGCGGGATTCCGCCGAGGGTTATAAGCAGCCGGCGGTTGTCAACGGTCTCGTCAACGCCGGACGTTCCAACAATGTTCAAGGGAACATTAAGGTCAAGTCCAAGAAGAAGAAAAGTAAAGGTCAGGTCAGTTCCAGTAGTGCCAACAACAGTTCGGATAACGAACTTTCTTCCAGTTCCCGGTCACCCTGTAGAGACGACACTAGTAAGAGCAAGAAGAATTCTGGACCTAGAGAATTCGAGGAACTGTTGAAACAGCAGTTGCTGAGCCACGACAAGAAAGACGCCGATAAAAGCGGGAAAAAGAACAAAGAGAGTTTGACCAAAAGCTTGCCTGAACGAAAACGGTCGGAACTGTTGATAGGGAATCTTTCGCTAGACGATAACTCGGATAAGGTGAACAACGAGAACTCCTTCGGGGACCAGTCGAGCGTATTCGGTGAAGAGTTTCCCATGTTGGGAAATGCAGGAAGTCGCCCACCTGGATTCTTTGACTTCCCGACGCTCCAAACTCGGAGCATACCGGAGCCGCCGCCCGGATTCTGTGGGGCCCCCGCCAAGGGCCCGCCGCCGGGGTTCTCTGTGACGCTAAACTCGGTGGCAAGACTCCAACCCAACGGGCTGACCTTCACGAGCAGCTCTGGCCAGAACTACCCCATCTCCCCGGACGGCAGCGTCGCCGCACGCGCGTACCACCAGCCCCACGGCTTCGAGAAGCGCAACGAGGCGCTCGTCAGACGGATACAAGACGCGCTCAGAGACGGATTGTCCGTGGACCAGTTTCGGGATATGTCCAAAAGGTTTCGGCAAGGGGTCGTCTCGGGTGAAAAGTTTTACAGTTACTGCCTTTCTGTGATGGGGACCGAGGCCTTCTCGGAGATATTCCCCGAGATCCTGGTCTTGCTGCCCGATATCGACAAACAACAAGTACGTCATGGGTCGGATTCAAAAATTGTGTAATAGTAACTAAACATCAACATTCTTTATTTACCTTCATACATTCAGTTAGGTGTTAAATTACTGGTCTGGGGCCTGGTTGTTAAGTCCATCCTATTATTGGTTTTGAATCACCAAAAAGCCCATATCAGAGCTCTACATTTAATTTGTATTGGTTTTTTATTTTGGGATTTGAGTGTCCCATCCTCCCTAATTACAATAAATTTGGCAACGCTGCCACAAATATACATTTTGATAGGGGGGGTTATTGGAAAAGATAAACTATCAAATTAACGGTTGGAATACATTATACATATTTTAAACACAAAGCATGATTGTTTTTACATTCTCGGTTAGATCATCTATGTACTTTATTTGTTTGTCAAGGTTCGCCCACAAAGTGCTCTATTGTGTGGATGTGATTAGTCAACTCCCAACAGTTGTGCGGATTTGAATCAATTAATATAAAATATTCTCAAATTTGATACAAAGTTTGAATATTAAAATAAAATGATATTAGCTTGCCTTTGTGGGAATGAAATTTTCACTTAAGGAAAATTTCAGACATTTTCTTACAAGAACGGGACAGGAAAATATTTTTTAAATAATTTTCCAATTTTAGGTTTGTATTTATTTTTTTAGATTTTACAATTTTAGTCTAAACTTAGCACTCTCCATTCATTCCAATAAAAAAAACACTTATAATTTGGCATGTTGATAAGAAAAGAATCAAACTGTATATGTTCAAATAAGGTTTTTAAAACATGGGGAGGCCCAATGTTTATTTTGTTTTAAAAGTTAGATAATAGAGGAAATAGGCCAGAGAGGTATAATAGAAACAAATTTTATAATTCTTACAAAGTTATTTGTGAAATAAAAGCTACTGAAGCTTAGTCTACTTAATGACCCCGAAAAATCTAGGAAGTAATTCCCCTGCTTAGGCTTAGTTTTTAGATAGAAAAACATATTTTACAACTACTTTGTAAACATAACTGACGATATAATTAAATAACAGTTACACCACTTACAATTAATGGTAATATTTATTCCTAGAGAATATGTTTTTAGTGCAAAATAATATAATTTTAGTCATATTAACATTAATTTGTAATGTAAATAACAAAAATTGAACAAAAAACTATCTTAGGTTAGTGACGAAACTTTGGAATTACAGAATCCAGAATTTTACTTTCCAATCGAAGTTTGTTTTTAGCGCACATCTTACTACCCATTCAGATGTTATTCGTATGTACAAACTTCGCTAATGGTGTTAGAGAATAGGAAGGTTATATCTATAGGAAATGTACCTGCATTTGTGTGCGGGGGGAAGCGAAAAATAAGTTTTTTAAACCCTCATATTACCCTGCCAAGATTCGAACCTTGATATCCCTGTCATTGACAGTATAATCTAGTGTGAGATTGACGCTTCAAACCATGTGTATATTGGAGCGGGTACTACAACTTCAAATTATAAATGCTTTACATTGCAGCTAATTTATTAATTACATTTAAAACGGTGACCTGGTGGTCTAGGGGTAAGGTGTGAGACTTCTGTGCTGGCGGCCGGGGTTCAATCCTTGGTCGCGGCAAAGATTTATCTGATTACCAAACCCTTACTTCACCTCTGACAAGACATCTTGTGAATGTGGGGAATGCCAGGTCTCCACCGTAGGATTCCACGTTAAACTGTAGGTCCTTCATTTCATCTCACAATCATCCTACCATTACACATTAGTGTAAGTGCGTATAACCCGAACAGGTAGTAAGACGAGGTGCTTATAATAATAATACATTTAAAATGTGTGTGAGTTGTATCTAAAGTGTTTGAATGAACTAGTAGAAAATACAAAGCCAGTGTCGGCCTAAAGTTTTAAACTACATTTAGGTACGTTCAAACGAGGTTTCCTTGTCTCAAATTGAAAATGAATTTAAGAGGATCATTGTTTTGTGTTCACAGGAACTCTGGTCCACACACAACTCTGGCTCCAGTCTCGTAAGTCATTTGAACAAAGCCCTACAAGAGTGCGCATCGTGTAAACAAGTGATCTCGCACACAGACCTGCGTCATCACGTGGGTAGTCATGCCTTAGAGAACCACTTCCCCGCACTCAACGTGACCGAGTTTTCGCCCGTAGCTTGGACCAAGACCAAATAAAACCCTTGCCGCCGCCGGACAGACATCTACTCATAACCCCACTTTATATTACTAAAACATAGCGACATGTTTAGCATACAAACCTATGTGGACCAGTTGCTCAAAGGTTCTAAATTTATTGAAAAGTTTAAAAAGGATTGTGAACAAAAGCATCGTTAACAAGTAATATTTATAAACATCTATAAATTATTATAAAACTTTATTCACTGTGTATATATATATATGTAAATAAAATTATATGTTAATCTTGTTAGCTTTATTTTTATACTGTTCTATGTATTTTTTATTAATTTTTTTTTTGCGATGAATTTAAAAGTATTATTGATAATTCATTGAACCTTTGTTGCAATACACATACAAATCATGAAATTATTTTGCGTGCACTCAAAACTTTTAGGGCTGAGGTAAAGATTGGTTTGTTACCTTTGCCCCACTGTTGAAGTGTGATTTAGCTCATTGCTAGCCAGGTATGAAACTTTAGTGTTGGAGATACTGTTAGAACACCTAATATAATCTAAAATGGTTGGGAGAGGGGGGGGATAATGTTTTGTAATTTGGGAAGAATTTGTTAGTTTTTTAAGATTCAATTGTTTGTCTGGCATAATTTTCTCTATTCCTGCCGTATCGTAATCTCAATTGATTTCATTTGTATAATCTTACATGTTTTCAAAATTATGTAAAATAAAGTTGAATTTGACAAAAAAAAATGTTTTTACAGCTTAGCTTTTTTTAATCATACTTTTAAGAATTAAAATAACTTTTCACTACGGGTGTGTCAAATCCACATGTTCAATTCGAAGCAAACTTGAATAAAAAATAATATATTGTAGTTATTTCATTCTAATCTGATAAATCAAATGATCACAACATACAATTCAATTACTTCGGGAGTTTTCTTAATATGAATATTAAATCTATATATTTTCCGAAGCATAGTCGAAGCTGATATTTGTTTTGAAACTTTGCACATCTCTAAGGTTAATTACTAAGAGTTTGCCTAATCACCGATAACTAAATTGATACAACTCAAACCAGTCGTCGTATAGGTGTGGTTTGCCATATCCTAGCTTAAAAATCGTAATTGAGACGAGAGAAGAGTTTACCGTTAAAAAAAATACGCCCCTATTTATCACAAACTGTGTGTGGTGATTAGCTACACGATCAGACCTAAGAGCTGAATTCAAATGAAATAACATTATCACTGGAATTAATCCAGGCCTATATCCTATCCAGGGCAAGTAGTTGACAAACTATCGGAAGGTTCTTTATATCAATTATCAAACATTGTCTGAAAGTGACTGATTTCAACCTCAAGTAGGAAATGATAAGGTAGTATTAAGAAATTATCTTTTCTTAAGTTGGTGAATGTGGGGGAATACCAGGCCTCCACCGTGGTTCGGATCCCACGTTAAACTGTAGGTCCTCCATTTCATCTCACAATCACCCTACCATTACAACATTAGCGTAAGTGCGTATAACCCGAACGGGTAGTAAGACGCGGTGATAATAAGTTGACATTAGTAATCAACTATTCACAGGTCAATTTAGTAAAATGTCTCCATCTTCCATCATTCTTCTCCTCTCACTTAAAACACTTTATCTGCTTCTCTCATCTCTACTTTCTCATGTACTCCCTGTACCAACACTATTTCTCGGTAAACTTAATTCCTAATCCTGATTTTCCTCGCGACAGCTAACGCCCCGCAATAAAGAACATTCTGTTCGCTGTCTCCTGGTGTACAGGGGGTCATATGTTGTTACAAAGCCACCCTGGTTTGTGTCTTAACTAGGGCCATTCAGGTACTCAATATTACTTGTTCAATATGACCAATGGAGGGGGAGTGAAAATACACTATACCCCCACTAAGATTCAAATCTCCCGGCCATTGGCAGTGCATCCCGTTGTAAGTGAAGCCTTTGACCATAATGGCCAAATCTCATGGCATAAAAAAAATCCCTCAATTTTTCGAGTGGGAATCAACATTTTGTAGGACCCACTTTGGTGGTTTAACTCTCTACTCTCTTGGACTAGACTGGCAAAGACGGGGTTAGATTCCCATCGGATGCGCCGAGAGTGGTATTCCACTCTACATCCACGCAAATGCGGGTACACATGAACATGTAGTAAGGTAAGGTGTTGAAACAAAAAGCTGTCCATAAGATTAATTTAAAACATGAGAGGTCAGATAATTATGTAAAAGGAATAAAATAGGCAGAAAAATGAGGAATAAAGCTAACTTTAGGCAAAACATTACAAAATGGTTATTAAGTACAACATAAAATTACATTTACTTTGCTTCTGCTTACAAAGATAAAGCTTATTTTACATGGAATATTCAGGAGTTTACAGCCTTTTCTCTGGTTCAATACCAGTGGCGGCTCGCGTATAAGCACTGCGGAACTGCAGCACCCCCTATTTCCATTTGATACTATCGATAACATTGAATATGAGTCCTTTTTTCTTTAATTCTTTTGTAGTACAATATATATTCCTTAAGCTTAATGTCAGTACTTCAGTAGTCATTCCCCAGTTTATGAAAAATATACAAAAAATCTTTGTATGGAACTGTGTGCTTCACAGTGCCAGCGGCGTGGTGTTTTGACTGTTGTTCACGTGTGCACATAGGAGTGGGTTGTGGAGGAATGCGGGACTGCCAGGTAGAGAGAGCACTGTTGTTCTCGCAGTGCCGGCTCTGGCGTGATGGTGGAAGGAAGTGGTTTTTTTTTTACTCAGCGTGTGTTGTGCTTAAAAACCGTGTACCATATTCCTGAATGTGATAAAATGTATAAGAGTGTAGAATTAAATTATTATTCTGCTTCAAAGACTAAATGTGATTGCAGTACTTACAATGGAGAAAAATTTCCTCAATTTGTCATTCAGAGATCAAGGGGGAAGTTATTGAACTTTTTGCACAGATTAAAACAAGAAGAATGGATTTCATTTTTAAATGAATAGATCAAGCTTTAACTGTAATAATTTAAGTAAAAAAAAATATTTTTTTAAATATTTCACCAAGTTCCTGAATAAAATTTTCTTTTTATGTGTTTCTTTCCGTTTACACATAATTAAAACAAAGGCTAAACATTTTCTGAAGCAGCCCCCCCCCCTCCCCACTAATTTTAGCTACAAACCGCCTCTGTTCAATACCCCATTCAACCATATTTTAAAATAAATTAGAACAGTTTAGGTTTGTAGTGTGTTGTAGGGCCAGAGTTTGTGGTGTAAAACAAAACTACATAGTGCTAGCATACAAACAAACTGTATCAGATGAGTGCTAGACTTTGCGGATAGAGGGCGTCATGTGGTCAGCACTATGATCCCTCCAGTCATTAATCTCAGTTTTCTAGAATGGGACTATTACTCAGTTGTACTCACAAATTCTGAAAGTGCGGGGGATTTAATACCGGACCTCTGGACCTGTAGCCAGGAACTGTGTACAATCCAATTTTTATATGAAGAGCCTTATAAAAATTACAAACTGATTCATCCTGGTCCAAATTATTAACATTCTACTATATTATTATTATGTGTAGTGATAATATCTATCGAAAGGGACAGTTGAAGATAACATGACTTGATGTATGAATACATGAAAAGTAGATCTAATAACTTTTCTGTCAGATAGGGTCCTGCCTTTGAAAATTGGTCTGTCACCTCCATCCTCCCCTTAAGGGTATAACGCCTCAGCTAAGAACCTTTATATAACATTTTGTTTCCATTTGTCAAGGATTATCAAGACAACCTTAATTATGAAAATGTGTGCGTGCATTACAGGACAGTTAAGTGCTCATAGACTTTGCCCCATTTTAAGGAGGATCCTCTGATCTACAATTTGAAAACAAACTTATCAAGTTTCTAAATGTGGAGCATGTTTAACAGATTTGAAAATAATAAAATGATGACATTTTAAATTAAATAGTTTGTTTTTATAAACTACTAGTATGTCTTAAGAGAATTGGTTGAGCTTGGTGGTCTTTGGGTCCCCGTGTCAATAGCGGCAGGCGTGCGAAAGAACCTTCGAAGGTATGGTAAAAAAAAATACCTTTCATGGCAAAATCGGTAGAACCTTTTGCTCTCTCATAGAAATTCTTGTGTGCTGATATAACCAGTGTTCGTTAAATACCTTAGATAAATATATAAAAATAAATCTAACAGGAATAATTTAGACAAATTTGAAGATTATAAACTTTACATTAAATTTTTTTTTAGTGGTCAAATATTTATAACTTAATTAATTCATATTAGCAAAGGGTTATTCCAAAATTATTAGTAAAACCGGCCGTTTCCAGAAAGAATCACGATTTTCTTTCCTTTCTCACCACACATTCATGTCAGGCTGAATCTATAGGAAGTGTACCAGCATTAGTGTAGAATGAGATTGGGAAACCACCTAAACAGGACACGAACGTGAGTCTCCCTCTGAAAGATTGAGATGTGGCAACAGAAGCAAACAATGACACATAGAACAACCTTTATTGATGTATACTGGTCTTTTACAGTACAGGATGGTATAAATAAATTAAAAGCACTTACTTGCGTCTAATCAGGCTATAAGATAATTAATTTTCTTATATAATACATGTAGCGAAAAACATTTCCAGATATAGTAACTTAAAAAAAAAGTTATTCGTAATCCATTACGTTATCACTTTTTTATATAATAAATTTGGCTTACCAACCCTGGTCCCCTTATTCTAAACTTCAAACGCCCAAAATATATGTTTTTATTATATTTTTTTATTTCCACCAAAGGAAGTGTTACGTCTACTTTACAATATAGATTATTATAACAAATACTATTGCCAATATCATCGATTGTTTTTTTCTTTTTTTTTAATTATTGATTGAGTTCCTGCAAAGACAAAAACACACACAGCCTTTGGGTGATGTCTTTCTTCAACAACTTACGACACATGGTCATCGCAGGAACTTCTAGCGTACACTTTGCAAAGATACGTACGTATATATATATATATTTGGTTAACAACATGTGCCAAAAAACAGTTCAATAAAGAAAAGAAAAATTCTATTACCACTTTGAAACTATACATATAAAAAAAAGTATAGGTCACAGCAAAAAGTTTTAATTATTACTTGCTATGGCAATGATATTCTAATTACAGGCACAACCAGTTTTAATGTCCTTTTCTAAAAAATATAAATGAGATTTAAAAAAAAAAGCTTTTGAAATTGACAGTTGTAAAACGTCCTCTGAAAAATGGTGGAAACACTTCTGATAAGATTATTTTACAAACAGTTTTAAACAAAATCTAACATTCATTTTATAACATAACAGAATTGCAAAAAGAATAAAAATAATTAAAAGTTAAAAAAATTGTCTACACATGTAGTTACAAATAGTCTAAATTTAGTGACACAAAGCTTGAATCATTGAATCACCCAACAAGAGTTTTGTGCCGAATATAACTTTGCCAAGAACACCGATCATTGTCTAACGATTCCTTGGATCACATTCTAAAAGGAAAAAATACACACAAGGAGAAAGAATCGGTTTTGAATTTGATTTCAGGTTTGACAATAGATGAGCGTTTCAAAGATAACTAATTCTGTCAACGAGAAGCCTTTTTGGACCTAAAGGTATTATAATGGTCTTTGTTAGCATACGATAGAATGTTAGTGAATAACTGAATGAATAACAGGCATTCAAAAATAGCCAACAAAATTACTAGAACAAATACTAACAATTTAAAAACAAATTACCTCTAAAATAGAGGGTTCTTTTACTTTCCAGAACAAAAATATAAGTTTTGTTCGGGGTAAAATGTATGCCGCAAAGATCACGAAACCAATTGATAAAATCAACATAGTTAAATTATGTTAATTGTGCTATTAACATTTAGCCAACATTCGTTGGCTGATGGGTTGAGTAATTTACCAACTACTGGGATATAATGTAACGTTAAAACAGGACCAATAAATATGTTGTGAGGTGTCAATTCGATCAAGAAGAGCAAATAGAGAAATGTAGACTGGGCCAAGAAAACCCCAAACTGTACTCCCGATTTTAATATGAAGGAAACTTTAGAAAATAAAAATATACTTAATGTGGTCAACTTAGATGACACGACTTGACGTATCAACACATGAAAATAGTCTAGTAATTTCTCTAAGATATTACTGTACAAGAGTTATAAGCAAGACCTTAGGACTGTTATTTTCAGGTTCCGACCGCGAAAGTGTTCTTGGCAAGGTCGGAAACACACAGCACATTATGTTACAAAGTTATTAGGCCTTGAATCTCTTTTACACACATGCTCTACTTACATTAAATATTTTTACTTTTTTTTTATATCATTTTTAATAAAGTGGTGTAACCTTTATAAGATCATATAGTTATTGTATTACAAGTACGAGATTACAATGCATTATTAATGTTATTAGAATTGTATTTATTAATCATATAAATGTTGGAACACAGAGTGGAGTCAGAAATGTGTGATGTTCATTTTGTTTTTTAATGTATTTACTTTAAAACATTGTACCTCTAGTTTCCAGTCTCTAAAACAAGATATTGATGAATACATGTAGGTGTAATGTTCGCCGCCTGGAGCGCTTGATTCACCCAACGTTCATGATTGGTAACAATATAATCTAATATGTATATTATATGCATTACGATTACTGGAAAACATTTCATTGTCAGGTAAGATTTTTTTCCTATAGTTATTTAATTTTTATATTTTATATATATAAAAACGTTTTTTTTTGCACAAGCACATAAAACTATTATTTAATTATTCACACAGATATTTTCAAAAGTTTTTTTTTTGTTCATTAATTTTTTTTTCACCCCCTTTTTATTTGGATCACATGTAAGCTTTCTTTTCTTCAGCCCTGAGCAACATGGTGATTTCTTGCGGGGAAAAAAAAAACGGTAAATAGTTTACAAGTTCATTAAACAACCGCCAAACCTAAGAGAGGAACCCGAGAATAATTAAAAAAAAAAAAAACGAGAGACAAACAAAACTTTTCCCCCTAAGCAGAAAAAAGTGTTAACCAAAGTGTATACTCCTGACATCTATCAACAATACACTCAACTGAATCTTGCACGGTTTCCTTTTTTTAATTTTTTTTTTTTCCATAAAGCTAACACAAAAACTTAAGAAATATTTACAAATTACATAGTTATCTTACAAATACCATACATATAGTTTGAGAACAAAAAATCTTATATTTAATAATTTGTTACAATGACATTACAGTGTTGCCATCAGTCAAATATAACGACAACCCACGTCTACAGCAGAGTAAGCAAGAATATGGAAATAGTGACAGTTAAGTGTAACGGTTGAACTCGCTAAGCGCGGATCGTTAAGCCTGTCAGATTATCATCACTAGTCACTCTGTCACTAATTTTGAACACAATTTTACAAAATGAGCAAAGTAATTAGAACACCTCTTTTAAAACTATGCATTAGTTAACATAAAAAAAATACTAAAGACTAAAATTAATTACAACTGGAAATGTGTTAAATAACATATGTTTGTGACATAAAAGCACTAAGACTAACTATTAATAATATGTACACAATTTCCACGCACCGTTGTGCGCAGACAGATGGTAATAGTTTGTCATTATTCAACTTTGGTAACCCAACAATAGAGAGGAAACGGACTGCTGCGTCTCTCATTGCACTTCTTTTTAACACCCCCAGCAATATTTAAATTTATCGATCAACTTTCTAACCACCATTCAACACTAAGCGAAATACCAAAAAACCCCGGTAGATTTATTTACACTTCAATGAGCAATCACTAGAATAAAAGGAGGGGATTAGTTTCCACACCGAACCAAAACAGAGGTACTGTTAGAAACAAAAAAAAGTTTTTGGAAATGTGAACATTGAATCGCAAGTGACTTGGGACCTACACTAAATAGCTTCAGTAATCAAGATAATTTAAATTATGTATTGGTAAACTAACAACGTGTGTAATTAAGTCTACATGCAGTTATCTGTCGCTCTTAACCAAAAGATTCAACTTAATTGATAGCTTAATTATTACATTTTGAGCTTGTAAGTCAATGAATGCACTTTACAAAGACTTCTGTGAATATTTTTCATTAAAAAAAAGTATGTCAGATGTTTTTATTTTCACATTAAACATTTAAAAATAAAAAATACTGCAACTTGAGTAAAATCTGTAGTAATACAACAAAATAAAATTTAGTCAGTACTTCATGCCAGGAAAAAAAAGAAGTAAAAATATAATTTTCTTTGTTAAAACCATGAAAAAAGTTAACATTGTCCTCCCCCAATTAAGTAAAAAGTGTTTGGCACTCCACAACATGACTGTGTACCCCCCCGAAGTGTGCAGAAAGAGACGAGATTCTAATCAAAACAAAAAAGGATTCTAACGATAAATGCCCAATGGATTTTATTATAGACACTCATCAAAAATTGGGTTACTAGCGCCTTGGACCTCCCTATAGTGGACTCTAAAACACTGTCGAAGTTCAGCCACATTAATAACCAATGGGGAAGTGATCAAGGAAACAAGTTATAATAGTCTCTTAATGGGAATAACATGTTTCATGAACTCCATAAAGAAACCATACTTATTGGGTAATAACAACAGCACCAATTTTAAACCTACAAAGCGCTTTTAGTGGGTTACAATTACAAATTCTTTCAAAACTCTTTGCAAAATTTGATTGCAGCCTCTGATAAATATAAAAAAGTTATGAGATTTTTAATTATAAAATACTGATTTCTTAAATAATCATGGGTATCTCACCGCAGACTCAAAAAAGGCGAGGTCGTCGATTTCTCAGTTCTGAAAATGCCCACCTATTTTGCAGACCGAGAGAGTCAACGGCCCACCACCAAGGCCATGCCGGCGAAACACTAACCACTCACACACAGACCGATACAATGCCCGCACCAATCGCAACACAATATCAAGCTTTCATTTGGTGTTGTGTTTCAATTCATCACAATTCTACGAGACCACATAAACTCAAAAACATGTATTTTTTTTATATTCACTAAAAATAAGTCATAATAGTAAAATAAACTTAAAAGGTAGTAACAAAAATTAATCATTAAATGAGTGAATGTTTCAAGTTTTGACAAGAGATTTTGGTTAATCTTTAAACAAGACTATCAGTCCTCGAATAAACAGGATGTCAGCTTACTTTAGAGCTGGATGTCATTCTCGCTAAAGGAGAAAGAGTTTTTAACTAATTTTGGGTAGCTGACAAGAGCGCTCGATTCACACGTTCGTTCGCAAACCCTGACCTAGGACGCACGGGCAGAAACACGGGATAACCCACAACACCAGATTAAAACAGACCGATATTTTGGATTATCAAGCTATAAATTTGTGCCACGACACTTGTAAACACATCGATACATTCCATTTAACCATTTGTTTCAAATCTCTTCATAACACCCCAGAAGCAGTCTGGGGGCCCTACATTTGGAAATTTGATTGGCTCTTCCAATCAGAGCAGGTCAATTTGAAACCAAGTTACACTAACGCAACGGGACTGAAATCTTATGATTGGTTCAAAGCGAGTTACTCGCCCGTGTTTCTGTGCTGCCGACGTGTAAATCTACAGCGAAACCTGCTATGACCAACATTCAATAAGACACTATAAAGGTCGAAGACTATGAAGTTCCTTCAAATGATCAGCGACACGATCTTGCTCAGACATTCTTGTCATCAGCCCCCACTAACAAGACTAACACAGATTAAAAAAAAAACAGAAAAAAAATAATATTAATATGAACACAAAAAAGACATTTTCAATAGCACACACTACATACATGCTAAGCCTCGATCAAAAATACATCACAAAAAACACACTGATCAGTTTGAAAAAAGAAATATATATATATAATACATAATGTACCATGTTATTGCAATATGAGGCTGCCAACAAGACAAAATTATGTCCTGTTTTGTACTTATTAGGAAAGCTGTGATGATTTTAATATAAATATATATATATGTATATAAAAGAAATATTTTTGGGGGGGAAAACGTACCTAAATTGTTTCATCTTTACAATATAATTTCATTCATTCCTAAAAAATAAAAAACTGTATTTTTTATCTTCTATTAATAATTTAATAAAATGTCAGGTACTGCACCTATCACTTCCATGAGCAGAGTCTGTTCATTTACCTGTCAGGAATAACTGTGGCACTCGATACACTTTACAAATTAAAACAAAACATATTCTAGCAAACACGAGTGAATGTTACTGCGTAGAAAGCAGTTGGTGCATTGAAATATCACAATGGGGGAGGGGGNGGGGGGGGGTTGACACAGCTCACGCCGCACTGCTACCTACTTTACATTATAATTAATTTTCATTTTTTTAAACAAGTTTTTTTATATATATATATATTTTCCCCCCAGGGTTGTTCTTGATAATTAGCGTCAATACACAAAGAGCTTAAGATTAAAATCAATCTTGGATGGGCCTAAGTCCAGACGCAAGTTTTGGCTTCGTAAATGCTTTGTTCAACTTTCCATTCTATGGAATAACTGGCGTCTCACGAGTATTTCTAAACTGCGGTTGTGCTAATATTCCTTTTTTTTAAGTTTTTATCTTTGAGCATTTGAATAGTTGGTCAACCTCTTGATTTTTTTTTTCTTTAACTAAGGTTGGTTAAATGGCACGCATCCAGAAGTGTTACCACATTCTTTCGGGAGTTTTTTCTATTTGAGATTACGGGACAAAAAATACGCAGGGTATTTGTAATAATGGAAATAACAGTCTTAAACTAGTTAAACCAAGGGAAACAAAATAAATAATTATTATATCATACTAAACATTTGTTAAAGTGGTAAGACTTGAGTCAAATAAGTCAAACTCGATAAAAGCTTTGCAAATAATAACAATAATACAAAAGTTATGGAAATAAAGAAAGATAACACTACGTCCAAGACTTTACAACGTAATTGTAAGAGAGTGGTGCGATGTAATATGAATGTTCGTATTTAGGTGGTCCGAGAAGGGGATTATCATCCAAAACCGTGCCGAGAAAGGAATATAAGTTGAGGCCAACATCTTTCACCACACGAGTTCTTCTAGTCGCTCGTTAACAAACTACATTCAACAACCAACTCAGCGGTGTATTTTGAAACACATTGAAAATAAAATATATTAATAGTTCTGCTATTGCCTTGGGGATCTCTTTCTTTACTACAAATAAAAACCATACATTAAAAAAAAGTCTAAAGACAGGAATCAAAATTTGATTCAATAATACAGGGAAAAAATGTAATCTAGTAAGATTCAAGTTTCAGAAGATACAATTTATTTAAGTATGTTTATAGATATCATCTATTGGTGGAAAGAGGTTTGGCCATTTTCTATGAATAAAACAAAATTGGTTCAAGCGAGACTTTGCACGCTACGTTTCATTATAAGCCGAATTGTGCACCGTAACATATGACACCTTCTGTAAGATCAATTTTAAAATACAAAAATTATTTTCTCGAAACGTAAACATTATTTTAAGGATCTTCCCCAAACTATATCAAGCTTAGGACATATCTCAGCCGGCAGACGTGTCCGATCTGTGATGCCAGCACACCATTATCATGAACCAACATACGATGTGCCGCCATTTTACTTTTTATATAACCTGTAGAAAAACACCGTTCGGGAATGTTATACTTAGTCCCCGTTTCATTGCATCAAATCCAAAACTGTTGATAGTGGCCAAAAATACGAATTTCAAATGTTTCCGGGGGGGGAAATAGTGTGTGAATCCTATCGTTTGATATCTGAATTTTTTCTTTTATAATAAAGGAAATTGATAAAACTAAGAAAAAATAAACTACTAAGAATAAAAGTGGTGAAGAAAACCCACCTAGCTATCGTTCAGGTTGTATGACTGTGTTAGGGATTGAGAGTGTTGAATTCAGAAGAGGTGCACCCATATTTGTTAAACAGGAGAGTAGAAAACCAACCTCAACATACCTGACCAAGATCAAACCACCAGTTTATTGCGAGTGACTCCCTAGACCGTGCAGGCACCGAAGTGGGTTTCTTTTGTAACCTAACAATACTAAGCTCAAGTTATTTTTCTTAATATAATGAAAATATTGAAGTTATTTTAGTGTTGCCTTCTATAGTGTGTTTCAATATGGTCCTTGATATCGGATGATTCTGACACACCCAATAGCCAATGATCCGTGCTAAATCTAATATTGTCCGCTGGTTTATTAAATAAAAAGAATGTCACTTTACTAATAGCAAATATTTTCAGACCTAAGTTAACTTAAATATTTAAATGATATTGAGTAAATATGCTACATCACACAAGAATATTGAAACTGGTTTAAGCTCACATACAACTACTTTCTGCCAAGGGTATTAAAAAAAAAATTATTGCATAAAAACTAAAATGAGTTAAGAATGTAAAAAGTAATTTTTTAAACTGAAAAGGATGACTAGCATCAGACGAATGTTATGAAACATTAAAATACAGGAATTGTCCGTATTCTAAAGTTAGACTCACACGTTCACAGAAACTAGAGAATCTGATCGAGTGATGCAGTAGCAGAATCATGTGAGACCCATAATGCATCGCAACACAAACTAGAAACTTCTAACTATAGACATGTTTTATTTTAGTAGACAACAAGATATTTAAGATTAATATCACGATGGAGCTTTTAAAATGATTTGAGTTATGTCTTGAAACACAAGAACACATTGTCTTTCCATTTCACGAGTTATTTCAAAGAATTTTACATCCGTAGATGTCTACTTGAATTGAGGTTTGTAAGCGGATGGTACCAGAGAGAGAAAAATTAAGTTATTTCGAGCCATGATGATAAAATCCTGTGAGCTCATAAACGGTATTTAAATTCCTGCCCTAATCTTGTTTTTTTGGTAAATGTGTGAATCCCCAACCAACATAACCTACACTCTACAGAGTATTTAAGAGCCATAAATAACTCCTCTCCTAAAGTTAGTACGAACAAACGAGCTAGTATCATCATATTCCACACACACAGAAAAGATATGTTTTACAAAGATGTCCAAAGGGTTGTACTGAAGTTTCCACTTCCTGAGTAAGGCCACCAGACAATCGAGGGTGCTTTGCTACAGTCCCGTCGTCCTATCAACGTTCCCACTCGACCTACCCCTATCTCGGCGACGCAAGAGATGGCACCCTATATTGTTTTAAACTGTTCACAGGTATATAAATTAAAAAGAAAAATCATAGTTCATTTTTTGTTAAATAATTCATGGTTACACTGCTTAAGGCACAGTTTTCATCTCCTTCACTAACACCAAGGAATCGTCTTACTAATACCGACCGACCGGCCATATCCTCGTCAATTCCCAATCGGTGCTCTTTAGTTACCTCATCGACACAAAGATGTCAACATTTCCACTCATTTCACTAAAACGCATCCACCAAACACTTGGTTGTCAAACGGGACGCGATTGTTAGCAGCCAACGAATGCACAAACTACCACATATTAAGATATTTCAATATTGAGCAACAACTTGTAATTTGTACCAAATCTAATTTAGCTCAGCAGTTCTTTGGCCACACTGACGAATAAACGATGAGATAATAAGTTAATTTTGATTTGTTTCCATTAAAACTAGTAAATGTAGAGAGAATCAAGAGCCGATGAAATCATATTTTTGAAAAACAGACCTAGTCGATCGTTGAGAAGCTCCTGAATATGTATCTGGTCAGCTGTGAGATGGATTGAAATCAGTTTATTGCTTTTTTTTACTATTTGTAATGGTCATGAATTAAGTGGCAGTAAAGAACGTGCGGTGAGAGGTAGAAGCGGACAGCGATGTCTATGGAGAAGGTAAGTGCCCTTGAAGTGTTGTACTCTGTATCCATTGTCACACATGAAGCAGAAACATGAGCATATTGTACATATGTAAGAGAGATTAGGAAAGTGGAGGCCACGGGAATGAAGTTTGAGGAGAATATTAGCTGTCACGAGGAGAAACAAGATTACACGAGATAGTAGAGGAAGCAAGACTGAGATGGTATGGACATGTAATGAGGATGTTGGAGTACATGAGATAGTAGAGGAAGCAAAGACTGAGATGGTATGGACATGTAATGAGGATGGAAAAAGAGAGGTTGCCGAAGAAAATGTTTGAAATAAAGTATGTAGGAAAAAATGAGAGGGAGACCAAGAAATAAATGGGAGGAGCAGATAGCAAAAGTGTGCAAGTGGGAGGAGAAGATTGAAAGGATAGAGGAAGCATTTTACTAAAACTGACCTGGCCACAGAATGGTGACAGTTGATGGTGATTATGAATGGTTTATAAAGGACTCTGGTCCCTGTTCCTTATGAGCTATAATAATAATAATTTCAGACTGTCATCACACCGGATCATTGTCTGAGAGAACTGCTGAGCTATGTTGGCTGGTTAGCTAACAATTACCTGCCGAAGGTAAACCACACACAAACAAACACAACCTATTCACAGAAACATAAAGGCACTTCGTATAGTGTTTAAATTTACATTTTAGTCAGTACATATGACTGACAAGCAATTAAACATACACATGATTGATGAAAGAAATTGAACAATTATAGAGTAGCGTTATTCAAAATATAGTTCAAAATGCACTGAATTGAACAAAGTCTTTAGGCTGAACTTATAGAAATAAAAGTCTGACAATTGTGGTACAATTTCATCTTTCATTTAGATAAAATAGACGTGTCATTACAGCAAGCAAGTCATCTGTAATTTGCACTACACCGTCACCACACTCAAAATGTATTTTATATATTCTTAATAATATATTTTTTAAATAAAAAGCATAGAGGTATGAATTGCATCATCTTTGGTAACAATTTCGAAACCTGTTGCCCATTCTTCAAAGCGTAAAAAAAAAAGTAACAAACAAGACTTTCTTGTTTTGAGATTGTCAGTTATTGGAGCACATGTTAAAATCTTCCAAACACAGGGGCCAAGCGCCCGCCAACGTTTGCGCCGTCTTGTGTACATTTAGTTCAGCGTCGGACGTAGAGAGCCAACGTAGTTACATTAATACAAAACTTACTCTAATTACATTCATTTAATCAAGAGTTATTAAGAGTTGTGTCCCAAGTGTGGATTATGAACACTACGCGTGTCACTACGCGCACTAATGGAGTTTAGCTTTTCAAACGCCGGTAGTGGTATCACTTCTACAGACAGGGAAAATGTACAAGATTTCATATTATTTATAATATAGAAAATATTTTCAAATTTACATAAACCGGACATTGTAAATGACAACATTTTCACATGGCCAAGCCAGTGAGGTGGGTTATATTTGTGATAAAAGACCATCAAAAAGGGATCAGTGTTCCGCCTTACCAACAAAATGTGGTCCTAAGAACCACATTATATTATTTAACTTGAATTTAATTATGAATTATTTATTAGAAAGTTCAACAGTTGTTTATTTTTGGTTTGTAGGCCTGTTATTTGATACACTTTGACCGTGTTTCAGGTCAGCTACGAATGTTAAAATTATTTCAGAGAGCTGCTTTTGGAATGGAGGTTGAAATAATTTACCTAAAACTAACTATATCTTGATTTTTAAAAATCATTCCACAACAAAATAGCATTTGGGAGAACCAACAGTTTCATTCAACATCGGAGGAAAATGCAATAACCTAGAAAAACTTTATATTACAAACTCGGAATTAATTTTGAATAAGATCCGCTCTTCTACTAAGTCTACACAGTAAATTAAAAATTAAGTCATTTAGTATTAATTTTAACTATTGTCTAGATTCACACAATAAAACATATTTTTAAAGTCTTTAATAATGCTGAATAATTTCCACCGTTTTGTTTTTGGTGAAAGTTTTTTTAATACAGCTTGTACTGAATGGCACATTGAATTTCTAAGCAATATAATTTATTTTATTTTATTACAAAACTTTGTATTTTTTCAACTCTCAGTTGATTCATTGTTTGGATAACAAATGACAATATATTAATACTGATACATTTAAAATATTTCCACAATTAGAACCTTTGGCATTTTTTTATTTAAATATTTTTAAATCTAGTCTTTTATCTGTCTTCAGTTTTATATTAACGTGAGATGATTGACCGCAATAATTCATGAGAATGTCTTTGCCGGCAAACTGCCCGGAGCGACTTCAAACTAATCAAGAGTTGAATCATTACTAAACTAAAAATAATCCCAAACTAACATTTTTCACGATCAATTGATCGATATTTTTCTGAATGTAGATGTAAATTTAATTTAAATTGTTTACTATGGAACGGAAGTCCACTTTATATATTCAAAACAAGCCTCAATAAAATTTATTAAATAGTTTAGAAGCAAAAGTTTTTTGGTTATTTAAATGACTTTATGCATATAAATCCCGTATAATTTTTTTACCACACAATTATTTGTTAATATTAAATTCTATTCAGATAAATAAAGTTATTAACTCAATGTAAAATATACAATCCCCTTAAAGAGGCTATAACTGAACATATATTTTAGATGTTGAAACCCGAATTATCTTGTAAGCAAGGTCAGATATATTTTTCTTTTAAGTCAAGTCGAAGTCTTGCATGCACCTAACGTGCAATAAAATATACAATATTGGTTAATTATAGTAATGGTTCATACCCCATTGGCTGTTAGGCAATCAAAAGAACCGAGACGAAATGATGAACATAAAAAAAATACTAAGATAAAAGTTTTCCGGTGTAGAAGTGATGTTTAACACCGGCAGGCTACATTGCACAAATTTAGACTAGACTAATAAAACAAAACTACACATTTGTCAACAGCAACAAAGAAAAAAAAGAGTTAACAAATGATGAAGCAAAGCAACCACACGTTTTTAACGAATAATCTCTGTTCCTGTCACACATACATGCACACGCAAGCAGTCATACATCAGATAAGAATAATTAATGGTATAAATCATTTGATTAGCGTAGTACTACCAGTTTTTAAGTGTGTAATGACTGGTCATGTTTTCAACATCTTTATAATACTAGACTATACACAATCATCGAAATTAACATGATACATAGGTAGTTTACATCTTCACAAACACAACACATTTAATTTAAAATACAATTTTTTTTTTTTTAAGTTAACACTAAACATACTTAACAGATAGGTTTTGATAAAAATATGATGCCTTAAGATAGAGAGATAAGACAATTTTTTTTTGCCCCCTTAATCTTCACCTTTTTTTTAAATATATGTATAATATAATAACTATGTAAATACACACACACACACACACACACACACGAGTCCCATTAGTTATTTTAATGAATGACAGAAGATAACCATCCTGACTTAGTTTTACACTTATTTTTGAGGACATGATATAAACCACGCAAGATTCAGTTTCGTACGAGTAAATAATAAAAACCATTGATAATAGTTTGATCAATCCCACACCACAAGAAAATAAATTGTACACTACACCTATGTATATATATATATATATAATTATGAATACATATCAACAAAACAGGAAGGAAAATCGTCACATACAGGGAGTGGCAGACATGTTATAAAAGCAGAGTACACTCAGTAGATCCACAACGGTAACACTTGAGTATCAAAGGAAATTGTACCTTGTGTTTTTTTTAAAGTCTAGCAGATCCCAAAAATAAATCGTGTCTCATCGCGAAAAATTCGAACCAGGAGATACATGAAAATTTATTGAAATAAGACACACGTTTTAAAATCTTTGGATAGGTTATCATCATAGTTTGTATAGCCGGTGGAATACATACCGGCGGGGTTCTGATGAAAAAAACACAAGGTACTGTACTGGTACTACCATGTATAACATTACCTTAATCCATAACAAATGTAATTAGCAATTTTAAGTTGACATTTCATCAGGCACGACTTATGACGAGCTTAACTAAACGACAATTGGATATTATTTTCTGGAAAAGTTACAAGTATTTTAAATTTGTTAGCATCCAACAATAAAATAAACTTAAAAAAATTAACTAATAAAGAATCCAAAGTAAAGAAAAAATATTTCACGCTAAAAATTAAAAACATTTATCTTTTGGAGCAGAAAAACTACTCAAAAAGATCTTGAGACAATAAAATTCTTTTGAAGAATATTTCAATCCATATTTACCTGAGAAGTCCCGACTTTACAAGTGAAATTGTGTGAGATTTTTCCAAAAGCTTGAAAAGTGTTAATGAAGGTTTAAAAGCTGAAATGTGATTGGAAGACAAAACGAGAGTGAGAGAGAGAGAACCTGCCCTTCGTTAAATCGAGTAAAATAGGAGACAAACTAATAAACAAAGCTTTTGAGAAAAGGTGACGACTATAGTGGATTAGTGGTGGCCGAATACAGAAAACTTTCAACTTCAAGTTGCTCGGATAACAATTTTTACAAAAGGTGAGTAATGAGATTTTTACAATTTTCGGGCAAAAGACCAAAAATTCCTAGTTCAATTAATTTTATTCGATTCCGAAGAATTTATTTCTTAACAAATAGCATCCCTCAATATTCTTTTGTCTGATTTACAAATAGGTATTAGTTGTACAACCGAATCAAATTGATTTAAAAATATATATTTTTTAACATAATTAAAAAAAGTGCAAGACTTAAAAAAATCGCATTTGTGTTTATGGTTCATTTAAAAATCTCTAGACTAAAGATACTTGTATCATTCAAACTCGACTTGAAGTGAGAGATACGTACTTGCACACCTCTAGTACCAACATGATAAAATAATAATGATTCAACAGGTTAGGAATGTTGTGAGTTATAAGAGACAGCAGATAAAAGGGCAGACTTAAAACCAAGATAGAATTTACCTGTTATTTAAAAAAAAAAAACCATTTGTATTCTTGTTAGAAAAAGATGCCTCACATTTCTACATAAAAAACCGCGCAGCAGTTTCCCTGTGCAGGTAAAACGTTACATGAAAATATCAGCAGCTCGTGTCACTAGTGCGTCCAAACAGTAACCCCACAACGTACTCTACATTCACCTCGAAAAATATTTGATATTTACTAATGGAATATTAAGATAGCACCTCGACCCGAAATTAAAACTTTCACCTAAAAACCACCTGTAGCAAGTCCAACGATATCACGAAGATGGAAGCAGATAATGAGTTTTTTAAACATTTTTTGAGTAGATACAGTTACACCCTTGTTTACATTGTAACTCTTCCAAAACATTCAATCATTCCTACTATAAACAAATCTCACAATATCTAAGCAAACCCAAAACATTTACGACTTGTCAACATTTATCTATTTTTTGATTTAGTTTATTAGGGAGGAAAAAAAAGAAGGTGCCAATGTCTTGCTCCCCCCCCTCCCCTCCCAAACAAAATATAACACGATAATGGACATAAGTATCGTAAACAAATGAAATGTTTTACATTCCCAACGAATGTGTACTGATATGGAAGAAATGATTCCATCCTAATTAAATACATAGAAACAAAATAAAAATATATCTATTACAAAAAAAAACTACTTAGAATAATATCTTTTTGTTTTTTAAAGTCATTGAAAATTCTGAAAGATATCTACTATTTTAATACAACAAAAAAAACTTGAAAAATTTCATTTGGAAGGCTTATTTTTGTAACACACACATATTCACAAAGCAGGGGAAAAAACCTATTGATTATAGTCTATTATATATAAATATTTATACATTTAAGTTGTTTTATGCCCTTATGATTGGTATTTTTTGAAAGTTCGTCCTAACACAGATCAATGGAAGAAATCTCAAAACGATTCCCGCAAAGGCCCCCAGCTGGGTTACAACCTTTAATTCAAGGGAACAGCTTTATTTTCAATCCTCTACAATCCAACAGCAAGGAAACAAATTAAGGGTTTTGGTCGATATATGTGATCTTGTTTAGCAATCACACCAGTTATTGGTTAGTATTATAATCCTACGTTACTAATAATTGTCCCAACAACAAACACGTTTTGTCTCACATATTAAAATGCTACAAACACCACACGGTTTTTTTTAGTATTTCACAAGAATATATAACAATGTTCCACAAAAAATGCTATTACAATTTAGTTAAATAATAGTTATTATCAATCATTAATATTATTATTAATCATTTTAGACAATTGATATGGCTCATTGTTTTAACTACAATACTTTTTTTTGCATCATCTATCCACTTTTTTAAATGCAATATCTTGACTCTTTACAAAAGATAGATATTTTACCCCTTAGAGTACGCTAGCGTACTTGTACATTACCGTAAATTAAAAGTGGCACTTTATTTCATCACCATCACCATCAAAATACTGGGTTAAGTGGGAAAGGGCAGAATACTAAATAGCGATAAATAATTTCACTATCATTTTGTTTTGTTAAAAAAAAAAAGTATCTATGTGTATTTTTTTTTCACCTTGTGCAATCACTAACGAGCTTATCAAACTAACAGGCTAATCGCACACTACCAAAGAGCCAAGTAGGCCTAACTCTGCTTGCCGACTTCCGCTACTTAATTTGACCGTCTTAAATATTGCAAAACTAGACACGATGTTATTAAAAATGTAATATCCCGTTAAAATGTGAATACTAGAAGAAAGAATAAAAACTGTGACATTCATGAACAAACAATAGAATCACAAGACCACAAATATATTTCTATATTAGGTTTGGTCACAGAGGTATTTTCCGAAAAAACTAAGAAAGTAGTTTGGGAAAAAATATATATTTTCCTCGATCATTCAAGCACTCCACGAACATTCTCACGACAATTAAGAAGCAAAAAAAAAGGCAAGGATGGACTGGACTTTTTTGTTTCAAATATATTTTTAACAGGAAACTTTTTATTTTGTCTACACCCACTCATTGTACGTGCGGCCCAGCCCGGCCGAGATCCGAGACCCGGCAAAATGTGACTGAGGCATCTTAAGTTGACAGAAATAAACAATATGACTTGAAAACTTGTACTTTTTTTTTACCATAATTAAAAATTCCTTATAAGTAATAGATATATTTATCATAATATGTACTGTTAATATATAGCTCTATATATTTATCTACTTTTTTTTTTTTTGTTGAGAACAGCCAGGAAACTTGTTTTTTTATGTACGTATCACCGATTTCTTTCCCCTGCCGCCATTTTGAACACACGGCGACATCATTCCAAATTCCACTACATACACTTTCTTTTCAGTGTACACAACTTCACAAAAAAAATTGACACATTTGCAAAAAATTTCACTTAATAGATAATATAATTTATATTATTATATTTATAATATGTATATCACATTCATTTAAGGATGCAGCAAAACTCATTGATGTGCATTGAGTAAATGTTTTGTGTTTAGCTACATTTTTATTCATGAGAGAATGCACTTTGTTGATTTTTTTTGTTGTTTTTTTTGTATTTTAAATATATATCTTCTTTGAATTTATATTTTTTGATACTTATTTAAAACCTTACAAACTAGTGACTTATATTTACCCTTATATTCTAGTTTAAAACCTAATGTTCTTATTGATCATTTGGTACAAGATTGGCTGAGAAGGGGAGGGTGGGGAGGGGTGAATCACGATAAAGCACAAGTATTTACATCCCATTTACCAATATTATATCTTTTCTTCTGTATTTATATACAATTAACATCTAAAGACTTACAAACTACATTGGCATTTTTCAATTCTCACTTCTAGGTTCTAAAGTAACTTGAAGGGGGAGTGGGGGGGAAGTTACCCCCAAACGAGACAACTCAACATCGGCGACCCCCTTTGTCACCCATAAGTTTTACATGAAGAGAGCCATTTTGAGTCAAGAGAGAGAGAGAGAGAGAAAGGTTATCATTAAGTTCATAATTGGGTAGGTAGTATTTGTTATTAATTTTCTCTTTTAAGATTAAAAAGAAAAAGCCACTCAAATGTCACAGCACAGTACGCAGGCAGAGACAGGAATCTCTCCTTATTTGATACAACTCCCTCCATTCAGAATGCACCACCGGTACACAATAAGACAAGAGAAGTGACTGCTGCGCAGTTTCAAGGTGAACACGTTTAGATTCCATTGGACACGACAATATTTAATATAAAGTATCTTTTAGCACTGTTACTAGTGAATACTCGGTGTGCAGTCTGATTGTAGTTTTAGGAGCTCTTTTAATATTACACATAGTTTTTTTTTAAAGAAATACTTTTAAAAATGCTTTATTATTTTAAAAAGCATCAAAGTCTCTTAACTCACAATACATTACAAGGTGAAGCAGCCATTTTGTTTCATAAGGAGATCACAGGTAGGTGAGAGAGAGGAGTGGTGGGAGGAGAGGTGAATTCAACAAGTACGGTCTACAACCGGATTCCCCGAGCCAAGTTCTGGTTCGGGGAATTAAGGTAGCAATTCTTTGTTTGTATAGTAACATACTTTAAAGATGCGGTTGGTTTGCAGTTGGTAAATAACAAGAACTGGCGACATTTTGAATACTAGGAGCGCTTATTGAGACGAATGAGAGGAGAGGAGAGCATAGTGGTTATCTACGAGCTGCAAACCCACTAATTCCATTATTTGTTTCGCCTAAAGTTACACATGAAAGGTGACAATAAAACAAACAATAAAGGAACAAAATATCACAAAAGTGGGCAGTGCATCCCCTCCACGACTACGGCTATAGCAGGCGGTGGAGCGGGGTCAGGTCGTGAGAGGAGGGGGTGAGGGGAAGGAAAGCAGGGCCTCACATGGACTCCCCACCGAGCAGGTCTCCAGGGAGGAACGAGTTGAGCGAGGAGGGCGTGGCACGATGCTGATCGCTACCCGCGTCCCCCCACAGGGAACTAGCTGAGGGGTTCGGGGGCCAGAGCCCCTGGGACCCACCTGACCCTCCAGAAACCCATGTGTCAGAACCACTCTTGGCAGTGGTGGGGGGTGCGGCCGAAGAGGTCGAGCTGCCGCGTAGAGAGCCCCAGGTGTTGGTTGAGGAGCTTCCCTGGTTTGGTTGGGCCCCATGACCCAGACACTGCAGGACTGAGAGGACCTCGGAGTCGGCCGGGGACTCCGCAAAGATAGTGGTGTTCCCCAGTACGCAGTTGTTCAGGGCACCCTGAGCCTGAAACAACGGGATGGATAAACTAGTGTGAGCCCAATCATCAGCAGATAAACAACCTCCGTGAGTCTAATCATCGGCATATTAACAACCAACGTATGAGTCTAATCATCGGCATATTAACAACCTTCCTGTGAGTCCAATCATCACTAGATAAACAACCTTCCTGTGAGCCTAATCAGCAGTAGATAAACAACCTTCCTGTGAGCCCAATCATCAGTAGATAAACAACCTTCCTGTGAGCCCAATCAGCAGTAGATAAACAACATTCCTGTGAGCCCAATCAGCAGTAGATAAACAACATTCCTGTGAGCCCAATCATCAATAGATAAACAACCTTCCTGTGAGCCCAATCAGCAGTAGATAAACAACCTTCCTGTGAGCCCAATCAGCAGTAGATAAACAACCTTCACTGTGAGCCCAATCATCAGTAGATAACCAACCTTCCTGCGAGCCCAACCATCAGTAGATAAACAACCTTCCTGGGAGCCCAATTATCGGTATATAAAAGTGAAACCATAATCTATTAATGGTCTCAATGAAAAAGAATCAAATTTATGTTGCCAATTTGTTAAAATTTGAATTTTTTTCCCCAAAATAAATACTATTTCTTTGTAATTTGGCAAATTGCATGCATGCCATGCCATATATTTCCACCACTGGCGAGAGTGCTGCGCCAGGGCTGCCGTTCGTATAGATAGGTTAGTTTTTGCGGAATTTCAAGGTGTAAAACAGATCTCAGAATATGAGTATTTTCATCAATATTCAGTTTTTTTTTGTTGACAATAAAAAAAACCATTTTTACTTTTACACATTATACTATTTAAATTGCTATTAAGGCTGTCAAACTAAATTCTTAGCTCTTAAAACGGCAACATTTAGATTAGGGGGTAGTAATCGATTATCTCTCACATTAGTTTAGTTGCTGTTTGACTTTATTGCCGGTCAATTATAAGCGAACTTTCATTTAACAATTCTATTTGTTGAATTGAATAGACTTGTGTTCTCAACAACTGTCTATTAATTCTTTTTTAAATCTTGTTTATTTACAAATGTTCAATTCAATGAGGATTTATTTGTAGGTAATAGTACATGTTTACTATAATGTAATTTCTAATTATTTTACTATACAACTTAATAGTTAGTAAAATATAATTTTTCTAAGAATGGACGGGAATGACTTTATTTGTCGACAGGAAATTAGTCAAAATATCTGGATTCGGGACGGGAAGTATTGAAATTACCTTTTAGAATAATCTTAGATTTATAATATATTGATTTCTAAACTAATATAAGACTTGGTAAAGCTATAATATTATTAAAATCTGAGATGGAAAGTATTGATAACAAAATTTGAATATAGAAAGAAAAAAAAATCGCATAGGAATTTCAACTTTTGCATATTAATAAATATTGTATTTCTAATTTTCATATCTATTTAAACAAAATAGTTGTTTCTATCGATACTGATTCGAAACCGGAGTGTGAGTACTATTATCAGCAAAAGAATACTAGTACCGATATTTTTCCCACATCCCTGACCATGTGCAATTTTAGTTTGCTCTAGGCACTTTATTTTATACGTAAAATAACTATTTTAAAGCCATCAAATGTAGCAATCAGTTAATATTCACACGTTTCAGTTCTTTCTGATGAAACCTGGGTCAAGGGAATGGCCGGTAAAGATAGACTTTCTTCAAGAGGCAGCAGTGTAAAGTATGAAGCTATCATCTTTGTGTAATCTCCCCATAATGTGGTTTACCTTGTTGGCCTCTTCCCTAGACGAGTATTTAGCGAGCGCGATGCCATGGTTCAGGTACAAGTGGAAGTTTTGTAGGGGGCCGTGCTGTACGCACAACGTCTTCAGGGTTGAACCATCAATCTGGAAATACGGGAGACAATCCTCGCTGTTAACATACTTTGACTTGTTTGGAAAACTACAAATAATATATATTTAGAGAGTTGCTCTCCCCAAGAACAAAAAGCGAGTCGACTCACCTGCGGGGTGAGGTTCTTGAGTAGCAGCCAGGTGGAGCCCCAATTGCCCGCCTGCAGTCCCCAGGAGCGGCCGCCACCCCCGAGGCCACCCCATCCGTTGCTGTTGTTTCCCCCACCACCGCCCAGTTTGTTGGACAGGCCCGGAGGAGGGCCTCGCGCCTTGGGGGCACCCCAGAGCTCGCTGGTCACCGTTGAGGGAGGAGGGGCCTCGCCCCAAGTGCTCTTAGTGTTGACGGCCAGCTTGACTCCGATAGGACTGAGACAGGATGTCAACTCATGATAACACTGTTATGACACATCTCTCAAATAAATGTATGTGGGAGTTCTGGCGTTTAAAAGGAACGCAATAGTCAGGACTTAGAACTGGGTGGAGTTCATTGTGAACATTTTAAAGTACGCAACCCCTCGAATCAACGAGGATCTTTAACAAACTATCTGATTACAAAAAAGATTTTAAAGATGTGTGGGTGTGTGTAAATTTTGGAATGCTAATGTTATTTAGCTTTAAAACAACTCAATGATGGCTAAGAACCAACATAGTTATAGGACAAATCTAACGGCCAGTCCCCAGACCAGTTATTGACATTAGGGGTATGCCAAGTCCATTTTTTCAATTTTAAGTGAATATATATGAAATATCCTCAAAACTTAATCAAAATTTAATCATTTTAATTGATTTGTTTTATTCTTGAAAACATTATTATACGCCATATTTGCTTGAATCTAAGAAAAAAAAGTTTATAAAAACGTGTATTTTATCAAGAATGAAGAAAATAATTATTATGGTAGACTTATTTTGTAATTCTAACAAAAAAAAATATTTACAAAACAAAACACTTATGTTGACTATTAGGGTTGCAGAATTGATAAGGACTTTTTTTGGGTGCAAATATTGCTTTAGTATAAATGTTGTTAACTTTGAAAAAATCCATAAAAACGAAAAGCTTTTTTACTATAACATATGATAATCGTTAGTGAAAATCAGAGTCATAATGTATACCCTACTCCCCCTAAGTACAAACATTGGACTAGATAGAATCCGCTCAAGATGCTGATAGACAGTGTGAGTTTGTAAGTGCGGCAATGAAACTTTGAGCTCCTAATGACAAAATAAATCATTTTACAATCACAACTTACAATTCTATTACTTCAGATTCTTTAAACATGAATATTGTCTTGTAACAGGGTGTCCAGCCAAACTTTGTCTTAAAATTCCCTGACTTTTCCAGTCACTATAATATAAACATTATTGTATTAAGATCTCAACCCAATGTAATACTATTCTTAGACACACACACACATTGTGAAGGGGTTAAAGCATGTCAGCCTAAAGCAATGGGTCTTTGGGTCTTGCGTCCCAAGTTAGCTTTGAGTTAGATCCTATTGAGGCATTAAAAGATTGTCTCACACAGGATAATGAATTAATGACTCAACTTTGGTTAAAGACACGACAGAGGGGTGGAAAGATTAGAGGAAAATCTCATGTTGACTTTGAGAATTGAGATTAGTATATTCAATATGGACAAATGTACTAAAATAAAATCACAGTGAAGAATTTATTTTTTGACTTCCTTTCGTGTTGATAAATTAATGGTCAGGGACCGGATGCTGCGCCTATCCTAGTCCTAAGACGCCGGTGGTGGGAACAAAGTGAACCAGACTACAGGCCGGAAACATTGATAACAATTAGAGTGGAATGTCCTCTCACCTGGTGAAGGAGCTAGAGGAGGTGGAGGAGGATGGAGGGTTGAAGGCCCAAGTGTTCGAGGAGATGCTCAAGGGAGTGTCTGCGACTGTGCTCACGGTGGGCGACGTCTTGGTGGCCGTGTTCAGGATCTCTGTGTCCTTGATGGACACCAAGGACAGCGGGGAACGGTGGATCATCCCGGGAGTGATGTTGGGGTCGTCCTCTATGTTCTTCAACTGCGTGCCCTGCACAGTCACCCGACACCACCGTTAATTAGTTATCACATCAAGACTCTCAACATTTTCAATTACAATTAGAATCGTTTATAGTAAAAATATGTTTTATTTGAGCCTAACAATAAGTCATTGGGCCTATGATAGTGAAGATGTTGATTATATCCGCTTCGGTCGCTGTGTGGTCTAACGGTCCACTCTCGCATTCGCCTAGGCTTCCAACGATGGGAAGATCCAGGTTCGGATCTCGGTAGGGTGTAATCCCCCCCTCCCTTTGCCCAGAATGGTTTTCCACACTCCCTCCAAGCAAATTTAAGTATACTTGCTATAAACATAACCTCCCAAATCCTTTATGCCAATAGCATAATTAGATTATAAGTATACAGCCTGAGGAAGTAGCAAGAATTGATGCTAAAATAAAATGATAATAATAATAGCAATGAAAATAATAACGGCTATGTTAATAATAGTGATAATATTTATAGTAGTAATGATAAGAATGATAATTATTGTAGGAAAACGAGGAACTAATACAAGTAATCACATGTAGCACATATTTAACTGAGAGATGATACAATTCATCGAAAGTAGGGGTGTGCAAAGTCTTCTTTATCAAATCAAATGTACGAAACATTGTCAAAGCCGAGATGAAGTTTGAACATTATTTCCAAGTTGTTTTATGCTTGAAAAAGTGTTGATTTGAGCTATTTGTATGATTTGGAAAATGTGTTATCATATAATATCGAGGAAAAATTTAATTTTATTCTGATAAATCAAGTTATTTTCACAACTTACAAATAAACTAGTGTCTGTCAACATGAATATCAATTTTTAATCTACATACGGATATAACTGAATATACATCAAGTACTTTAGCTGTCAATATTTTGAATCGCAAAGCTTTATAACTGTTGACTCGAGGTCAGGGTTGGTATTTACACTCGGGTATTCCTCCAAATCCAAACCGGGCGGGTTCTAACAAATCTGCAAGTGAACCGTAACCTCACCTTCCACGGTTTCCCCGGTTCGAACTCAGGAACCAGGTCAGTGAAGGAGTTGGACTGGGTAGTGTTGGGCCACGGATCCTTGTCCGACTGGCCGCCGACGTCACCGCCGGTACTGTCCGGCCAGCCCGTATCCGAGTTGGAGCGGTTCACCGTCGACCAAGTGCTACAAAAACAATTAACAACATTCGAACACTTGCCGACAAATGTACCATTTTAAAGGGTGTTTCAAGTGATTTATCGGTGGCCCGCAGCCCCCTCCAGAGTTAAATGTAATAAACAAGCTGAAATCAGCGATAATTCACGCTACATATAGAGTTGATTATTTCAAACTAAATAATTATTATAGATATTGATATGTATAAGTAATTTTTCCGTGGCATAGTTTATAATAAATATGAATAAAAACCCCACGTATTAAAAGAAGAGTAGTAAGTAATTAAATGTACTCTTATAATTAGAAAACATAATATTAAACAAATTTGAGGGATTTTTATTGAATATTTTATTGTCTGTTATTAACAAAAATTGTTGCTATAACATCAACAAGAACTAAACTCCAGCTCCTCACTCCCATTGAAATCAAAAAATGCCCCCTGTGGGTCAGAATCGCATGGTTTGACAAACAATGATTCTCAACCGCTATTAGAAAAAAGAAAATGAGTATAATTATTACATCTGGGACTTCCCGAGAATAAAGGCTTACTTTCAGATTACCAGCGCCGTAACAAATAAGCGTGGAAGCGAATCCAGAGATATATTGGCTTGAAAGTGCAAGCTAATTACCCGTCAGGCTGTCCCAGGAGAGGGTTGATGTTGGGCGAGGAGTGGCTGGTAGGCAGAGAGGGCTTGGCGGTGGTCCCGGGGGCCCGACTGAACTCATTGCTGCCCCCGTCCATGTCCTTGTCCAAAGACGGAAGCTTCCACTGGATGAGACGGGACTGTTGTTGCTGGAATGCCTGTTGCTGCGAGAAACACATCTTATCAACACCGTGAATAGTCTTACTGTTTCCTTGACATTTACAATTACAATCCTTTACCCTGAATCTAACATCAGGTTAAAAATAGATTATCAATTTATATTTGTGAAGCACGGGACTTAATATCTCGAAAAATAAAGAAAAAAATAATCTCAAACCAGTCTTTAAAGTTGAAAAATGAATCTCGAAAATTCAAGAAATAAAAAAGCCCTAAGAAATTACAAAACCAAACTGGGAATTAAAAAAAAAAAGCCATCCTCAAGAAATGTTTTAATTATAAATAAAGTTTTTCAATATCAAACTTAAACAATAAAAGCTGTTACACTACACAATTAAATTATAAATGGTGGTCATTGTAATTACCTATCACCATCCTATTAATTGAACTTAAAATGGTTATACGAGTTATATATCAAGTGTTTGAATGAACCATATATAAGATAATCTAAAGGAAGCGCCAGCTCAAATGTCAAATAGGAACTCTATAAACTACAGTAGCCCCATGGCTACTTTGGTGCTGCCTGACTGCTCAAAGCTGGGATATACCTACATTTTGACTGTAAGAAGTGACAGCTGCTAAACACAAGTTTTTGCAGATTATATGGTTCAGCGTAGGGATACATAAATTGGTCTGGTAACTTTTCAAAGCCGTTAGCTGTGAGCTGTCAGTCAGCACCAAAGAAGACATGGGGCTACTGTATACTATATTTACTTTAATAAATATAATCTATTTTTGTTTACTTTCAAAGGACATTTTCTCGTCTCGTTCTCACATCTCAATACGTTTTTATATTCTTGTCTCGAATTTAAAAAATGGTTCTCGCGAATCCATAATTTATATAATAATAAAATGAGTTGTGTAATGGTTCAGTGTAGAAACAACTTACAATCGTGTAAGGTAAATGATAGTGTAGGAAGGAATTGCTCATGAATAAAGTAAAACAAGGAAACTAATTAGTTATGATTGAAATGAAAAATTACAAGAGTGTGCAAGTATTATAAAATTTGAGTTCATGTTGAGTTTTAGTAGCTGATCGAACTAAACAATTTTTACAAAACTTTTAAATAGACAGTTTGTGTTGTTTTTCTAAAAACTTTGAGTCTAGTTAATCTGATTCAATTTTAAAATTTCATTTTATAGCAAAAGGAGTCCTTCTATATTTCCTTTTGTCTCATTTAAAATGCAATAACACTTGAGACTAAATTTATATTTGTGTACTTGTGCAATGGTTATACAAAAATTAAATTTGAAATACTAAGAGCTCTCCAAAATGAGTCATATACTCACCGACGAGTCCTTGTTTATGGCCAGTTCCCCAAAGTTTGACGAGAGGGTGTTGAGGGGGTCATGGAAGTTGGCCTTGTAGTCATTGGGCGGGGGACCCCCTTGGGAGGGCATGTGGTTTTGAGCTTGAGTCTTGACGTAGATGGCTTGTTGCGAGGCAATTTGGTTCTGCAGGTAACAAAACAAAAGAGCGTCTAGTAGACCGTGTAGTTTTAATAAATGACAAAACACTATATTGTGGTTATTTAAATAACGTCATACACTAAATGTTTTACTGCACAAGCGTTCGAAATATTTTGTTTTAGTCTGATTTAAAAAATTACCAATAAAACTTCCAATTCATTCAATTATTCTAAATTTGTTCATATTATTTTGATTTTTACTATTTAATTGAAATACGTTATTTAACATGTACTATCAGCACATGATAATTTCTGAGCGAGGGCAACCTTGGCGGGAAAAAGATATTTTCCCACCACTTGCAGGGTTCTCTAACGCACCACAATTGACATGAGACCGAAAAATTTACTTCTTTTCCAAAGGAAGTTGTGCTGCGGATTTTCATCGATCAAGAAAAATCCATCAACCCCATTTGGGGTAGAACCGACGCACACCGGGTCCTGAGAAGACCACTCAGGTCAAAAATTTGTGTATTGGTATATAACGTATAACAATTCGACCATCATAATATCCAAATCCAAAACATTGTTTTAACTACTTGAGTGGAGAAAAATAATTACTTTAAACCGAAAATTTTAATTTTCTTCTTTAAAAAAATTAAGCCAAAAATTATAATAGTGCAGTTGGTATTATGTTTCCGTCTGTCCAGACAAATAACAATGTTGTCGATGTTGCTGTGTAAAGGAAAAGCTTGTGTGAGCACCGATGGCTCATGAGCTGGTCTCACCTGTAAGTTGTTGATCTGCTGTTTGGTCTTTGTGATCTGAACTGAAATCTGCAGGACAGCGTTGGAGTTCCCCTTGAGGGGTTGTTGCGCCTGTACCACCGCCTGTTGCTGCATCAACTGCTGGAGCACCTTTATCTGCTGGAGGAGTTGGTTCAGCAGTATCAGGGTCTGAGGAGCCAGAGGCTGATTCAGGATCTGAAACAAATACAACGGCGTCGTTAATACCCGGACAACGCCGACAAGCTACCGGACAACACCGACTGTCCTAGTCTCGGCTCGACACAACGACGACTCACCTGGTGGTTGAGGTAGCCAGCCTGCACAGCCATCTGGATCTGCTGCACTAACATGCGCAGCTGTGCAGTAGAGGGTTGGTTCTGAGGTCCCCGAGAGCCACCCCCACCTCCGGCTTGGTTGAACGGCACTTGCTGGTGAACTGGCGGCTGCTGAGGGGGGGGCTGTTGAGTGAGGATCTTCTGGACGATGGCGGGACTGATGTTGTTGATACCGGCCAGACTCGGGTTGTTCAGGAGGTTCGCGGCACTATTCACCCCTGGTCCGCCCTGTATAACACACAAACAAGGATAAACATAGGGTTGAAACATCAATACAAACTTTACATTCACTGGGGGGATGGTTTTATAATTTCAATCGAATGGTAATAAATAAAATGAGTAGAATATTAGGAAAATGGTTGAGCACAAATAAAAGTAAAAACACAAATATATTTGAATGTTCAAGAATCAGAATCGAAGAATCGGAATCAAGAAAAGCAGGAAGCGTGACATCTCTAATTTAACCATAAGATAGATGATCCCCAACATATTCATTTTGAGAAGTCACAGAAGCTCGACAACTGAGTAAGACGATGGGGGTGCAACTCACAGGAGGGGCAAAGGGCATCTGTTGAGCTACAGGGTTGAACCTGGCCCCGGGGAAGCCGGACCCCGGGTGGTTGGAGCCCATGTCGAAGGGAGAGTGATCCTCGTGCCGTCGCCACTCCATGTTGAGGCGACCTTGGTTCAGCAGCTCAAGGGCATCCTCCAGGTTCATGGTGGAGCTCCGCAGGGCCGTCTCCACGTCCTCTTTCTGTTCGCAACGACAAGACACAATCACAAAACCTGTGTCTCACTGCCTGTTCAGGCTATGCACACACGTACTAGCCACGCTGATCTGTTAGCGGGAGGAAGGGCGAATAGAGAGACGGTGCACCCACATTTACATATAAAAACACTAAGCACAATCAACCGTGATTCAAACATCAATCTATAAAATGTGTCAGTGAGCTGCCTCAGTTTCTGTATTCACAAAGAACCTTTATCACTTTTTATTTCAATGATAAGATGAAGTCGGTTCACCCCACTTGATTGTTTCTACGGATTGTCCAACCGATCTCAGGGAAATAGAACCAACGGTTCATCAGTATCGCTATCAACATTCATTATACGTAGCCATCTTAGCTCACACTTGAACAACGAGGAGAAAAAGGATTAGGGACGTACAGTAGCCCCATGACTTCTTTGGTGCTGACTGACAGCTCACAGCTGACGGCTTTGAAAAGCTACCAGACCAAATTATGTATCCCTACGCCGAACCATATGATCTGCAAAAACATGTGTTTAGCAGCTGTCACTTCTGACAGTCAAAATTTAGGTACATATCTAAATGCTGACTGTTAGAAGTCAGGGGTGAGCTGTCAGTCAGCACCAAAGAAGCCGCGGGGCTACTGTAGTTACCCAGGAAAGAGTGGTACAGATGGTAGAGCAAGAAAGGGTGAGATGGAGAAGAAGAGGATAACAAAGAAATTGGAGGAGATTATGTAAAGGAAAAGGACATCAAGGGATCTCAAGAGACGGGAGAGACAAATAACATTCAAGTACACAGGTGAGAAGAGAAGAACGGAAGAACGGTGGAAAGACAGAGGAGGATGGAGATATTCTACCAAACTGGCCCGGCTACAGGCTGGAAACAGTTGAGGATGTTAACAAGTTTAGTGATTCAAATTAGTGTTAGATTTGGTTAATATCTAGTTCAGGATGGGTAGAACATTATTTATTGTCTCTATGAAATCTGAATCGTAGAAAACATGCTGACTCAGGTTAAGTTAATAAGGAGTATCAAGGGGGGGTGTACTCACCTTATAGCCCATCTCCGCGAGAATTCTGAATTGTTTACTGGCCCATATTAAGTCCTTCGAGAGGGGCTTGGGAGCCTAAATGTATAAAAAAAAGATAAACAAAAAATTATTTAAACTGGTGATATACATGTGTTGCTTTATGAGGTTTTGTTACACATGGACGAGGGTACAGGAAGGTGAGAGGGAATACAATATGGCTTCTACAATGACAAGAACCCAGTTCAGAGTTTATACTGCTGCCACTGGACAGAGAGATGATGGCCTCCTCTTGTAGGAAATCCTCGACCTAGGTTCCTTTCTATCGGAAATTATTAGGAATGGATGTGGAAAACAGCACAACTTCCCGAACGAGGAAACCAAAAAATAAATGTTATTTGTTGTTTATTACATGTTCTTCAGCCTTTGTCTCCTCTTTTAGGGTGTTGTGTTGCGTGTCCCTCCGTCTGAAGAATTATTGAGGGCCTGAGTGGGGTTACCACTACCTCACTGCCCAGTGATATCAGTGTAGTGTCGACTGTGCTCTTTTCATTGTAGAAGCCATGTTGTATTCACTCATTTTACGATTTTATCCACATCCTTGTCAAAGTTCTTTAAAATATAACAAAGTGGGCATAAAGAATAAAATAGCCCTTTTAGTGAAAAAACGGGAATAGGTAAGAAACACAAAAGGGTAATTGGAGTGTTAAGTGTTATTGGTTAATGGTTAGTAGGACTTTGGGGGCAAGGCTGCAACGAAACGATAAAAAAAAAGTGTTATTTCCATACAACTATGTATTGCGAGTGACAAACTGACCTGTTTGGGTGGAGGGCCCCAAGGGGGCGGAACGTCGTCATCCACCCAGCTGGGGTTCAGAGGGTTCTTTGGTTTGGGTCCGCCAACCCAGGGGGTGGGGGTGAGGGGAGGTTCATTCCACGAGTTGACTCCCACCCCTTGCTTGCCCTCGTCACCCCAATTGGGGGCGTTAGAGTCATGGGGACCATCCCCCCACGAGCCGTTCCTAGAAACAATCAGTCCTCTTGTTACAGCCCAAAATGTTATGACCACGTGATAGCATGTAGTTCCCACTTAGTTTTTATCACTTTGCTGAAATATTTATATTTAGAGTTTTGTTGGTAAATTGTTTAAAGATTCGTATTTAAACTCTTGGTTTGGGATTTTTATCTTTAGCATTACATTTCCTACCAATCCATGATACACGCTTATGTACTAATCATGATAATATGTAGGGATGAGGAAGGTTAAATTTGGAGAAGATGTACACACATTTGTGTGGAGGGAGATAGGGAAAACCACCCTCAATACACCCGAGTAGAATCAAACCCCTATCTCCCCATCATTGGCAGTCCAGTCTAGTCTAGTGTGAGAATAGACCATACAGGCCCAGGAGCGGGCTATATTCAGGGCATGACCAGTACCTAATTAAAACAGTAGCCTAGACATCTCTAAGTGATAAGGGGCCCACCTTGTAGGATGACCCCAGATAGGTCCGTCAGGCTTCATATTGCCTCCGTTGTTCCCGGGGTGACGGTTCTGTGACATGCCCGGAGGCACCTGCATCCCTCCGCGGCCGAGGTTGGGCGTCGGCATCTCCTTCCAGTGAGATACTTTGCCTGCAAAATTACACACACACAATTCTACCAACCAAACCCACACGCTAACTCTGCAACAACATTAGAGTGAACTGTCAGGTGAAATAAAACTATATATGAGATAAATCTTATTATGTTGAATGCGTGGAAGTTATTCAAGTGTAGATATTGTTGTCTATTGGTTGATTTTAGATGTGGCCATCTAATATTTTGTCTCGAATCGGTATCTTTAGTGTACCCCACTTGATGTAGAAGTAGTGAATGAAGAAGAAACTTACGCAAGTCAACTTCCCCTCCCATGCGACCGGGCTGCCCTGGGTTACCCCAGAGGGAGGTGCCGTCGTCGTAGTTGGGCATGTTCCGACGCTGAGCGGGAGGAGAGGGCTCCTCCCAACCAGAGGGCTTACCCCCGGCCCCTGGCATACCCATGTCTTTGGGCGGTGGGCCTGCCCATTGGTTCACTCCTGGCGGACAAGAACAGTGTTGCAATTTTTTTTTTCTGAGCAAGAAATTCCGAATCATAACACTTTATATAGTAAATGTACATTGTAATGAAATTCAATTTTTCATCTAGGCTGTGCCAGCTTTCAACAGTTAGAATAGTGGTCCGAAAATTCGCCAAGCGTAGAAATTCCACGTTTCCCGCCAGTTTTGCAGGTGTAGCAGCCCTGAAAAGAGGAGTGTGGATTAGGAGCTTGATCTAGCTATGCTCGGCTTTCTTTGTAGAGAAAGAGAGGACTTGACGCACCACCATTTGAGAATAGAGGAGGTGGGGAACCCACACTCCCTATGCATCGAGACGTCGACCTGTTCGTAGTATTCATCAATCCAGTCCAATGTGTGAGCAGGGAAGTAGTGGGCAAAAAATGTACCAACCGACTTCAAGATAAAAACTAAGTGTTATAACAATATTATTACTTAGGACTTTAATTTTGATTGACAAACAGGACCCCCCAAGACGTGGTAGCGTGTACCTACCAGGAGCATTAATCCCTCCCGGTCCGACCATCTTGTTTGGGGGCTGAGCCTGTTGGTGATGCGGGGCCGCATGATGGTGCGGAGGTTGAGGCGGCTGAGCCCACATCGCCGCGTCTGCGGCCGGACCGTTGAGTCTACCGCTGATACCGCGGGGGTCTCCTCTCATCATGGGGTCTCCACCCCCAACTCGCATGTCTGCCAAACCACGCAGGTCCCGCATCCCCCCGTCTCCCCTCATTGTGTCCACAACACCGCGCATGTGGTCCCGGGGATCCATCATGCCTCCTCCCCCTGCAACCAGAATAACGACTAACTATTAATACTCTGTACCGTTGCTGGCCCCATCTAAATTACCCAGGTGGTTCCAACACATCAGACATGTAGCACTGGCTTGAGGTAAATAATATTGTTGAATTTCTTTTAAATAAAAAGTTGGCTTTCGGTATATACAGTTTGCAAAAATATTTTTTTATAAAAATAGCAGATTAGGTTCTTCCTATGAAAATTGGACCATAGGTGGTCCAGTTACACACACACACACACACACACACACACCTCTGATGTCCCTGGGGTCGTTACCAGCCCTCATGTCTCTAGGGTCCATGGCAGGCATGTTGCGGGGGTCCCCGCGAACATCCCGGGGATCACGAGGGTCGCCCCAGTTAGACGCATTACCTCCCGTACCCCCACCGGCTCCGGTCCAGTCGTTTTCTTTTTTGGGCACTAAAAAATACCACAGAAAAAAATTAATATTACTTCTGTTTACAATCGACAGAAGCAACCAAAATGAAGAAATGTTGACAAATATACATAAACATTTAACATTTTTATGAAACAAAATTAAAGAGCTTATGAAGTCTGATTTCATTCATAATTTTAAATCTTTTTCATGCCCTCAACCTCACATTAACTTATCCCATGGCATGCGTATCCCAGCTATCTGCGTAGGCAAGGCAGCCATTTTTCTACTCATACTTTTACCCGACAAAGGTTGTTTCTTATGTTCATAGTAGAGCTAAGGAGGTAGCGTTTGAAATACTCATAAAAACAATGAGTACCTCCCCACATGGCGGCCGGCGCTGGTGCTCCAGGGGTGTTGCCTCCCCATTGGCCTGGTCCCGTGGGGCCCACAGTGGAAGGTACTCCTGTCCACACGTTGGAGTTGTCGCCCACATCATCATCCTCACCCCACGTACCCCCGATGTTAGTGGTAGGAGTGTGGCCCCAAGGGGTCTTCTGAGTCTGTGAGGGAGGGGGTTGGCCCCCGTTGCGTAGGTTTGCCTCCCATAGGTCCGTGCCTGGGTACGAGAACATAAGGTGTTTATATAAAAGGGTCATTCTCACTTGGGAGGGATCCGTGGAAACTTGAACAATATTAGAGATTGTAAGCTTTGTTTCTTAGTATATTAAAATTACTATTTATTTTAGTGTTATCATAGTGGCTCGAATATAGTGTGATTTTCTCCTAAGAAATGTCCTCATACTATACGCACAGCCTAGCATTTACAGTTCTACATTATAGCAGGAGGGAACCCAATCATATCTAATAAACAACAAGCTCAAGGTCAACATGGAGAGAGCGAGAGATGATTTTTACCCTTCATTGTCGCTGAATTCAGTAAGACGGTAAGTTATTCAACAATTAGTGTTGATACCCAGTGTAGAAAACAAAAACTAAAAGTATTTAATGAAATAATAGTTTATTTTATTTGTACATAATATTATTTATTTTATAAGAAACTGCAAAGATGTGGACCTCAACTCTCCTTCCCTTCTTTCCCGCCTCACCATTATATATCTGATGAATGGTTTGTCGAGACCACTAGCCCATTACTCACCGTTGTTGACATTAGGTTTCCAGACAGGAACTCCGTCCTTGGTGCCCGGCTCAGGGGAAGCAGGGATGTCCCATCCAGAGTCTTGGTTCACGTGTTGCTGGGGAAAGATACACCTCGTTACACACTGTCCTAACACCTCGTTACACACTGTCCTAACACCTCGTTACATATCATCCAAACACCTCGTTACACACCAACCTAACATCTCGTTACACACCATCTACTTGTTCTACCGTCAGACTCTGACTCCACCCAAAATTGCTTCAGACTCGCCCGCCTCCACAGCCCTTGTTTTAATAGAAAGCTTTGAAATGAACATCACTGTGGCTGGACTCACCCCTCCCCAGCCGTCCTGACTGAACAGAGCCTCTCGCATGGTGTTGAGTTGTTCCAACTGTTGTTTGGTGGAAGTGTTGGTCACACTGGAGCCCGTCACGACGCTTCCCGCCGTACCTGCGGCCGTGCTGACACCAGTAGCGGCAGATCCCCCTCCGTTACCTCCACCACTTGAGCTGCTAGTCGTACTGTTGGGGCCCGAACCCTGCGAGCTGGCCGGCAGGCCTTTCCCGGCCGCCTGAGCCCATGACGTTGACCCGTTCTGCCCCTGTTGGGCCCCGGGGGGTGCTTGCGAGGGTGTGGGTTGTTGTGGTGTGGGCTGTCCCCCGCTCTGACTGCTACTCTTGCTTGCAGCCCCTAGACAACGCAAACAGACACACAACTTCTTACAGTGACATACTTGTATATAGCCTGCTATGTAGAACACACGAGGTAATGTCAGGGTTGAGCACTCGCCTGTGTTTTGTTGGCTGCTGGGCCCCTGACTAGATCCACCTCCACTTCCGCCCCCGCTGTTGCGGTTACTCCCGCCCCCGCCACTGCTCCACTGGGTCTGGCCCGCAGCTCCCCCTTGCCCCTGACCGCTGCCAGCACCCCAACTGGAGGTATTTGAAGCTGCAGCGCTGTTGCTGCCAGAGACGCTGCCCCCGGCCGAAGCACCCCAGCTGGATGTGCCCGCATTCAAGGTGCTCTCACCTCCACCGCGCAGTCCTAGCCCGTGAGGTATGCCCCACCGAGCATTCGAGGCTGGCCCCGAGGGGGCCCAAGCGTAATTGCCACAATTTATGTTTTGTTTCACAGTCGCACTTTGAGTTAGGTTCTCACCGGCGCGATGAGAAGACAAATCTACACACATACTCTTATTACTATTAACATTATTAAAGCTAATGGGTGGGCTAATGTCAGTGTAACCCTGGACTGTTGCGCTAAGAGTGGCGGGGCCGCTTAGCGACTTGGGAATGCTTCTCTCCTCGTCACAGGAGTCGTCATCCTTACAACTAATAATAACAAGATTGTTGTCCTGAACGTTTGGAACAGCACCAGTACGTTGTTGTAGTTGTTGGTTTTGGACATGGCTTGCAGTAGCAGTAATATTATTATTTGGGTTGAGAATGGCTTGAACGGCGCGGGTGGGCTCCGCGCCGCCTGTAATAGTATTATTTTGTGCACTATTGCCGCTGGAAGACGCGCCGCGGAGGGACGGACGACGACGTCGTACTAGTAGTAGACTTGAGCTGGATATCACAGACGATGAGAATGTCGGCACGGGCAGCGGCAGGGGGGAAGGGGGGCCAGCTCCAGCCCCCCCTCTGCCCCCTGGGCCCGAGCTCTGCAGGCGGCGCAAGGCCTCAGACTTGTTGGGGTGAGGAGTGCAGTCACAGGATCTCCAGACCCCTGGAACCATGTACACAACGGTTTCACCCTCTTGGTTCGCGGCTTCTGACAGACGGTATTTGTTCACTACAAAGTATCTAAGCAAGAAAGGTCTATTCATCTCTAAGCCTGTTAATTATATTTTCATATATATCGGCTCCACCATCAATGACCCGATGAGGTGATGGTGATGGTGATGGTGATGGTGAATATGAGGATGTGGAACCAATTGTAAACACTAAAACCTGGCTTTAGCCTGACCAAACAAACCCTGGTGACTGACAAGATAATCCCTCTTTAGTGAGAATAGCTCATAGTACCAGTTGAGCTTTGAACTCAAGACCCCTAGGTGTGTATCCAGGTTCAGTAGCCCTGTGGCTTCTTTGGTGCTGACTGACAATGTCAGAAGTGACAGCTGCTAAACACATGTTTTTGCAGATCATATGGTTCGGCGTAGGGATACATAATTTGGTCTGGTAACTTTTCAAAGCTTTCAGCTGTCAGTCAGCACCAAAGAAGCCATGGGCCTAGTGCACCACGGGGCCAGTTATTGACACAAAGATCCGGAAGAAACGTCACTCACCCGCATTGGAGTGTTTGCTGTCCTGGATTGTCACAGCTGCCAGGGAGGACCTGCAAGGACACTGCGCTCCCTCTTTGGAATAACAACCACCCTCCTCCATCCCGGTCAATAACACTACTTGTGCATCGGCCCCTCGCTCATTGGTGCAGTCGGTTGTGTCCTAAAACACAAACGTCGAGTAAAGAACGGGGGCCCTAAATTCGACAAATCAAGATGATAAATATTAAATAAAACTACGGGCAATCCGATTGGAATTGATTTTATAGCTGTAATACTACTTATTTGTGGTTCAGAACATATTGTGACTATAGGGTGAAACAACCAGATCCCAGACCAGTAATTTAATACTAAACTGAATGTATTAATGTAATAATAAATGGATTATAAGAAAGAATGTTACCATTTGGTTTTTATTTTATTGTATTTATTTCTTCGTCATTTTTTTCCAAGACTTAGATTTATGATTAAAAAGTAAAGTGGAGATTTAGATTCGTCTAATAGTGGATGTAATCCAACCCTATAATAAATTATGTCATCGTAAATTAAAAATGACACCTAGGCACAGAAATAAGGTATGGAGTTCGATTAGCGTGACCAGGTGTCATTTTTCAAATGAACGTATGTGAGCCCAGCGGAGCACTAACCCTTGAAACAGGCACTTGGTCGGTAGGAAATGTGGAACTGAGTTGTGCAGAGGCCGCGCTCGTGACTTCGTTGCTACTCGAGACAATGACCCCCGGTGGCACGTCATTGCTCGTTTCTACATCCTCCTGGGGGGAAAGAGAGCCGCAGTCAGGTTAGTGGGAACACAATGAAATATCTCAACTGCGGACACCATCGGGGGTAAAAAGAATGTCCGTTTTTTACAAAGTCTCCATCATTTGGGAAAATTATATCTTACTGATTGAACACCTTTTAATCCTCGGGTTCTTAAAAACTGTGGGTAACGACCCCTTCGAGGGTGAAAGAAAAGATCTTCAGGAGTCTGAGCAAATATTGACAAACACGAGTAAATTTAATTTTTATAATAAGCCTTTCATTCTATTATTATTTAGTTTATCGCAGAAATAAATGGTTCCAGGGACTTAACCCCAAGAATGTTTGAAAATTGAATGCCCTTAGAAGCTATTTTAGGGAGTCCTCATTTAGAAACAATTTTGAAAATTAGAATCCTCTCCTACAAGATATTTGTATTAGTCCATCCCAAAGTTTTTTTTAAAAGCTATTCAAGAACAGTCATCAACTTGAAATTCCTCCCTAGGTGGAAGAATTTAAGCATCTTTCCTCTTGAGTATTTTGCTCCCCCCCCCCCACCCCTCCTAGAGCAGAGGTCCCCAACCTTTTTGTACTCACGAGCACATCCAAAACTAACGATAGTGCAGCGGGCACCGATCACTTTCTCGACTAAATGTACAGCCGAACATAATTCATAACACACACACAAAAATACATATTATTTAAAAAACATATTTTTTAAATTCGCATTTAAAATAATACAAATGGTACACATGCAAACTTAGTCCAAAACCAGTTTAAACAATTGAAACAATAATCACCAAACCAAAAATCAATGTCAAAAATAAATACAAGTAATGTAACTACTTGCCACCATTTTGGTGCTTAGGTACATTTTTTTAAATATTTGTCTATTCTGTGTTTATTCAGGCGACAAAGGATATAGGAATTATTAGCATGGTATTAGTGAGTAGAATGATAGTTCCGAGTAATAAAGTACACTTTGAAAATGAGCCTGCAAAGAAAGAAGAATGAGGGAGGGACTGGAAAGTGGGGGAGGGGGGCTTTCAATCACCTGGAGATAAGCACAGATTAAAATTATTAGTCAAGAACTTTTTAGCTGGGGTCGAAAGGTGGTAGGTAGGCACCGGCGGGTATAGGGTTGGGGATCCCTGTCCTAGAGTATAAAATACAAGACCATTAATGGCCAGGGTCTCTAATGACAATGTCTTGTGAATAAATTAAGTTTAAGAACTTGGTTTAATCTAGAAAAAAACAAACGCTTTACTGTTGATAACAACTACAACAATCTAATTAATGCACCGATTGCATAATACACTGAACAATATGCAACTGTTACTGTGAATGTGCTGTATTTGTTATTTTGTAAAATAGCCAGTGAACGTAGAGCGATGGTTTATTTGACAAATAATAGAATTTATCTAAATATACCAATGCAGTTTGGTGAAAGTTTAAATATGAACTGTATATCTACATTTACCAGTGATTTAAAAAAAATACATAAAAAAAAGTATAGAACATAAATCCAAACTAATCTAATCAAACCTAATCTCGACTTATTAACATTCACCGGTGGTCGATGGTAATAAAGTAAGATCTTCAGTGATATTTTTAAATGTTCGGAGAATATGTGAAATAGTAAAGACTTTTTTTTATATTCCAGAGTGAACCAGTGGCTTTGTAGTCCCCGATAACTTACAAACTCATCCCATTCAGAGTAAACCAACTAAAATGTGAACAGTAGAGGTTCTGTGCTGTATTCGTGGAAGCAAGTTTAGATTAAATTACTGGAACAACCCCAGCCGCTGGCTCGGAAAGGGAGGACCGGCACTACAGGGGTAAGGAGGGACTGTTTAAACTTCACTCGAGACAATCACGGCAGTAAAATATATGGAAGGATGTTTTACAAATTTTGTCTGCCATTTAAAGATGGTTATGCATCTCTTGTCAGCGTTCATTAGTGTGAAGTTGTAAGAGCCCGTGTTATTTTGCCGAGTAATATCTAAACGGAAGTTAAGAGAGAAATAATTCACTATTTGTGTGTATGTTACTATAAAAGATTAAAACTTTACTAGCTTTCAATTAATGGGAATGTTAGCAAAAAAAAAAGTTTTAACAATATTAGAAATAATAAAGTGTTTCGATACCAACTGGCCTTATTGGTTTTTTTTTCTCATAGTGGTTTTCATCCAATAATATTCAAACTATTTTTTGAGGGTTGCCCCTAGTTTCTTAGTAGCAAGATTACATGTGTTTCTCACAGGTTTTAAAGAAGACATTCCCATATTTTTTTGTCAATTTTTAATTAGAGAATTATTGGGGGAAAGAAATTTAGTTTTATAGGTATATTGTTTTATGAAATAAACACATTTTAATAACTAGACTAAATGTGCCCGCATTTGTGTGGAGTTTGTAAAAACACTATTCTGAAACATTTAGGACCAGTTTCATAGACCGAGTACCCTAAACATGAATTGAATGCCGCCAGTATCACATAGGAAACCTTCTCATTCCATTCTGATCTAGGTAGGTGTCCTGTATTTAGTATAACGGGCGTGCTTTAGGCGTGCTTGGCCTGACTATGAAACTAGACTTTAGTCCGCGTGTCGAAAGACGTGGGAAGTTTCTTAGACTATCCCCTTCCCCCTTTCTTACCAAGACTTGAAAAACTAAATTAAAAAAATGGTCTTGAAAACTTTACCTGAAGATTATATGGAAAGGCATTTGTATTAGTTGAAATCTCGAGTGAACTAGATTTGTTTGGAAACATTGGGCTTAGTTCTTCTTTGGCAGGCAATGCATGGAAACCAAGATCTAGAACATAACCAACAATTCAGGATAAGAAAACCTAGCCTAGTCAGGATTCGGAGCTGTTAAGTTGGAGAAATTTTCTAGATCCAACTTAAACTAGTCCAATACCATCATCTAAAGTCCGTTCACGGTAGGTTTTTACCGGGATGACAGTTCGAAAATCATATGTTTAGGTTTTGGGTTGCCAACACTTGTAAAAGATCACAGTTTTGTTATAAATATAAAGATATTTAATTACCTGTTATATATTACATTTAAAATAACGTAAACTTAAGTTTTCTCATACTATTTCATTTTTTTAAACAATTTCTTTTTACCGGAACTCGAAACAATATTTTAAACATAATTAAAAGTGCTTATTTTTCGTTTTGGAACGTTACTGATTTTGTGTAATATAGTGCACACATCAATACCTTTTAATACAGACATCGTATTTACTTGGAAAAGAGAAAATTGTTGTCATTTTTTTACATACAATACATGATTTTATGATTATTTTATCTTATTTTGAAATATTTAACTGAATAAAGTATTTTCATCAACTACGTGTCTGCATCATTGTAAACAACTTGTTTACCGTTATGTTCAATCATATCGTTTAGATTCGTCAGTAACCATTTTGAGGCTATGTTCGTTAGAAGTTTTTGTGCAAGTGGTGCGAATATATTTTTTTAAGTGGAATAAAACCATAAATAAACTTTGTGTCCGACCTCAAATAAATATATAAATAATATTGGCCTAAATTACTGTGGTTAACTATCACATTAATATATTACCATCTGTTTTCATTACAGTCATCCAAAGTGATGGATGTCAGCTGTTGGCGTAGTGATATATTAGGGATTACTTCTAGTAACATTTCGAGCTGTCATCCAGGTAAACTTAGCTCGTGAATGTCCACCATCCTCCCTTTACGTCTCAGTTTTCCTTTCTATGCACCAAAGTTACTCAAGCAAGAGTTCAAATATCAGACACAATAAACAAGTAGTGCTGGGATCATGTTCAAACTAACACTTACGCACCACAACGGTTCTCTTGTTTTTAAAAGTAAGCGATCACGATACTCGACACAACATTGCTATTTAGTTCTTCCATTTGTTTACGGTATAATATGGCACAGTTTGTCGTGTCCTCTTCTTACACTTGTAAACCTTCTTGCAGCCGTTCAGGTTTCAATTCAGTGAACAATTTGTTTTAAAACTGTCAGACATCCATTGTCTGTGTTTTGCTCGAGTTGTGTCACACACTGATAGAACATTAATTTGTACCAAACCCTTCCTCCACCTCTGACAAGACATCTTGTGAATGTGAGGAATGCCAGGCCTCCAACGTGGTTCGGATCCCACGTTAAACTGTAGGTCCTCCATTTCATCTCACAATCACCCTACCATTACACATTAGCGTAAGTGCGTATAACCCGAACGGGTACAGGGTGGCTACAAAATTCCCTGACATTTCCCTGTTTTCCAAAAATTCCCTGACTTTTCCAGGTTTTCCCTGTTTTCCCTGTCTGTAGCCACCATGGGGTGGTAAGACGCGGTAATAATAATAATATTAATAATATTAATTTGACCATGATCCGCGAGTGAGGTGATGAATCACCGCTTACAACAGATATGGGTTACCTTAATGACGCTCGCAGCGTATCTAGAACAAACTGCTTACCTTAAAGACTAAGATATCAGCAGCGATCATTGTTTAACATTTTGGCAGAGATCTGGAAACAAAAGGAAAGATGTATCTATTAATTATTTTACTTTATTTTCTCAGTGTGAGACAAAAAAAAAAGGTTAAAATATAAAAGACTACAAAACTTATTTCTAAATTATTTAAAAAAATCACATTATTTTCAGGAAGTTAGATGAATTAAATATGACCTAAATATAATTGTTTAACCGTGTTGGGATGAGGAAGTTTGCATTAAGAGGAAGTGTACCTAAATTTGCATGGAGAGAAAGTGGAGGGGAGGGAGGGGGGGGCCTCCCTCAGTATACCGGACCAAGACTTGAACCCATATCTCCTCCCGAGTGACGACGCCTTATACATGGTGTCTACTCAACTTGCCAATGAAATTCCTTTACTTTTCCCCTGATCCTAATCATTTACTAAAATTTCCGACTCATATTTTGAGTAGTGTTGAGCTCGACTGCTGAGGACGGGGAGATCGAGGTTCGAATCTCAGTCGGGTGAACTTGGGGGTGGCTTTTCCTAAATAGTTTTCCACTCTCCCTCCACGCAAATGCGGGTTCACTTCATATAATTCAACCTTCCCAATTCCTAAACCCATTAGTGTAATTAGTACTTAAAGTGTATAACCCGAACAGGTAATAAGACGCGGTGCTAAAAAATAATAATAATGCTCAAGTACTAATTACACTAATGGGTTAGTAATTGGGAAGGTTGAATTTAGAGGAAGTGAATCCACGTTTGTGTGGAGGGAGAATGGAAAACACATATTTGGAAGTCCAGCTAAAAACTAATGTTAGCTAACCACGCTACCGAGGTGGGTGTACACACTTGGGTGACGGGGGGGAGGGGGGGCAGAGTGGAGAAAAGATGATAATCGCTGGATCTTTATTGAGTTTATAGGTAGAGCGAGGCACAAATTATTATTTATTTTATAATCCAAGTTTAACATTTTCCATTTTGTGTGTAAAATGTTATTTAAAGCGTTGTCTGGTAGGGGGTGTTATTTTCATGAAAATTCTTTAATAAATTGTTTGCGTAACTTACTATACCGCGAGAACAATCCTAGCTTACCCCATTTAAGCGATTGGTACTAAATTCATGGCTGCGGCTAACAATACTTCCTTCAGTTTTAAAACATCTAAAAAGTTAAAAATTAAATATATCAAAAGAGATTTTTCCCTAAAACTAAACCAATCACATAAAGCTAATTTATCTACTGTACTTTGATGACCTAAACTGAACCTTAAACTCAAATAAATTTAAATAAGCAAGGAAATATTTTCTTTTTCCACCGCCGCAGATAAATAACCAACAGTTTGTATCTATTATCATGACTAAGCTGATATTAAATGTACAAGCAGTATTAAAATGATTAGTTTGTTCTTTTAATTTATAGTTTAATAATAAAGAGCATAAACCATTTAAATATAAAATATTTTTTAAGATTCTTTTAAAGCATGAATATTTTTAAAAATCCTGCAAAACTATTCCTAATGGAAAAAAATGATAAAATTATCCGTGATTTTATTTAAAAAAATATAATTTAATCAATAAAAAGTTAGAATTGTCTTCAAACATATTTAACAACTAAATGTAATTGTTAAGTAATCAATACCTTGTGTCACACATATTTTTTATACAAATCAACCACTTGCTGTATCTAGACCGAATCCAAATAAATAAATTGCCCTCGATATGATTTCGTTCTGCAAGTTTATGAGGGATTTTTTTGTTGTAAATATTTTGTTTTATACGTTACAGGATCAAAAGCGATAATTTTGTTTATAGACACATCTACTTGCAAAAACATGATAATACCTCTGCCAGCAGTGCGCTCTATCTAATGCAAATCACGACGCAATAGCTAGTCGCCCCCGTAGGATGAAAACAAAATACTTGAAAAATACACAACCAGTTAGCAGCAAGTGCGAGTATCTTCTTTCACATTTACCTCTGTTATTCGCCTACAGGCACGTACAAATTTAACAAAATAAATTTATAACTATACAAACGCACTTAAAAATAACAGTTTTAAACAGAACAATCATGTCCACCTCAAAAAAATCAAAACATTTCCACTTACTATTCTTATGGCTGAACGAGGAAGCCAAGACGAAGTTGTCTCGGTTGGAAAACCGTCCTATCGCAGCAAGTTTACAAGGCTGTTCTATCGACTCGGGTAGCGCCCCCGTTTACATCAAATTGTTCAAATATTTATTCGAATCATTAAAAGCGTTTTGAATTTTAAATTTGGAAATAATAATAATGATTGATAAAATTAAACAACTAGTAATTTATAACTTGATGGCAATAAGATTAAACGTCCTCAGAAAATGTACGAAATTTGTGATATTGATCCGTAGCTACGTGGCATAAAAAGTTGATAAGCTGTTCTTGCAAGCAAGACGACTCCCTGCAATGCAAAGGGGACGGGTGGGGTTATTTTAGCTTCTCGCTAGGTTCGTCCCAGGAACGGTCATAAAAGAGTTAAAACAAAAAAACACAAGTACTCAAACCCGGGGCCAAGACGAAGCAATGTTTCAAAATATAAAGAGTATACATTTCCATGACTTGGTTTTAGAAATACAGTCTAGCTTAGACTAGCCTTAAATTGTAGAACTGGCCTAGTTGTAATATATTTTAATTTGAATGTACATGATATGTAAAACATACTATCCTAATTGTTGTAAAGTTTTAAATTTTGATAGTATGATTTGGTCTTCGGTTTGCTTACTTCAAAATTTGTTTTTTTTTTCTGGGCAGCAAAAACTAAATGTGTTTATTAATCTACAACAACCGAAGTGACAATGTTTTATTATATGTATCAGTGTCTGATATTTCATTTTATTTTCCATAGCCCGGATTCGCGGAGTTTATCGAAAATATCCGAGATAATCCCGAACTTAAAATGTTTCCAAATATGTAACAATGTTGTCACAACACTATATTATGCGTGATCAACTTTAGCCATACTTTTTTTCCATAAAGTATTCCCGAGGATGGTATCAAGTATCTTAACGAAAACCTGGGAATAAATATTAAAGCCTTTAGATAATATCGTTCCAATCGTTGGTATCGAATAGCGTCCTGGGCTAAGAAACATGGCAACGCTGGAATGCCAGACAGACCCTGTCAGCTTTGCTCCGTCTGCACAGGACGCATGCGTTCGCAGGTTCATATCTCGTCCAATAGCAGAGCTAGCTTGCACAGAGCTCGGATGACCTAAATAAGTATATTTCCACATACTAAACATTATTTTTTTCTCTCTGGAATATCTTAATACAAATAAATGATCATTTAAATTTATATTTCTGTAGTGAAATGTATCCCTCTTCAAAATAATGTGACAGTTCTATCTCGTCTTGGATACTATCACCCTAAAAAATGTTTCAAGTACCCTTTGATCGACCTTGCAAAGGTGCAATGCGCGCTGTTGCCAGGCTGCAAGACCGGACAATTTTATTTTTTTGGAACAAGATTGAATAAAAAAACAGCAGAGTTGGGAGAGAGAAAAAAAAGACAATGATCGATATTACCTCTCGCATATAGAGCAGCATCTATTGAACTTTGCGATATGCGTTGAGGCTGTAAGTAAATATATCGCCACCTGTTGGCGAGGCAATTATAATAACGATTATTGAAATAATGAATGAGTTAATTGTATGTATGTGCGGCAGTTTGAAGTGTGAATAAGTGTCGAACCGTCTATTAAATAATCTCATACCTCTGGTGGAGTGTAAACTAGGTAACCCAAGTCGCACGTAATACATGTTCGACCTCTTGAGAGCCTAGTTAGGAGGGCAATGCACTCGTTAGGTTTGGGCTGGTCTAAACTAAACATTCTCAGACGAAACACACCGACTGCCGCGAGTATCCATTCATATTACCAGGCCTGTTTACACATGGGGACAACACCATTAAACAAACAAACACACACACACAAAACCACTAGATAATGAATTCGAACACAAAACCTAGTTGAGAGACGAGATGGAATGTGTGACCTTCAACAAGTAATAATTGTTTTAGAAATTCGGGCCTTTGGCGATTTAAAAAATAAAAAGCCGTGAGAGACGCTACCTTGCGAGGGCCTCAAGTTTGAACTTTTATAAAGAGCGGGGGTGGGGGTACCACCGAAATGAGGGGGGGGGGGAGAGGTTTTTTTCAAGGACTACAATCAGACCCTTGGGGAATTTGACAATCGAAGACGTCTTTCGGGACCAAGAGTTGCCAGTTCAACGATCTTTTTTACTTTAGTCATTGTAGTGCACTGTACAACTGCTTTCACTTACGTAGAGAAGACATTAAATACAAAGCATCGCGCAATGTTTCTATAAAACCATTTCTACCGAGACCAAAAAAAAGGGGGGGGAGGTGTTTATAGGGTTAAGCGCCTTCCCAAGATGGCCTTGTTACAAATTTAAAATGACTTATTGACTTATATTATTATTATTAGCACCGCGTCTTACTACCCGTTCAGGTTATACGCACTTACGCTAATGTGTAACGGTAGGGTGGTTGTGAGATGAAATGGAGGACCTACAGTTTAACGTGGGATCCGAACCACGGTGGAGGCCTGGCATTCCCCACATTCAACAAGAAGTCTTGTCAGAGGTGAAGGAAGGGTTTGGTATATTGACTTATAAAGGCATTCTATTTAGAAAATGTCCGGGCGAATATCACTCTAGATGGCTTCTAGAGGAATCTAATTTATAATTTAAAAATTCTTAAAATAGTTTTAAGAAGCATCCAATTTTAGGAATATTTACCGAAGGAGGACTTTCCAAATAGCTTCTAGGAGCATCCAATTTTCTAGCATTTGCTGAGGGGAGGGAAGGGTGGATAGAAAGTTCCTAAAAAGCTTTTTTGTTACTTGTCCTTTCCCCCCTGTACCCTCCCCCCCCCCTTGTTCCGCCAATGCTGTATAAAATAATAAGTGAATCGCTCATCTTAGAAAAGGCTTTATTCATAAACCTAAACATATGATTTTCAAACTGTCATCGAGGTAAAAACCTATTGTGAATGGAATATAGGCGCACGTTTCTGTATAGAAAGGGATTCATTCCAATTATTTTGGGAGAAGTGGCAACCATGCCATTTCGGATGGCGGTAAGGGCTTTATTCCTGTTGCTGCGAAAATGTCTTTGATATTATTGCCATTATTGACTGCAGAACATGTGTTATTATTTAGAGTTTTTTTTTTAAAATGATATGGATTGTTGTCTTAAGGTTTAATAGTAAGTCTTAACATGACCTAAACTTAAAATTTTGAAACCTCCCCAAAATTTAATTCTACCTACGCCCATGATTGATATCGTCATCCGAGAATGCAAGTGTTCTATCTCCAAAATGGTTAAATTTGAGATATTTGGTGTATACGTTTATTTAGAATGCATATGATCCACCTGTGGTGAAATTGAGACTATTAAATAATTACTTAAGAAGATACAAGCTCGAGTTGTCTTCTAGTAACATTGGTTTTATACACAAGGTCAAACTTCAATGCTCTTTTACACAAAAGTGAAAAATTGGACATAGAACACTTGCATTCTCGGGTGACGATATGTTAATTCAAAAATACACCACGTGCAAATGCTGCTTAAATCACTGTATGAAGAAACAACCTTAAGTCAAATATTTATACAAAGGGCTCTTTAGAAAAAAAATCAACAATTTTTTGTTACTAAATTATTATTATTATTATTATTATTAGCACCGCGTCTTACTACCCGTTCGGGTTATACGCACTTACGCTAATGTGTAATGGTAGGGTGATTGTGAGATGAAATGGAGGACCTACAGCTTAACGTGGAATCCGAACCACGGTGTAGGCCTGGCATTCCTCACATTCACAANGAGATGAAATGGAGGACCTACAGTTTAACGTGGAATCCGAACCACGGTAGTAGAGACCTGGCATTCCTCACATTCACAAGATGTCTTGTCAGAGGTGAAGGAAGGGTTTGGTAATCAGATAAATCTTTGCCGGGACCTGGGATTGAACCCCGGCCGCCAGCATAGATTTTGTTACTAAAATTGATAACATTTTACTATTTTATTGTTGTTTTAATAATCAAGTGACAGCTACAGATTGTTTGATCTGACATATGATCGATTACATGAAAGTAGATCTAATTTAGATCTTCCTATGGAAATTAGACTGCCCTATTCTAAGTTAGAGAATGTGCACATTTATAGTACAACGATCTAATAGAGAGAAATAGCTCTCAACTCATCTCAGACGCAGTGCAGTCACAACAATCTAATAGAGAAATAGCTCTCAACTCATCTCAGACACAGTGCAGTCACAACAATCTAATAGGGAGAAATAGCTCTCAACTCATCTCAGACGCAGTGCAGTCACAACAATCTAATAGAGAGAAATAGCTCTCAACTCATCTCAGACGCAAGTGCAGTCACAACAATCTAATAGAGAGAAATAGCTCTCAACTCATCTCAGATGCAGTGCATTCGGAGCACGACAGTGCAACCACCCACATGAAGGCGTCGGCGTCTTGTCAGCGTCTAATAATAGCAGCGTCTGCTCCGTGAGATAATCGTCACGCACCTTATTTATACTCCGACCACCGCAACCTCACATCAATTCACCTCAAGATAAGGAATTAACGCGTCTAACGTCCTCACTTTGCGGGACAAGAAAGCAGGGAGACGCCTCTTTCCCCCTCCCGGTCCAGATTCTACGCATGTTAATAATATGACAGGAATGAGGATTGACTTTAGAGGAAATGTACCGCTATTTGAGTGAGGGGTGAGGGGGAAAATTCTCGCCTAGTATAGCCGGACAGATTTCCAATCATGACTTTCCCGTATCCGTACGTAAAGTTATGTGGCTCTGTCAATGTTTTATATAGATATTATCAATACCTATACAATTACAATAATAAAGTATATTATTATTAGCACCACGTCTTACTACCCGTTCGGGTTATACGCACTTACGCTAATGTGTAATGGTAGGGTGATTGTGAGATGTAATGGAGGACCTACAGTTTAACGTGGAATCCGAACCACGGTGGAGGCCTGGCATTCCCCACATTCACAAGATGTCTTGTCAGAGGTGAAGGAAGGGTTTTGGTAATCAGATAAATCTGTGCCGGGACCGAGGATTGAACCCCGGACGCCAGCATAGAAGTCTGACACCTTACCCCTATACCGCCAGGTCACCAATATAGAAAAACATTCTAATAACAAACTAAAAAAGTGTCTTCTGTCTAGGAAATTTATTTTCCTCCGTCTAGGATTATAAATAAAACGTGTTTAAGCCGGCTATTATAACGGCCAGGGCAAATTCTTGAATAAAAGAAGACATAATGTTCCAAGTTAATTATATTACCCCTTTTATCTTTGACATCGTAGTAAGGAAAATATTTAAATTTATTTCTCTTTGTAGTTACAGTTTTTAACTGTAATATTTATATTTGCAGCAGCACCCTACCATTAAAATGTGGGTTAGTTTATTGAATTATTTTTAACTCAAAATAGTTATTTTATTTACCATAATTATTAATCAGTCATGTTGTGTCTGTAGAGACGGACAAACAAAACAAGGTAGGTAGCCGCAGGTAAATGTGGCAACACAGCACCAGACAGGACTTGATTGCCAACATAACACCGCGATCTTTCATAAGTCATAGCTCGCAAACAACACAGTCACACTAGCAGTGTTTATAAAGTGACCGGCAGTCCGTCACCGTGTTGGACGTTTTACAACAATACCATCCATCACACGAGTCGGAAGTATGAATGGTGCCATTATATCGGGAGGTTTCCAAACAATTATTGTTATTTCATAGGTATTGATAATATGTATCAAAGATCGAGTAACTTTTATATCAGATAAGGCCCTTTTTTTTATGACACTTTGAATAAAGGGAGCCATGGAGATTTTCACTTATAACCTTGAATGTATCAAAATTGTTCAATTATATCACAAGAAGTTACCGTGTTAGTCTTTTATTTAGAAAAAAAAAATCATGTCTGCTTAATGACTTTATGAAAAAGCAGAAAATGTAATTTTCATAAACAAAAATTGTGTGGATTAATTTATTTTTAATGTAAAACTTAATCAAAATAATTAATTGAACCAATATTTTATTTATCATTTTGCTATAGTAAAACTTAGGACCTTTTCGTTGTCATGTTGGCAAATTGTGTTCGTAATACCTCAACATACTATTAATAAATAGGCCTTCACCAAACATTCAAAACATTAGCTCACTCTATTAGTTAGTCAGTTTAAAGAGGCCTAGGTTTGATTCCCAATACCTGAAAATGTATCGATATGAAACTCGTCATTGAATTAATAATTTTAAGATTGATAATAAATGCTTATCACCCGTCCGACCTATACGTCTATAAGCCACGCCAGTGGGATAGGGATTAGGAAGGATGAATTCAGAGGAAATGCACCTTCATGTGTGGAGAGCAAAAAAAAATAATTTGAGGGGGAAAAAACCTCCGGTGCACCAGGCCGGGCGGGATTCAAACCAAGACTCCTTTTCACCAGAAGATCCTATCATACAGTATTCCTTTCACCCACGATCACTGTACAGTAACTATTTTATGGAAAAGGGAGTAACTAACTAGTATCAAGTAACGCCCATTTTTCAATACGATTTAAAGCTGCACGATATAAGGTGCTACTCTTGCAATAATTTCCCCTCATTGAAGAGATGCACACCAACTCCCAAATTCTGGATGCTGTAGTTCAATCCTCGACTAATCATAAGGGATGTTTTTTCCTCGTCAGTTATCCAGCCTCCAACTTAAGGGATGTTTTTTCCTCGTCAGTTATCCAGCCTCCAACTTAATTGTTTAATAGGTGACCTGGTGGTCTAGGGGTAAGGTGTCAGACTTCTGTGCTGGTGGCCGGGGTTCAATCCTCGGTCCCGGCACAGATTTATCTGATTACCAAACCCTTCCTTCACCTCTGACAAGACATCTTGTGAATGTGTGGAATGCCAGGCCTCCACCGTGGTTCGGATTCCACGTTAAACTGTAGGTCCTCCATTTCATCTCACAATCACCCTACCATTACACATTAGCGTAAGTGCGTATAACCCGAACGGGTAGTAAGACGCNTAAGACGCGTCGCTAATAATAATAATAATAATAGTTTCAGAGCTGAGGATTGGTAATGAAGAGAGTGATATGAAATTTAGAACACTTTAATTGCAGTAATTGCATAAGTAAATGAAATAAATGAAATTTTATAATTAATATGGGGCCTATTTATTTTCTGTAAAAAAAAATATTTTTTTTACATATTTTGTCTTATATTATTATTATTATTACTATTACTATTAGCACCGCGTCTTACCACCTGTTCGGGTTATACGCACTTACACTAATGTGTAATGGTAGGGTGATTGTGAGATGAAATGGAGGACCTACAGTTTAACGTGGGATCCGAACCACGGTGGAGACCTGGCATTCCCTTTTGTCTTATAAATAATGATTTAAAAAACCCTTATGTAAGCTACATTCTGACTCCCTTTCTCTCTTCATGTGAAAATGTTAAAAATAACAGCCAAAAAAACCCTCGGGGTCTGCTTAATTTAAGGATGGCCCCAAATGGACTACTAGAAATGATATTTTTTATTCAAGGAAATGAGAGATAAATAGCAATGGTGAAGAATTTAAGTAATCACTTATCAGAGTCAATACATTTTACAAATTTTGAATTTTTCACTTATACAGGTTCCTCAGACCAAAAATTAAGCATTTTTTATGGTACCAGCACAGAGAAATTAACATAAACCTTAAGATACTTGGCGCAATTTAAAAGGGGAAAAGGGCTTGACATAAATGTAAAAGGAAGCGAACGAGGTGTAAGTTGTTGATCCACAGACGAGTTTAACCTTCCCTGAACGGTGAATATTTCCTTGAGGTCAAGTTGCCAGTACTGGCCGATCTTTCAGATTTCACCCGTTTTCTTCTATAAAACCTTAAGAGCATGTTCTATAACCTTAAGAGTATATTCTATAACCATAAGAGTATGTTCTGTAAGGTAGGTAAATCTTTTTATAAAAGATATTTAATGGTGCATCAAAGTTAATTTATAGACTTATTTCTTTTATTAAAAAAGTTTATAAAAAAATTTGGCAGTGTAATATCACCGTTTTGTGCCTTAATAGCTGTTCAGGTTATATGTACTAATTACGCTAATTAGTTAGGGATGAAGAAGGTTGAATTTAGAGTAAGTGCACCTATATGTGTGTGGAGGGAGAGGGGGAAAACCATCCTCAATACACCCGAGTGGGATTCGAACCCCAATCTACCCGTCATCGGCAGTCCAGTCTATCGCGAGGGTGATGCCTTAGACCAAGGGTCTCTAAACTTTTGGTGCGCGAGCCACATAATGTATTTTACACATTTTTGTGGACCAAAGCAAATCAAATTTGTTTCAATTTGCAACTTTAGATTCAGATGGTTCATATGGACATTTGCGTTTGAAAAAAATGCTAAAAAATTATTTTCAAAAAAGCGATTGAGGTGATATATGCATCAATTTATATTAATAATAAAGACCGTATGATTATTATTTTTAAAATTATGTACCATATTTTGTGACATTCCTTCCATAACCCTCTGGCGGGAAACTTTGAACTAGGCTACCTAAACATCGTCACAAGCCGTTCTTTTGTAGTTGTAGGGACGGTCTCTTACACCGTGGTTTGAGGTCTATGGTCTCATGGTGCATGCGACTGAAAATGAGGGTTTGCAATTCCGACAGCGCTCTGGTTTGGTGCATTGGGGCAAAGTATACACGCGGACAGGAACTGGATATCTCAAATATACTATGCGGTTAAGAAGAAGACAAAGAAAAATCATTGTTTTTTTTTATAAAATCTTGGGGACCGAGCGAGGTCCCTAGTTTGTAGACCCATCATAAGCCATACATCCACCGAAACAAGCGATAAGTGATAGTTTCTTTCGTTACTAATCAGACACTCGTGTGTGGATAAGTACGAATGAGTAAAAGTATTTAAACATTAGTCTAGAATATAAACAAATATAAGAATTGTATTGCCAAAAAAAGAAAAATATTAATATTTGTAAAGTATTGATACTTTTTCCATGTCACTAGCCCCCCGATTGAGATATGACAGATCACTGTATCAACATAATATACCCATATGTACTGCAAACTCTATATATATTACTATCATCGCCGCATCTTACTACCCGTTCGTGTTATACACACTCACGCTAATGTGTAATGGTAGGGTGATTGTGAGATGGAATGGAGGACCTACAGTTTAACGTGGAATCCGAACCACTGTGGAGGCCTGGCATTCCCCGCATTCACAAGATGTCTTGTCAGAGGTGAAGGAAGGTTTTGGTAATCAGATAAGTCTGTGCCAGGATTCATTTTAGTATCAATTTTTGTTACGTCGTCCTGTACAAAATAATAAATCTGATGGATTCATCAAATCAGAGTGTTAACTATAGTATTTCAAATTTGTCAAAAATATTTGGTCTCCCTGTATGCAATGGGAAAAATTATTGAGGAACGATTCAGTTTTGGATTATATCTGTTAGACAGAGATAATAGTAACCCAAGTTAAATATAGCTAAACGAGTAACAAAACAAATTAAGGTTATATCACATATTGCAAATGCAATAAAAGAGGATCCGAGATAATTAGACAGGCTATACCTACCATACTTGGTCACAAGACGATTAGATATTTAAACTTGTCTAAGAAAACATTCAAATCCAAATAAGCAAATTATACGTACCTTTGTTTGCTCGCACAGGTAAAACAAAACACAATTTTAATCTCTGGCCATAATTCATATAATATACACAAAGAGGCAAAATTACAACATATCTCATTTCTACTCCATTTTCGGAAAGTAGAGTACTGAGTACTTTATAGTATAATTGCCAAATATATAAACTCTAACTTCTTTTGAGATAAACTTTTACAATTTAATAGATAGATGATATTTTATTATAGTTGTAATAATATGTGGTTGTAGATAAGATTAAGGTATAGGCTGGTAATATATATCTTGTTATCTAATAGTAAATGGTAATGAGAATAATAATGCACAAATGGTTGAATACATTATTTCCAATAATAGTGTTCATAGTGACTAATGGAATAATGTAGAAGCGTGTTCAGGGTACTACTATTGACTGGTAAACCCAAGGGAAACACACAATTGAGAAGATCAGTAATAAAATTTAAGATAATATCAGAATCGACTTGGAAGAGGTAGTGTGTAACAAGGCACACTTGTCTAAGTAAGTAAACCAACTTTCTCCATTGTGAACTATACACTATTCCTACTATGAATCAATTATAAACGCTATAATTGAAAATAATGTACGTATACTTGAATTTCTTGCCCCTATTTGCTCTTCGCAATTAGTTAAGCGTTATGCATGAATATAATCTCAGCTTAAGTATATATGGTTAATATGTCATGAATAGTGGACAATGTATCAAATTGGTTTAAATTTGATTTTTAATGTGCTATTGTGGATGAACAACAAATAAATATGTATGTATAAATTATGATTGTAAAAATTCTTCCTTTATCGTTTGGCATTAATGTTAGTTAAAATTGTGTTTAGTTTATATCCAAAATTGTCAAAACATTTGTAAGTAGTCGGTATAATACCTTAATATTATTCACAAGCTAGGTGTGGAACAAAGAATTAACCAAATGAATTATGTGCCTGTAAAGTATATATAAAAAAATGTACAAAATTGTGGCAACTCCTCATATCCATTTACAAATATCGAAAGAATTATATTAACTTTTTTGGAGACACTACTAGATCCATAAAGTTTCATACAGTATGCGATGGACACGTTGTTGTGTACTAGTCGGCATAGAAGAAAGCACAGTGGTACGTAGTGAGCCCACTCATTACTCACAGCTTTTGGTCCGGTTTTATTCTTAATGGTTCTGTGGAAGGTCATTCTCAAATTTTTTCACTTTGTCTTTAACTACCTTTGCCCAACAATCAAATTTAAAAGTCCATTTTTGGCTTTTACAATTGTATTTTTAGTTTGGGACATACAAATCCCACGAAATACGATTTTAATGGTATTATTCTACGAGCAGTTTTGTTTTCCTTGTGTCCCAACTCCTCGTGCCGCATGAGACTACACATTGGAACCTATCCGTCATGGAAATGTATGTGGCTTAAAGTAACCACCAGATTGACACCGAAACCCTCATGTGACGGTGGTGCCACCTTCATAAATTGAATAGCTTACAGCATGATCACACCACATGCACTGAAATTGTTTGTGGTTGCCTCCGCTTAAAGCCACCTAATGGTCCATATTGGAGAGATAATGCCGTCACTCAGAAGGGTCATGAAGAATATGTCGCTGGTCGAAATAACGGGGGAGGCCATTTGAAGACCTGCAAACATTGCTGTACCATGGCTGCATGCTGTGATATATGTACCGGAGTAATAAATTTATTTGAATTTCATTATGTTTTCATAAGCTTTTACTTACGCGTACGGTCAGACTTCGAGACATTTCCTGTTTGATTCATATCAAATTCCACGCTCTCGTTTTGACACTTATTCTTGCGCGTGTGTGTGTGTGTGTGTGTGTGTGTGTGTGTGTGTGTGTGGTCGGGGATCGAACCCTGGGCGTGGTAGTGAGAGGGCCCTTATAAGGCCCGGGCCAGACTCGGGCCCAGCCACGTCACGCGCGAGTAGGCTCGGGACAAGTCCGGTGACNCATTCATTGGTCATTTAGCCGTTGTCTTTTTCTTCACAGCCTTGGAGCAAGGAAACCTACTTTTTTTAAAAAATAAATATTTTCTTTCTAAAATATTAAGCACTGCCATCTATTTAATAACGTTCAAACTACATATATATTTTTTAATATCTATTTTTGCGGTAATAGAGGAAATTAACTTCCGGTGATAAATATATATACTTCCTGTTGTCTGGCTCAGGAATAGTAATTAAATGGAGTACGAGGGAAATGGCTTTGAGTGGATTTGTTGATTTCTTTCAGAAGGGCAAGGTGGGTCACAACGATGTAAGGACACCAATATTTACTTATAATACGCTATGAGTAGTTTTTGCTGATGTATTCCTTTTTTTATTCAAACAATTTTTTGAATAATCATTCCCCAAGAAAAATGAATTTTGATCTGTCAATTTAGATAAATGTATCTCGGGCATTTCTCTTGAAGTACATGTTATAAGTATATACTATTTTGTTTGTAAGTTATCAAATACTTGAATACTTTATTTTTATATATCAAAATTCCTTAGTAAATAGATATCAATAAGATCATATCTCGTCCAAATTTATTTGACTGACAGCCATAACCATAGGCTCCGAAAACTGGGTACATTGCCTCTTTCTACCTTATTTTATTGTGGGGCAATGGTCTTTGAAAAATTGTTAAAACAATTCACTTATGATTCTCGTGACCAGTAATACTGAACAGGATCAATAAGACGCTACAGAAAGTATAAACATACATTCAAACATAGATGACACAAAAACATTTAAATCATGTGTTATTAACACCTATCAACAATTGGTTGTTAATGTTGGAATAGTGAAAATTGTGAATTAATCTACTAACACTTATTCTTTCAGATATCAAGTTTTTGGAAAAGTGGTTTTAAACATCTGTATTCACTATACAGACTCTTTATTTTTGTAATGTTCAGTGATACTCAAATTATACCAATTGCATTGTACTATCTAATATCATATCATCAATAACTTAGTGGGTATAAATTCTACAACTGCATTTTTTCTCTTATGTATGTCGTTCTCCCCCGCCCCCTCAAGCCTATCCAACAATAGGTATTTGTGTATTGTAGCTTAGATTCTTGTATCATAATAATTATTATTGTAGTACTATCTGCTTGTTTCAGAAAACTTGTTACTTGTGTTGTAGTTTAACTCTCTTTGCTGTTGCATGAAATCATAGTATTAGGAAAAATTATAGATTTATCTATATGAAATATTGGATTTAAAAGCAGGTTTTATAAAATAATCAATTTTGAGTTAGCAAACCTAGAAAACCAACCACAGAGCACCTGCCCAGGTATAACCTCAACTTCTGAGGCCTTCTTAGGGTAATATGGGCAGTAGGGTATACTTTCTAATGCAGAGATAATGGCCAGCTTGGCATCCATCTTTTGTTCGTCCAATGTAACGTAACAGATCTTGTGTTTTTAAATAGACGCCAACACAATCCACTCAACGTAAGAGTTGTCCAAGGGACACTTTTCATGTCAAGTGAAGGCTGCTGCATGTTCTTATTAGCCAATCACGTCGCAAGTAACATCTACACAGCTATTTAGTACTCATTTATTGGTTATTGGTGTGCACTACAATTTTTGGATGTAGTTTGTCCGTGTCTCATGAACTTTAAAACATCATAGCCTCTAACTCTTTACTTTGTACATCCAGTAAAGCTTCAAATTCAAGGAGTTGTAGACAATTCAGACGCAACTGCTCAATTTACGATTTATTGAATGATTTGTTTTCTAACCGTCCAGATTCATTGTCTATTTCCTCTATTTGTAATTTTATCTGGTCATTAAGTTTATCTTACCAAACCCTTCCTTCACCTCTGACAAGACATCTTGTGAATGTGGGGAATGCCAGGCCTCCACCGTGGTTCGGATCCCACGTTAAACTGTAGGTCCTCCATTTCATCTCACAATCACCCTACCATTACACATTAGCGTAAGTGGGTATAACCCGAACGGGTAGTAAGACGCGGTGCTAATAATAATAATGATTAAGTTGATCATGATCTCGGTAAAGACTGCTATGGGGATATTGGTTTGTAATTAAACTCAAACTGTCAACAAGATGACAAACTTAACCACTGTTAAGAATAAATTGGTAGTAATTTATTTTCCCAAGATATGTCGTGTCCAAGAATGTAAGCCTCTGAGCTCTTGTGGTTTAGGGGGGTACTATCCCCAGGTACTAATCAGTCCTATCAACAGGTCAAAGACTCGCTTGGGTGTCCGCACGGTCTAACGCTGGACTAGACTGCCAATGATCGGGAGATCAAGGTTCGAATCCCGGTTGGGTGTATTGAAGATGGTTTTTCCCAAATGGTTGTCTATTTTCCCTCTATGCAAATGCGGGTGGAGTTCCAAAAAATATAATCTTTATAATGCCTATAACCACTAGCGTAATTAGTTGTTACATTTAAGCGTGTAACCTGAACGGGTAGTAAGAGGCGGTGGTAATAAAAAAATCTTCAAGGTTGCATTTGGTTTAAGTCCATATAAAGATTTACATTAAAACCGTTTACGGTACCTAACCCTGGTGTTGGATGTATTGTAACCGTGAATGTGTCGACAGTAAGCGACTCTGTTGTCACCAGACGTTCCGGCCCAAGAAGCGTTTCGAGCCTGGTACGTTGCGCTACTCCCTCCACAAACACGCGCAGGCGTCTCTAAACTCTGGCATCAACCTGCGCCAGGTGGTTCAGCTGCCCCCGGGAGAGGAGCTCAATGACTGGATGGCAGTTCATGGTAACCGAACCCTGGACTAGGGCCAGTGAACGACAATGTACTTGCATCTTGTGTTGGACTAGACTGCCAATAACAAGACCAGATTTTGAACCCTGTTCGGGTGTATTACCGAGTGTTTTTTCCTATTTGGTTTCCCACTCTCCCTCCATGCAAAAGCAGATACATTTCGTCTAGACTTAACTTTCCTCATATGTATTCCATTATGTAGCATAGCTGTTAATGTGTGCATATAACTCATAGATCATAATCCTGTTATTTCTAATGTAGCAAATTGATTTTAAATATGGATGGTTTATCTGATTACCAAACCCTTCCTTCACCTGTGACAAGACATCTTGTGAATGGGGGGAATGCCAGGCCTCCACCGTGGTTCGGATCCCACGTTAAACTGTAGGTCCTCCATTTTATCTCACAATCACCCTACCATTACACATTAGCGTAAGTGCGTATAACCCGAATGGGTAGTAAGACGCGGTGCTAAATATTATTATTAATATTATTTCTTTTCTAGTTGTGGACTTCTTCAACAGAATCAACCTTATCTATGGCACTGTGTCCGACTACTGTACGAACGAGAGCTGTCCCACGATGTCCGGAGGCCCCAAGTTCGAGTACCTGTGGGCCGATGGGGCCAAGTACAAGAAGCCGGCGGCTCTCCCGGCCCCGCAGTACGTGGCCCTGCTCATGGACTGGGTCGAGTCGCAGATCAATAACGAAACGGTGTTCCCGGTCTCCACGGGTACGTGGTAGAATGCCTCCGTGATGTTGACTGCTCCGTTGTCGCCCTTTACGAGTGTCCGGTGTTATTCTTCACCTGTGAAGTAAAATGGGAGTTCTCGGGGCATCGCTGATTAGTCCACTTCATTAGCCCTAATTTCAACGGAAAAATATTTTCTATGGTTGCACAATTTACCAGAATAATTTCCACGTAACCCACTTCAGTGGCTGTGTGATTTAACACGCTACTCTCGTAGTAGACTAGACCAATGGTGACGAGGGGATCGAGGTTTGAATCTCGGTCAGGTGTACCGAGGGTGTTTTTCTGCTCTTCCTCCACACAAATGTGGGTACACTTTCATTAAGTATAACCTTTCTAATAATTAAAAAAGATGAGATTTCTCATAGTCAAATCTAAGTTAGAATATTATTTGTTAGCTCTTTGGTTGAAACAATATGTCGTGGTAATTTGTACACCTTTAATCAGTAAAATTACCTGGCCAATATTTACCTGCACAATTGCTTAACGCTTTCCCGGCCCTTTTATAAGAGCCCAATTCCCCACTACTATCCCCTTTATTGTTAATATCATTATTATTAGCACCGCGTCTTACAACCCGTTCGGGTTATACGCACTTACGCTAATGTGTAATGGTAGGGTGACTGTGAGATGAAATGAAGGACCTACAGTTTAACGTAGGATCCGAACCACGATGGAGACCTGGCATTCCTCACATTCACAAGATGTCTTGTCAGTTTATTGTTAATAGCATGAACATTTGCACATGACTCTATGCTATAAGCAATAACTCGGGATGTGATCGAAATTTTTACAAACAACTTTTTATGTTAGGGATCACATTGACGTTACTAGGAACTACATTTTATAATCCAAACAAATTATTTGATTGATATTTACAATTAGTTTTCAACTCCAACTCCCCTTTCCTGGTGGTATTCAAGAAAACAATCAATTCTACAGAGAGCCAAGTCATGCAATTACGAATTACTGGGCATTCAATGTCTGATCTGCGCCCCAAATCAGATGTTTCTAGTAAAATGTTAATATAAATTAATCCAGGCAATACAACTCACTGAGAAATGTTCTCTCCCTCATTAAAATTACATTTTGTGACTAATGTATATTTTTAACCAGTGGACCGTGGGACTCTTTATTTGTTCCAGACGTGCCTTTCCCGAAAACCTTTGTCCCCCTTTGCCGAAAGATTCTGACGAGATTGTTCCGGGTGTTTGTTCACGTGTACATACACCACTTCGACAGGATCGTCGCCATCGGAGCGGTAAGTAGTGGCGACACTGCCAGTGCAATAATGCGCTCTTTCTATTGGCTCATTTCTCATAATCACTACCCACCCGTCCAGAGCCTGGTTCAGTCGGGGGAAGGAGAGGCCGGGGACGAGTTGTAAATTGGACCGATACTTGGCTGTGGAGCCAGTCGTGGGGTCGGTATAAATGAATTCACACTTGCATTTTTAAAAAAATGGACCAGGATTCACATTTTAAAGGTCAAATAGTGAATTTCATGAAAAGATTTAGTTTTGGTGTTGTTTTATTCTTGTGTTTGTGTTATAATTTTAATGTTAAAAAAACACGTCTTGAATCTTGTGCACCCACTGATACCGCACATTTGGTTATTTAGATGATCGATTTATATCATTTTTGGTTGATTTTTCAGTCCAAACACTAATCTGAAAATGAACCTGATGTTTCAAAAACTGTAGATAAATTTATCCATCACACACACATTCAGTTAAGTGTTAAATTACTGATCTGAGGTCTGGTTGTTAAATTTGTACTATAATTACAATTGGTTCTGAACCACAAATAAACAGTTTTATATATCTTAAACAAATTTCACTTAAAAAGGTTTTTTTTTTTTTAGTATTTGAGTCTTGAATTTGAAATTTTCTCGAATCTTCAAATTTCTTTAGAGATTCCAGGGCCGATCCCTAGACAAAATGTGCTGTAACTTAGTGTGTTATCGGTAGGAGCCCCATGTGAACACCTGCTACAAGCACGTGTACTATTTTGTGCGGGAGTTTGACCTCGTGAGCGTCAAGGAGCTGGAACCCCTCAAGGAGATGACGAGTCACATCTGTCATGACTACGAGACCCTCCCTTCCACCTCGAGGTGACGAGACTAAGTCTGACTGCTCGCGTCATTGCTACCACTCTCGTGGGGGCTGAGGAACACCAGGGAACAACCACAGGTCAATATTCGCAGCGAGAACCTTGTCTGACAGACACAGAACCTACTAGATCTACTTTCACCTGTTCATACATTTTCAAATAGGGGTGTGCGAAGTTTATTTGAAAATAAGAAATATTCCCAAGGTCGAATCAAAGCGTGATTATTAAAAAAAAACTTTTTTGCGTTGAAAAAACTATCAGATTTTAAAGTTTCAGGATGAAAAAAAAGCACCTTACAGGGCATTTTGAAGGGTTTGGACCTGTCGAAAGACAGAACACCAAATACATTTTTATAATTAAAATAACACTAATTTTATATAAATATTCAGCCACAAAAATATTGTCCATAGTTGTTAAAACTTGTTTCTACTAAGATTAAATGCTGTTAATTCGCTACATATTTCTTCCGTGTACACTTTGTCTGCCCTGCGGTTACCTTGCACTATCCCACTATGGTAGTCTATAAGGGCCGTAGTGTGATCCGTCAAGGATAGACTCGGTGTACACTTTGTCCACCCTGCGGTTACCTTGCACTATCCCACTATGGTAGTCTGAGGGCCGTAGTGTGATCCGTCAAGGAAAGACAGCTTGCTACCTTTCAGGATAGACTCGGTGTACATAACAGAAAATATGCCTGTCAATATTTTTATTTGTGAAGACTCATTATTGTCGAAGTTGAGATTGTTTTCAAAGTGAAGTGTAAGCTTACAAACATTGAAAGCCAAGTTTTCCTAAGCTTCGTACACCCCTCTTGTATTTTTTAGAAATTTATTTATACCAAAATCATGCTACGCATCTTGTTTCGTTTAGAATCACCTCGTATACCCCGATACTTTGGGCAGGACTTGCCTCTAGCTCATTGAAGTAATTAATATACGAGTTTTTAATCAAATAATAGTTTTTAATTTTCAATTATAATTGTGCTAAATATGTATACACAATACATAAAGTAGTGTCCAAGATATTTAATTTATGTAAATATATGTTGACATATTGTTTCTCTGTCACTTCCGTAAAACATACATATCCAGTAAAAATGTATTTGTCTAAATAACTCGGCCGATGCGGGAAGACTCCCGGCTTTGACCACTCTCCGAATAATCCCGTTATGTCGTGATCTCAACCTAACACAATTATAATGTTGTAAGAAATGGCCGACAAATTATACTCTAGACTCGTCAATACAAGTATGATAGGTCCAATTTGGATAATATGTAGTTTTGTGAGAATATTCACCGTCGCCCGCTTCGGTGGCCACATGGTCTAAGGCGTCACTCTCGCAGTAGACTAGACTGCCAATGACTGGGAGATCGAGGTTCGAATGCAATCGGGAGGTGTTTTCCACTTTACCTCCACGCAAAGGTAAGTATACTTCCTCTAAATATAATCTTCCCGATTCATAAAACCACTAGCGTATAACCCGAACAAGTAGTAAAGTATCTCGATTTGTAGAAACTGAACAGTATAAATAGTCCTACCAGGATATTCGATAATGTAAAATAGAGCCACTGCTTTAAATAAAACATGTTGGGCATTACATTTGTTTTTGGAAATGTATGTTCTATATGAATTTAAAGATTTTTATTTTAATAACGACACCTACTTTTTAATAGTTAAAACACCAGAAATATGTTCACTTATTTCCTAAGGATACATTTTTACAAAATGGCGCGTGAATGAAATAAATTTTACTGGAGTGTGTGTGACAATTTGTGTCTTTTGTACTTAAATTAGATTCACTAATTTGGCTAAATTCCTTTGAGAAATATGTTAATACCTCAACTCACTGGAGATAGTAAATAGTGTTAGGTAGTTTAATGAATTTGGTTATTTTCTGTGTTTAAAAGTTAAAAACATATCACATGTATAGCATGTGTGTGTATTTTAGAGTAACACGCTTTCTTTTTATCAGTACCTGTTTTTATGTGATTTGTAAATAAATATTACTAGAAGAGTTACGGGAAATATACACTTGAGGTCTCCTACCCTAGCATGCAATGATATCATTTTTCCCCCACCCCTATTCTTATTATAAACCAACCCTTTTCTATTAATTATTTTCCAGACTTTTTTATACATTGTAATGTAAGGTGTAGTGTAACGTAAGAAAGGGGAAGTATTCTAATAACTTTGCGTTGTTATCGAGTCAAGACTTGAGCAGGTACACGAACGCAGTATTCAGTGAGCACTCGTTATTCAAGAGTTCTCATAACATCGTATTTCTGCGCGATGCTTGTAAGACAGTTGCCAATCACCCTAAATAGACTCTTACGATTGGTGGAGAGAGAAAGACATGTCGTGGGACTCGACGACGATCTCTATTGGTAATGTGGTGTAATACCGACAGCAGGCACGCCAATTTGTCGATTATCACGATCAAAATTCCCTAATCACAAAGAGAGAGAGATACAATTATTTCATCCATTACAGTGGCCGAACAGTCTAAGGTGTCACTCTCATGGTAGACTGGCCTGCTGATGACTGGGAGATCGTGGTTCGAATCCCACTCGAGTCTACTAAGGATGTTTTTCCCAAATGAGGGGAGTTCTCACCATAACAAAGAGTGCTCCACATTTGGTCGTTGGTACGCCCCAACCCCCCCTCCCTAAAACACGTCACTCTATTTATTACCTTGAAGTTCTAATTTATTGAAACATAAGCTTCAGTGGTTGTATAGTCTAAGGTGTCACACTCGCTATAGACTGAACCTCCGGTGATGGGGAGATATGAGTTTGAATCTCGGTCGGTTGTACTGGAGGCTGTTTCTCTTAATTGGTATTCCAGGCAAATGTTGGTGCACTCTCTTTAAATTCAACCTTCCTCATTCCTAACACATTAGCATCACCAGTTAATATTCGTACAACCCAAAACAAGCGGTGAGACGAGGAGACTAAAATGAAAAAGTTGAATTTCTTAAAACAGCCCATTTTAAGTGTGAAGTGTCCGTAGTGTGCAGGACGTATCGCCAAGAGAAAGGTTTGTTGGACGAGGATCCTTCCGATGCTTAGGAAGTGTTGAAAAGAGAATTTCAGCCTCATGGTGAATATTTCCTGTACTCTTTTTTTTATGTGTTTAAACTTTAGAGTAAAAAAATCTCTTTTTTTTGTGTGTTTCGTAGTGTGTCAGAGTTTCGTAATGTCAACTGTTATTAGTTGTGTCTTTTATTGGGATGGCGACTTTGAATCTCTGAATAACCTTATATATTTGAGGATACAAGATTCATCCCTCGACTGGATGTACGGATGTTGAGTCGAACCCACTACTTTATTAATCTGACTTCATTTTACATCATCATCATCAACTGTGGCCGGATCAGTTTGGTAAAATTCCTCCATCTTCCTCCATTCTTCTCTTCTCACTTTTAGACGTTCATTTATCTGCTCCTCCCATCTCTTTCTTCGCCTCCCTTGCGGCCTTTTTTCCCACCTACTTCATCTTGATTCTCTTTGGCATCCTCTCCTTTTCCGTCCTCATTATCTACGAATTCTTAATCTTCAGTTTGAATACGGATCTGAATATTGGAAAAAATTATGAACCCAAATATAAATATAATATAAAATACAAATATAAGATAAATGTTTACAATTTTTATGTTTTAACATATTCATTATAACAATCATACATTCAGTTAAAAGTGTTAAGTTAATTGTTCTGGGGTCTGGTTGATAAGTTTGTCCTATAATTATAATTGGTTCAGAGCCACCGATAAGCAGTATTACAGCTTTAAAACAAATTAAAACTCAAAAATTTGCAAATATGTATATATTGAATTTTGAATCGAATATAATCTTGAATATCCTTAAGTGTTTAAGGTCAGAGGATTCATCCATCTAGTCTTCTAGTTAAAATATAGACATATTGCTTAATATAATAGTTAATATATATATATAACTTAAAATTATGAATGTAGTAATATTATTTATGACTACCCTAATTTATATTAAGATTCATGTTTGAAGCATTGGTAAAATTAAGACACTAATTCATTTAATTCTGGATTGGCACCATCTTTAGTCTATACCACTTCTTGTCGTGTGTAGCCTATTGCAATGTTTTGTTTATTGGCTGCATGACCACATCATTTTATTTAACGTGTATGAGATAAAGTGCATTGAGCAAAAACAATTTGTAATAAATAAAATGATAGAATATTAGTAAAATGCTAGAACACAAATCAAACTAGAAACACTAACGCATATTTACACGCACTTCGATATTTTGATGCTATTATAACATCTCCCTCGGGAAGTAGTATTAGACTAAACAGGATGTCCAACATCCTGTTTAGTTGTAAGATTTATGTTTAATAAACGGCAGAACTGACACAGTCTTAATTAATGTGGTGAGATCATGCAGCCATTTTTAGTTATAACCAAACTAACAAGTCGCGCTTCTTAACAATGTTTTATGTTTGAAAATCAATGTAACAATCATTCATTGTTATTAATGTCATGTATTAGGATAGAGGTGGGACAATCAATCATAACCTTGAATTCTCTGATATTTGAGAGATTCGAGATTCATGGGATCTTAAAAAAGTAACTCTAATTATTAACTATTATGAAGACCTTGACATGAATCAACTATTTTTAAGCAATTGGTAAAATAAATTATATAGACTTATTTATTTGCGAGAGTAACAAACTCTCAAAAAATGATCAAAAATGAATTGATTAATTTTTAGTTCTCTTTATTGTTTACTATGCGATAAACAAAATAGCATTTATCATTGGCACCGAGCATTAATCAACATTGTTTTTAATTTGGCTTTAGATATTTTAAGTCTAACTTAAACTTTAATTTTTAAAAGATTTGAATTTGAGATTGGAAAAAAAAAGACAAATTAAGATTTGGATTTGAGAGATATAGTATTCATCCCAATCCGACAGCTTAGCTGAGTCAGTAGCGTGTTTGCTTACTGAACTAAGGGACCCGGGTTCGATTCCCGGCATGGCCCAAAATTTATCATTGATGAAAATATGGGTTTACGCTTTCACATTGATAAATTAATGGCTGGGGGACTGTATGTTGTGCCTGCCCTAGTCTTAAGTTAAATATGTCATATGGAACTAGGACAGGACTAGCAAGCTGGTACAGTAGCCCCGTGGCTTCTTTGGTGTTGACTGACAGCTGCTAAACACATGTTTTTGCAGATCATATGGTTCGGCGTAGGGATACATAATTTGGTTTGGTAGCTTTTCAAAGCTTTTAGCTGTCAGTCAGCACCAAAGAAGCCATGGGGCTACTTTAGTGAAGAATATATGGCTTGAATAAAAAACTGTCCCCAAGCTGGAAACATGGAGGGATGTAAGAAAGAATTAAATAAGTCGTTCCAGCTCTTTTACGAGATAAAGTGCAATGAGCATGTTTTAATGTGTCGTGAGAAAATTGTAAAAAAACTAAGCACATATTTACACACTTCTTCATTATTTTGATACCATATGCCATCTTCCTCGGGAGTTGGTAGAACGTACATGATGTCGGCATCAGTGTTGCCAACTCGGTCGTTGAAGGATGAGACTTCTATAGTAGATTACAAATGTCCCTCGGGGTTCTGCTTTTGTTGGATGTCGATGTTAGGGGATGTTACAGGGTTTAAATACGAAACCATTAACAAATATTCAGTTTGGGTAGCGTTTTTTTAGACCTTGTGGTTCATTGACAAGCTAATCCCTGTCTGGTGACATTGTATTAGGTTCTGGCGAAGGGTTTTAACACTTAATATCCCGCAGTAATCCTCAACTATTAAGTTATGAGCGGGGACATGATCTAAAACTCTGTATTTTAATTCTGTTTGTGCTTAATTTTTTACATTTCTATCTATTTAATGACATCAAAATCAAGAATGAAATGTGTGTAGTATTAAGACGATTATGAACAATTTTAGTTCTTGTTCTTTTGACACCAAAGAATTTTTTTTTTTCTATATTATGTATAATGTAAAAAGTCACTAAAACAATCAAGTTTGCTAATATATTATTTATGTCTAATGTAGTTTTGTAACTTAGTAGTAGGATAGCTAACACCAAATACTAATAAATGTAACAAGTCCGTGGTGCTGTGGACACTTGTGCCATTAATGTCCTGTCGAGGGTCGGCCAATTGCTTCGTCTGCTTTGGACGACTTTCACAATTGAGGGGATCAAAGTGTTTTAGGCGTTTGTGGGTCTCGGCAAATTTAAACTCGATATGAAGGGTGGAAATATGAATATTGATTTAAAAAAACTACCTAGACTTGAAGCGATAAAAATCTGGTGATTTGGTTAAAATTCACAACGGGTACAACATTTACAGTCCGATTTTCATAGGAAGAGCCTTAATATGACAGAAGTTAATAGTTCAGCTTGCGTGTATTCATAAGTCAAGTCGTGGGGTGTGCGAAGCTTTGAAACTTCAACTTGTCTTCAAAGAAATTCTGGCTTTGATGAATATGAAACTTTTGTCACAAAAAATATTTAATTTATTTTTAATTATCGGTCTCCCTCTAGGGTATAGTGGTCAGAATTCATGGATATATATATATAAATTCCGGGGTTCAATTCTTGACGCTTTCAGATTTATCTGTGAATCATTGTGTCTGGAACAAGGTCACTAGCTTTGTGAGGACAAATGAGTAAATAAGTGGCGGATCTAGTCTAGAAAACTGATAACTGCCCTAAGGGTTCATTGAAATGACAAGACACCCTCGATCTGCCAATGTTGGCACTATCTTCGCCAACATGTGATGGCCGCTGGGTTGGTAGAGCTCTCTCGTGATCTGATGCAGTGTTTTTCCTTTCGGTTATTTCCATTTTTTAGGTGTAATATAAATTACAAATAAATGTTTCTATGAAATAATTTGAAGTAATAGAATTGTCTGTTGTGATTTATCAAATTACTATAAAACATTAAAACAATTATTGCTTGGTAAAAAAAAAGTTCTAAGTTACTTGAGCGAAATAAACATTTATATATAATATTTTTCAAAGCATAAAACGATTAACCCGAAATATTCGATTTGAGTTTGCTAAGAATTGAAAAAAAAATTGATTTTGCATATCCTTAATAAGTAAAATGTGGTAAATGTTGGCCACAAAAAAATGTATTTTCCAAAAAAAGCAACCTTTTTTTTTTTGTGAAAATTGGACTATACCCAATATCACCTATGAGGGAATTGCAGGTCTTGTGGAGAAAATATTTATCTACATGCTCTCTCTCGGTTAAATGTTGCCAAATCTCCTCTGTTATGTTTGAAGTTGGTGTGCTGGGATAAGAAGGTGCTTGTGGTAACATCGACTGACCGGCGTTGTGAATCTCGTCTTATATTTGAGGGGAGATTGACCACACGAAAAGGAAAGAGTGACTACACTAGTAACCAGGCAGTTCCCTCACCGATGATATCCAGTGTTAAATAATAGTTTGATCAATAGTTCATAAACACATCTCTCTTTAATAATTCTTGTGTCAAGGATAAAAAAACAAACAATGAAAACTAGAGTAAGCTTATTTTAACTTTCGGTAGGAAATACCGAGGAAAATTACTATTTATTGATCTGGTTAAAAGCTGTACTTCCAAAAATAATACTCGAATCAATACTGCAATTGCTGACATTTCTCTCTACAAGAATCTAATGTTTGTATGTAAGAATGATAAATGATTGTCATTTTCTTCCACAAATTGTGCATGTGTTTGTTATATTCTGTCAATAAAGATGCTCGTCTAGTCAACAAAGTTTACTTATTCCGTAGAACCTAGTTTCACTCAAATTTATTAATGTGCATCACGTAGATTAAAATGCAATCAATCCCGATACTAGTCCAAAGATCCACGGTTTCCAGCCTGTGGCAGGAATAGTTGAATATAACGCCTCCATCTTCCTGTCTCTTGCACACTTTGTTGCCAGAGTGTAAAATGATTAAAACCTGCTGCTGGATTCCTAATAAGGTGGGATTGTAAGACACATTAGTTTTTATAGCAAAACTTTTTTTTTGCTGAAATAAATATTTTTTGATAGAAAAACAAAAGTTAAAATTTCTTCCCACGGTGATGTCAATAGTTGTTGAATATCTGTCATGAACATAGAAACATTAGGTGAGAAACTTTTTAAATGAAGAGAAAAAGTTGTCATTAAATTCTAGGACATCAACAGATATTCAACAACTGTTGATATCAACATGTGAAGAGGTCCCGGCAAAGATTTATCTGATTACCAAACCCTTCCTTCACCTCTGACAAGACATCTTGTGAATGTGAGGAATGCCAGGCCATCCACCGTAGTTCGGATTCCACGTTAAACTGTAGGTCCTCCATTTCATCTCACAATCACCCTACCCTTACACGTTAGCGTGAGTGCGTATAACCCGAACGGGTAGTAAGACGCGGTGCTAATAATAGTAATAATAATATGTGAAGAAAATTACACTCTAGGTTTCTATTGGAGAAATATTCTTTTATTTTGGCCAAAAGGTTTTTGCTTTAAAAACTAAAATAACAAAACCTTTTCTCGCATCTGGTGGATCCCCACAGGATTTAACGTGCTAGTTAATCAAGCAATAAGACCTGTTTTTTATTTGGGTGCTTGGAAATTTTAAGGAGCCTACCCGATTCATAGCAGATTAACCAGAATAGATAAATCAATAGCTACTACACTTGAAACACAAAACCTGATCAAGTGCCTCTCTATGGATTGGTCACATGAGGACAGCAAAATAGTTACTGCATTTTAAAATGATTTACTTTCAATTGTATCCTTTTAAATATATCAATGCAATGTTCTCAATCCTGCCGTTTTCTTTTTTTTTAAAAAACATATCAAGCTGTTATTATTTGTGTCCTTAATATTTCATTGCAATAAAAAAATGTTATTAGTTGACGTTTTATTGATTTATTCATAAATGCTACAAAGTCCTTAACAAATGTTTTGGTTTTTTTTTTTAAATAAAGCCTGCGATAAATTTGTGTACAGTAGCCCCATGACTTCTTTGGTGCTGACTGACAGCCAACATTTGGGTATAGTCCTAAATTTTGGCTGTCAGAAGTGACCGCTGCTAAACACATGTTTTTGCAGATCATCTGGTTCGGCGTAGGGATACATAATTTGGTCTGGTAACGTTTCAAAGATGTCAGTCAGCACCAAAGAAGCCATGGGGCTACTGTATGTCTATATTATATATAGAAAAAGGTAAAGGAAAGGTGGATAAAAATGGCTTTTACAATGAAAAGAAGAACACAGTACACACTTTACACTGCTACCACTGAATATAGAGGTAATGGTTGCCTCTTAAAGAAAATCAATCGTGACTGTCCAATCCCCCGACCCAGGTTTCATTCTGTCTATATCTATTTAGTTATGGATCCTAGAATAGATTCCCAGCAAGGCAAAAAAAACATCATTGATTTAATTAGGATTTACCTTTGCAGTTAAAAAGCTGATATCCAAGAATTTAATTAATGTTTATTGTATAGTTTATTTAGTTTGTAAGTCGTGTATCAATATAATCAGTTTGTTCAAGATAGGGCCAATTAATTTCAATCCAAACCAAGTGTCGGGTGAGCACTATCATGTTGACTGAATTGTGAGGGTGCAGTTCAAATCATGCCTGGGTGTATGAATTCCGATATTTGATAAACTGTGGTTTTCTCTTCTCTCTGCAGGCTGATACAGACGTATTTGATTAATATTAGATTCCTTATAAGGATCAAAAAGAAAAAAGTTTATTTTAATAGCTACTACATGGGAACTAAAAATATGGTAATAAAATATATAGTTGTGTTTTTAAATAGTTTTTATTAACCTTATAATAATGCACACAATTATTCATTCTCCTCGCTACGCAAACGAGCGTTGCCATTCGTCACTCGAATAGACAGTTGCTGTGCGCGCTCCACAATAGACTTGCGCTTCTTGGAAGAGACGGCGTGCGCTATCTCAGCGCAGTACTTGCGGTTTTGCATCATTAGAACCTCGAGCTCCTGCAACAAGCCAACGCTTATTTTAAGTTCACGATACGATAGTTGTACCAAATGAAATAATATTCAGTCCAAATTGTTATCGGAAAAATCTTTAGGACAGCTGGAGACGTTACTAGATCTACTTTCATGTATTCATACATCAAGTCATTTGATCTGCAGTTATCACTTTTGATAGATATTACCAATACATATAAAATAACAATTTTTTCAGCACTGCGTTTTACTACCGGTTTGAGTTATATTCTTTGTGCTAATTACACTAATGACTTAAGAGATTGAGAAGGTTAAATTGAACCTCTTCGGTGCGCAAGACCGGGATCGAACCCCCGTAATATATAGTAAAATGTTATGTGTTGAACGTAAAAAAAGTTTATATTTTCTAAGAGGCTATTGAAATCAAACTCTGGTATGATTACGATACAAAGGAACTAGTCGAGTTTATTCATACACAATTTTTGCAGTCAAAATTGATAATTGATTACTGTATTATAAGTTATTTTATTGATATAGGTAAGTTAGTTGTCACAGTTGACATTGACTGACATGTAGATATATTAAAAGTTAATTTTTGTCAGTGCACAAAAATTAATCAATCGTGAATCCAATTTTCCAATAGTCCTAATTTAAATGGCAAAATCTGAAAAGTTAAAATTGTTTTGTTAGAAATAACCACCATACTATAAAATCCATGTTATATTTGAGTTATTTAAAAAACAAACCACCCCACATCACTCACCCTGACATTGTGCACCAGAACCTTGCGGAAGCCGGTGGGGAGCATGTGCCTGGTCTTCTTGTTGCTACCGTAACCGATAGAGGGCATGAGGTACTGTCCCTTGAAGCGACGACGCACTCTGTTGTCGATACCTTTTGGCTTCCTCCATGAGCGCTGAAAGCATCCATAGTGTGCATCTCAGGTAGGGGTGGGTTTAGGGAGGAGGTGCTATCAAAAAATGTGTCTGCACTTTATACTTGTTTTTAGTTGGAAAAATAAAGTACCGACACTGTACTTGTATGAAATTAAAGTTGTCGATAACAATAAGTATCCATATCAAAAGAATGAACAAGAGATTTTATCTTAATATCACATTTTAAAAGTGTTTTATGTACAAAAATGTATTTTTTTTTATAATGTGAGAAAGCATCAATCGTAATATAGGGCTTATGAATAATTAAGCTCATTTTCGGACAATATATTAGAGAATTTAATCAGATTATATCAGTGTGAGTTTGAAAAGATAGCATCAAAATACATAAATTATAGACAACCGAGAGTTTTTCGCATCCATTGATCTGATACTAGGGTTCAAATATTTTTGAGTTAAGTACCTATTGAATAAAAAAATTAATCAACAAAATACAGTATCTTGGTAATTGTCCACAATTCTCGTAAGGGCAATCTAACAACTACCAATGGTTTTTAACTTTCCCACCACACAAATTCAGGTCAACTTCTTCTAAATATAGCTTTCCTAATCCCTAAAATCATGAGTAATTAGTGGGTAAGCGCATAACCCAGATGTCTGGTAAAATGATCTGCAAATATGAATAAATCACAGCTGTATTCTATTTCCACTTGGTTCACGAAATTAAATGACCCATCAAAGTATGCCTTTAACTTTATTCAAAACTTCAACTTTGAGAACCACAATAGAGGCTAATAATGTTAGGGTTTTATTTAAATGAAGCACAGACTGTATTCGAATTCTCCACTTAAATGCGCCTTGGTATGTACCCTTGCCAGTTACATCGGCAATCACGTGACTAAGTGTAGATTCCGTTCAAATCGTCACCAAGGATGCCTATGCACCCCTCACACCCCCTTTTGTCCAAAAACAGACGCAATACGTTGACGCATCCTTGGTGTAGTGTTTAACTGGCAACTGTTTTATCCCTTTTTGTCTGCTAGAGCTCAGAACCTTACGTTGCCTGACATTTCAAATTAAACTAATTACTAATGCAGATACATTTTATACTATCAAGAAGTTGATTATTTTTAAATGTTTATAATTAATCCACGCCTACCATTAAGTACAACTAACAGTATTTAATAAATTGTTTATTGGAATTTTTGTATTATCATAAAACAATGGAAAAACAGTTAACACAACCAATAAAATGGTGCAGATATTAAACACTAAAGACTATTTATTTTAATTAATTCTGAGATGACGTTTGACCTAGTTTCTAAGATCATTGTTAGGTGTTAGCACTGTAGTCTCAAGGCTCGTTGCCATTTGGATTGGCTGATGCAGTCTTCAATATAGGAATTGCGTGGAGTGTGTTAATTCTTTCTAAACCACAAGGATCCTTCTAAGGACCCTCAAGACTATTTTGAAAGAAGTTTTTTATTTGTTTTTTAAATTCAGTATAGCATTTATCATTGTATAAGGTTTCAAAATTTATATGACTTAACTTAATATTGTCAATTAAAGTTATATTATTATTATTATTATTAGCACCGCGTCTTACTACCCGTTCGGGTTGTACGCTTTAAGTACTAATTACGCTAATGGATTAGGAATTGGGAAGGTTGAATTAGAGGAAGTGAACCCGCATTTACGTGGAGGGAAAGTGAAAAACAATTTAGGAAAAATCACCCCCAGTTCACCCGACCGAGATTCGAACCTCAATCTCCCCTTCCTCGGTAGTCGAGCTCAACAAGACTAACGCGTTAGCTAACTACACCACCGAGGCGGATTAGAGAGTTATATATTAAACATAATGAATGACACAATAAGTCAATCTAATACACTGTAATGCAATAATTGTAAAAATTGGATCAAAGAAGAGCTGGCATGCGAAAATAAAAAATTTATCTTACCTTCAATTTCTTGTACCTATCACTTTGATGGCGAATAAAATGTTTTGTCCTCTTTTTAAGGATCGTAGGTCTATACACCGGGCGGATAGCCATGTTTCTATAAAGACAATTATAAACTATGAACAATTATTTAAAATAATTAAGTGTATTATATACAAATTAAACATGTGTCATAAATATTAGAATAGCCTCGAGTTAAGGTTAGTAATGAGCCAATAATCTATATTTTGATGTTTAAAAACAAAATATATATGTGTAGGTAAGTATCATTGATATTTCAATAAGGCCATTCTATAATTTTTTGTAATGTGACTAAGATTATTAAGTAAAAATTAGATTCTCAACTTTCTCACCTTTAATATTTACACCCAGAAAATCACAGACTAGGCAAGGACTATATATATTATAACGAATCTATAGAACACTTATTTAAATGTTACCACATGGTAAGTAATAAATAGATAGAAATATATTTTTTTACAAACTTAATTGGATGGAAGTTTTCAAAAGGATATTATTGAAACAGTAAACGATTAAGATTTTTTTTAGCGTCATTTATAATATTTCTATAAAAATTAACAAAATCTCTTGGTATTATCAGATAGTTTACTAGGACAAAAACTATTGTAGGATACAAATATGATACAAAATCAAATGTTAAAATATAGAAGTTTTTTTTATATAGACTATCGTGTCTGTGAATAAAGATATTAAAAAAATCGGAATGTTTTCATTTATAAGTTGAAGTCATAATAACTCTGTAAATACTGATAATGACTTATTATTATTTTTATTATTCAGAAAAAAAAAGTCGTTTTGATGTTAAGGTGCTAATTGAATTCAGAATTAAATTTTGTTCTCTTGCTTTATTTGGATTTTTAGTGTTGGTACTTTGAAACAGGGAGGCTATCTTAATCTGTGTTTAACTTTGATGTGCATTTTTAAAGACAATTTAAATTCTTGATAAAATAATTATGGCTAAAGTAAATGTAAAAATAAATAAAAAGAAAGCATTTTTATTAGAAGAATTGGAAGCCTTGTCAAAGGAAGTACGATTGTCATGCCTTATTAATTATTAACTAATTATAGGTGTCCTGGTGGTCTAGGGGTAAGGTGTCAGACCTCTGTGCTGGAGGTCTGGAGTTCAATCCTCGGTCCCGGCACAGATTTATCTGATTACCAAACCCTTCCTTCACCTCTGACAAGACGTGTATTAATCACAACTTGTGAATGTGTGGAACTTCAGGCCTCCACCGTGGTTCGGGTCCCATGTTAAACTGTAGGTCCTCCATTTCATCTCACAATTACTTTACCATTACACGTTAGCGTAAGTGCGTATAACCCGAACGGGTAGTAAGACGTGGTGCTAATAAAAAAATTTAGATAAAATTAGACACTAAATTACTTTTACCTTTACACCATTTGTTGGCTGTATGAGGTGGAAAGTCTGATCGCGCATGTCTAGGTTTTTTTTAGCACCCCGTTTTACTAGTCCTTCCTGTTCAGGTTATATGCATATGTATTATTCTAATCGGTTGGGGATTAGGAAGGCTTGATTTAGAGGAAGTGCACTTGTATTTGCATGGAGGGTGGGTGAAAACTACCTTCAGTGTACCCCATCGGGTTTCAAATCCCAATATCCTCGTCTTCGGCAGTCTAGTCCAACACAAGATTAGCGGGTCAGACCACGCGACTACCGAAGCGGGTATGTTTAGGTTGGGAACACTGTGATCACTACATGGTTTATTTTCACCAATACAAATTTTAAACAAAGCATGTTTCCACCCCTCCCTCCCTACTTGACTATAGGCCCGTAATCTTAATCCACCACATTTCACGCTCAACAACCAAACATTCGGTAAAATATGGGTGCAAGTAAACTGGTATTAAAAGTCTCTTTATACAAAGTTTGACCATTCTTCACGTCTTACCACCTGTCCAGTTTATCTACATATACATTTATAGGGTAGAGACGAAAATAAACTTTTAAAAGAAATTGTATCCACATTTGTGTAAAAGGTGAGTGGGAAAAAAACCATTAAGAAAAAAGTACACCTTGGTACAGTTGTCCGGGATTAAACCCCTGTGCTCTCTATAATCGGCCAACTAGATGCCAAAACTTCTGCTTCTAGCCATGTGTCTAGCAGTGTTGATTCGTAAAGGCCGGCACTTTTTCTTTACAGTCTATAAAAACTCAAACTAAGTGGAAATATTTTCCGTTTGAAATTAAACCATTTGATCTGGCATTGCTTTTCTTGCTTCAAACAGAAATAAAAGAAATTAAACCAAATTTAAATAGTCCATCTTCTCGGTACACACGGATTTACACAAGGCTATTAATATTCACATTTCAAACCTCTGCGTGCACTAGAGGTCGCACATTGTTCATCACGAACAAACACACTCATTTTATCGAAAAAGATTGCCGATCTCGGAACACCCATGAACCAAGGTTACCTCAAGCCATGCATGGCCTTGTAACATGTAACAAAGAACATGTTGTTTTTTACTCTTAAGGAGCTGATTCACCGAGTATTGCAGCTTGAAGCCCACACTGCGCAGTTGAGGAACCTTCTCTGCAAACAGAAAAATGAACAGACGTCAAAGAGCCAAACTGCAAAGAAGAAACGTAATTTTGACTTCACAAAGTGAGTGGGAAGTCAACCCATTAAAGATTAAAAATAACTATTTCAAAAAGTATTGTACAGGAAAGTTTCGACTAATTCACTGCTCACGTTCTTATATTTGAACATGTGTTATGTTAAAACCAACTCCTTTCTTTCAGTAATATCAGTATAGACCTAGCTCCTCCTGTCAGCAGTGTCAGTATACACCTAGCTCCTCCTGTCAGTAATGTCAGTATAGACCTAGCTCCTCCTGTCATTAGTGTCAGTATAGACCCAGCTCCTGTCAGCAGTGTCAGTATAGACCTAGCTCCTCATGTCAGTATATATCTAGCTCCTCCTATCATTAGTGTCAGTATAGACCCAGCTCCTCCTGTCAGCAGTGTCAGTATACACCTAGCTCCTCCTGTCAGTAATGTCGGTATATACCTAGCTCCTCCTGTCATTAGTGTCAGTATAGACCTAGCTCCTATCAGCAGTGTCAGTATAGACCCAGCTCCTCCTGTCATCAGTGTCAGTATACACCTAGCTCCTCCTGTCAGTAATGTCAGTATAGTGTGATGTTATTTGCCACCCTACCTTGTATTTCCCTATGTTTTCTACTTTTTGTGAATAATTTCCAATTTATTTTCACGTGAAATCTTCAAAGTTCGCCAGCTGGTTGCCGGCCTGACTAATGATACTATTTACATCTATTAAATGAAATAAAAGGACGGAAGGAACAACGTAAAACATTGTTTTAAATAATTTAAATAAGGAATTTTGATTTAAGGAAGAACACTTACCTTTTATTAAACATATTAATTATCCTTTTAAGAAGTGTGTTTGACTCTAGTATTCATTTTCAAAGTCGACCATGTTTGTTTTAACGCATGCACAGTTCTATCAAACAAGTGAATAGCGAGTTTTGGTGCTGGTAGAAGAAGAAAGGAAGAAAAACAAGCACGATTTTTAATTTTGACAGAAGGAAATAGACATTTTATTCTTTATAAAACATTATTCACATTCAATTGGTTACATTTCAATATTTATATTAAACCTGCATTTCATTTGATTTTCTCCCTAGTCCATAGCCAACAATTTATTTTAGTTTTTTTTAATATATATTAGCTTTCTCTTTGGACTTGGAAGTATGAATAGAACATTTTTAAATTTGAAAGATTGGAAGGTTTTTGAATAGTAGAGAGGTCTTCTTCCTGGTTGTTGGTCCAACATGGAGCCAAATCTGTTGAGCTCCCAATTCAAATTAGTTTATATTGAATCAAAGGTTGTGGATTAAAGTAAAAGTAGCAAAAATGGGAAGCTAAGTGTGTGTGCAAGGACTATACTATTTATTTTCGTTTAAATTGTGGAAGAATTTGAAGTGAAACAAATTTATGAAGATGATGTTTCAATATGGACTAATTATTCATGGGTGAGGTCAAACCAATTCTTCAACTTTCAATTATTGCAATCATTTTTTTTCTTTCTCCTATATAATTCAGAATTCATTAACTTTCAGAAAGACAGACTAATGCAAAGAATTAATTAACATTTTATTTTATGGTTAATTATTAATTTTATTGATTGTATATTTTTATTTTTCTCTTCTTTTGGTTTCAACAATACTGTGATATACTTTGTTAAATTATAATTATAAGTAACCGGAATTCCGTAGGTAGGATTTGGATGTGGTAAAAGGGAAACAACAATAAATCCACAAAAGTGCCAACAATTGTTATTTTATGCATTTATTTTTATTTGTAGCCTAAATTACATTTTACTTCCAACAATCCATTTTTATCTAAATTGTTCATATTTTTTTAGTTTTAAGTTTACCCAGTGGTCGCAAGTATTGAGAGTTGTAGTGCCACTGACTGAATTAGCCGAGGTACATTGTTTTTCTTTCTTTTAATTATTTTTTTCCCCCTACATACTAGGGGTGGCGCCCAACAAAAACACAATTATATAGATAAAGATAAATAATAATACACACATTTATCAATCACACACTGAAAAAAGTTTTATATATATATATATATATATATATATATATTTTTTTTTCATTACTATAGACCTATCTCCTCCTGTCAGCAGTGTCAGTATAGACCTAGCTCCTCCTGTCAGTAATGTCAGTATAGACCTAGCTCCTCCTGTCAGCAGTGTCAGTATAGACCTAGCTCCTCCTGTCAGCAGTGTCAGTATAGACCTAGCTCCTCCTGTCAGCAGTGTCAGTATAGACCTAGCTCCTCCTGTCAGCAGTGTCAGTATAGACCTAGCTCCTCCTGTCAGCAGTGTCAGTATAGACCTAGCTCCTCCTGTCAGCAGTGTCAGTATAGACCTAGCTCCTCCTGTCAGCAGTGTCAGTATAGACCTAGCTCCTCCTGTCAGTAATATCAGTATAGACCTAGCTCCTCCTGTCAGCAGTGTCAGTATAGACCTAGCTCCTCCTGTCAGCAGTGTCAGTATAGACCTATCTCCTCCTGTCAGCAGTGTCAGTATAGACCTAGCTCCTCCTGTCAGTAATATCAGTATAGACCTAGCTCCTCCTGTCAGCAGTGTCAGTATAGACCTAGCTCCTCCTGTCAGTAATATCAGTATAGACCTAGCTCCTCCTGTCAGCAGTGTCAGTATAGACATAGCTCCTCCTGTCAGCAGTGTCAGTATAGACCTAGCTCCTCTTGTCAGTAATGTCAGTATAGACCTAGCTCTTCCTGTCAGCAGTGTCAGTATAGACCTAGCTCCTCCTGTCAGTAATGTCAGTATAGACCTAGCTCTTCCTGTCAACAGTGTCAGTATAGACCTAGCTCCTCCTGTCAGCAGTGTCAGTATAGACCTAGCTCCTCCTGTCAGCAAAGCCACTATACACCCAGCTCCTCCTGTCAGTATAGACCTAGCTCCTGTCAGTATAGACCCAGCTCCTCCTGTCAGCAGTGTCAGTATAGACCTAGCTCCTGTCAGTAATGTCAGTATAGACCTAGCTCCTGTCAGTAATGTCAGTATAGACCTAGCTCCTGTCAGTAATGTCAGTATAGACCTAGCTCCTCCTGTCAGCAGTGTCAGTATACACCTAGCTCCCCCTGTCAGCAGTGTCAGTATAGACCTAGCTCCTCCTGTCAGTATAGACCTAGCTCTTCCTGTCAGCAGTGTCAGTATAGACCTAGCTTCTCCTGTCAGCAGTGTCAGTATAGACCTAGCTCCTCCTGTCAACAGTGTCAGTATAGACCTAGCTCCTCCTGTCAGTATAGACCTAGCTCTTCCTGTCAGCAGTGTCAGTATACACCTAGCTCCTCCTGTCATTAGTGTCAGTATAGACCCAGCTCCTCCTGTCAGCAGTGTCAGTATAGACCTAGCTCCTCCTGTCAGTATAGACCTAGCTCCTCCTGTAAGTAGTGTCAGTATAGACCTAGCTTCTCCTGTCAGTATAGACCTAGCTCCTCATGTAAGTAGTGTCAGTATAGACCTAGCTCCTCCTGTCAGCAGTGTCAGTATAGACCTAGCTTTTCCTGTCAGCAGTGTCAGTATAGACCTAGCTCCTGTCAGTAGTGTCAGTATAGACCTAGCTCCTCCTGTCAACAGTGTAAGTATAGACCTAGCTCCTCCTGTCAGTATAGACCTAGCTCCTCCTGTCAGTGCCACTATACACCCAGCTCCTCCTGTCAGATGCGCCAGGCGTCACGTCCTCCTCAAGGTGATGTACTTGGGCTGGGACTACCAAGGTCTGGTCAAGCAGGAAGACACAGCCGAGACGATAGAGCAACATCTGTTCCTCGCTCTGTCCACGGGATGCCTGGTGGAGAGCCGGGAGACTAGCAACTACCACCGCTGCGGCCGCACCGACAAGGGAGTCAGCTCTTTCGGACAGGTACACCACCTCACCGGGCTGGAGAACTCGTCGTGTTTATATTGTCATTCATCTCGACATTTGTGTGTTCTACATCAAGTGTTGATTTCCATTGGCGACTTAAAGCAGGGTGTCTACCATCCGGGAAAATCAGGGAAAACGGGAACTAGCCGGGAATTTGAAGTGATCGGCAAAAAACGGGAATAAGCCGGGAATTTGGTAAATCACAATACAAATTCGGGAAAATGATATTTTACTCAAAATATGAAATACAATAATCATTAAATTGGTAAATTAATGTCATTTTTTTGTTTGTATCTGTGCAATATATTTTTAATTCCTAGTAAACAATTTTAATACAAATTTTAAAAAAAATATTCAAATTTTAAAAAAAATATTCAAATTTTAAAACTTATTATTATTCATAAAAAATATTAATAGAAAAACGAGTGGAGAAGGGAGGGGGGGGGAGTTAGAAGGATGTTACATACATTCTTAGTCGGGGAATTTCAGGAAATGATCAGGGAAAAAGTCGGATTATTTCATTGGTCAAGTTGAGTTGACGCCATGTTAAAGGCTCTACTGTTTAGGCTAAGGGGCCAGGATAAGTAGAATGAATGTCAAGAAAACCATCGATTGGCATATTTCCTGACAACTCGCAGACGATATCCCTGGACCTGCGAAGCAGCCTGTCCCGAGAGCAACTCGCGGCCGACCCCGACATGACTGAAGGAGAGCTGCCGTACACCAAGATCCTCAACCGACTCCTCCCAGAGGACATAAGGGTGCTGGCGTGGAGACCGGCTCCTCCCGATCTCAGCGCTCGCTTCCATTGTAAGCAGCGCACCTACAAGTACTTCTTCCCCCGCGGGGACCTCAACGTTCAGGTCAGACACAATTCTAGAGTTTCCGGAAAAGGTGAATTATTTGAAACCTCGCCAGGATCTTTTATTTGGTGGCCATCTTGTGCATTAGTAAACTACTGAGCTGGTATCTAGTCGATTGGGGTGCACTGGAAATAAGCTATTGGAAAATATTAGGGAGCTTAGCTCTTTATAGTTAAACATCCAGGCCGTTTCAGTTAAGTGAAAAATAGCACTCTAGACACAGGAATCGAACCGGGGACAGTTGTGTACACATACACTCAATAAACCAACTAGTAAAAGATGAGCCTGAATATGAGACGAAACAGGACGGTTTAGCGGTAGAGCACTAGCACGCAAAGCCCAAGGTCTCGGGTTCAATTTCCGTTTCCGTGTTGTCGTTTTTCACTCGATTGGATTTTATCCGGCTCTCTCAGGACTGATCTTGTGGATAACCATAACGGATCACTTTGCGATACTCTCTAATTATCGATTAATATTAGCTTCTTACTGTTGAGTCATCGTATAACGGTTTGTTACCCGAAGGTGATGAATTCGGCCGCCCGGTTCATCGTGGGGACACACGACTTCAGAAACTTCTGCAAGATGGACGTCGCCAACGGAGTGGTGAACTTCACCAGGTCCGTCGTGAGCGCACAGGTGTCTGTCATGTCCAGGGACCCTCACATGTCCTCGGACAGCGGCGACACGTCAGGTACGGAGGTCCCCCGCTAGGAAGGGGGGGGGGGGGGGTAGGGGGGTATAAGANNNGGGGGGGGGGGGTGTACTCTGACCGAGATCCAGGGCGTGGGGTGTGCCAAGTACAAATCTTCAACAAACTCGAAACTAATGTACGAATTATTCTTAAGTCAAAATAAAGATCAATTTTTTGGTTGTTTATTGTTTTTATACTAGAAAAAAAATTATATATATTGCATATTTACATAACTTTCTTGACTAAATTCATTTTAAAACTATTTGATAGCACAATTGTTTGTAATATTTTGTTCTAATCTAATAAATCAATTATTGAGTTTAGTATCGCGTCTCACTACCCATTTGGGCTATACACTTATAATATACTAACTACGCTAATGATTTAGGGTTGAGGAAGGTTGAATTTAAAGGAATGGTACCCACATTTGTGTGGAAAGAGAGTGGGAAAACCACTCTCAGTGCACCTGACCGGGATCAAACCCTGTTTGACGGGTAAACCATAAACACAAAATAAACGTTTTTAGATTGATAAGTTTTTGTGCCAAAGATTATGACCATAAAAATTTGGATATCTAACTAAATTTAATATAGCTCTGCAAGATTGTTTTATTGATTAGATAAAAGCAAAAAAGAGGGGGTTTATTTGCTACAAAATGGTGTCCTAATATTTAATTCAATTAATTAAACTCAAACTCAGCATCTTAACTAAGTTGGTAGCGTATCTGACTATTGAGGGAAGGCTCCTCGGTTCGATTCCTCGCATGGCCGAAAAATGTATTATTGATGAAATGTGAGTTCTCCTTTTCACAGTGATGAATTAATGGCCTGAGGGCTGGACGTTGTGTCTATTCTAGATTTAAGTTGGTTTGTAAGTCGTGTGCTGATATCAACTGTTGGTTCAGAAAGTGCAAATTAGACTCAAACTTCTTTTAAATAAAATCAAAAATTTCGATCGATCGAATTTTCCTAGTTTTAGTAAAGTATTCAAATTGAGTTTGAACTATTAAAACTCATCTCGGACTGGAGTTTTTTTAGTACTCCCACTTTCTTACTGTGGACATGAAACTGCACCTGCATTTTCTCGATGGGAGAGTGGTAAACATTCTTGAAGAGAGAACATCCTCACTGCGGTGGATAAGGATTAATCCTAGGAGCCCGTAGGTCACAGTCTAGTCTAGTACCTGTGTGACTAGTGTCATGTTCTGGTGCTCCAGGTTACGACATGTGCGTTCTGACGCTGGTGGGTCACGCGTTCCTGTGGCATCAGGTGAGATGCATCATGGGATTGTTGCTATTGGTCGGCCAAGGCAAGGAGGAGGCTGACGTGGTCCAGGAGTTGCTGGATGTCGACTCTCACCCGAGGTGAGTAACAAGCCGTCGCACAAACTAGGGATGATACAGTCGAGATCTTGAATCCTTAAGGTTATTCAATGAAATATCCAACTTTGAATTCTTAAGTCCTTGAATACTTGAGTGTATTTGAGAATTAAAGATTTTTTTTTTTAATTTACAAAATTTAGTTTTTCAAATTGTGAGGTAAATATTTGATCCTTTGTGTTATTCGTGGTTTTTATATGTTCCTATCTTAGTGTCCTTTCATTCTTTACCGGTTTCCTGTTTCTCCCTTTTGTGTGTTTTTTTGGTTTCCTCATTTAGAAGATGTGGGTCTCACACTCCCTCCTGGTGTGTTTCGATAGAATGAAACCTAGGTTGGGGGATTAGGTGGTAAGGATCGATTTTCTTCAAGAGGCAGCCATTTTACCTCTTTGACCAGTGGCAGCAGTGTTAAGTGTGAACTGTGTTCTTCTTTTCATTGTAAAATCCATATTGTGTTCGTCCGCCTTTTATATGTTTGTAACCCGCCTCGGTGGCGTAGTTGGCTAACGGGCTTGTCGTGTTGAGCTCGACTGCTGAGGACGGGGAGATCGAGGTTCGAATCTCGGTCGGGTGAACTGGGGGTGGTTTTTCCTAAATGGTTTTCCACTCCCCCTCTACGCAAATGTGGGTTCACTTCCTCTAATTCAACCTTCCCAATTCCTAATCCAATAGATTAATTAGTACTTAAAGCGTATAACCTGAACGAGTAGTAAGACGCGGTGCTAAATATTATTATATTATATGTTTTCCTCCACCTTTTCTGGACCTTCTTACAAATATAACAGGTTGGATGTTTTATTGATTTATTGTAAAATAAAGTGGACACTTTTTTTTTTGTATATTATCTTCACGTCGGTGAAAGATAGACTAGTCCGGTCCGCTGTTCCCCGTCTCCATTCACAGGGCCACATCCTCTCGGGGCAATAATAAACACTTTTATATGTTGTTTATAGAGCATCTAAGCTAGTAGGTATTTGAAATTTGATCAGGATTCAGGAACACTTCATGTATTTGTTCTGACCTCCCATCAGATCGAAAAAAAAGCGTTCTTCACACATGGCTTACTATAAAGCCTTAGAAAAAGAAATAGTAATTTATAATGTTGGTATTCCTGCCCTAAGGAAGCCTCAATACAGCATGGCCAGCGAGCTGCCTCTCAACCTGTTCCACTGCGAGTATGAACAAGGAACGCAATGGTACATGAACCAAGAGTGTCTCGCGCAAGTCGTGCGCACACTGCAGAGTACTTGGACCAAACTTTACATAAAGTGAGTAAAGTCGATGTCGACATACGTTCCGTTCCGCTTTCATCGGGCAGCTCTAGGAGGGGGGAAGAGCGTTTGCACTAAATCAAAGTCGTGTCCCCCAGGGCTTCCATGGTGCGGACGATGTTGTTGGATCTGGAGTCCTCCTTGGAGACCCCGGTGTCGGAGCAGACCTCTTGTCTACTCCAAGGGGTACGATCCAAAGTGTACCAACCTCTACTCAAGAGACCGACCTGCGGTGAGTCGGAGCCAGGACAACTTTGGAGCGCATGGTTTAGTTGCGGGTCAGGGGTGTGCCGACATTTGAAATCCTACGTTTGCTTTCGAAACTATATCAGCTTTTAATTTGCTCAAAAAAAACAATGACAGCCATTTATTCATCATTGTGAAAGCGTTAAACCCACATTTCATCAATTATAAATTTTTCGGCCATGTTGGTAATTGAACTTGGGACCCTAGCTCAGTAGACAGACACGCTACCGACTGAGCTAAGATGTTGTTCTATGTTAAATTCTCACTAAATAAAATTATTGACTATGATAATATTTAAGTAAATTATGACTACAGAATAGAAGAACCAAGAAACCTCATTTTATAAATTTAAAAAAATAAAATGAGTGTTCTTGATAACTAATTAAGAGTCACCCGTCGTTGCGGACCGGTCCTCGCGTGTAACCTTCTGCCCGTGTGTTTCCAGGGAGCTTGGAGGCCCGCATCGAGCATTATGTGAAGAGACAGCGGTTAGAGGTGATGGAGACGGAGGATCAGAGCCCGCTCTCCGTCGTGTCTTCAGACTGTCCTGGGGCTGGGCCCTCCTAGTTGTATCGTGCGTGGGTCATCGCGAGTACTGTCGTGCTACGAGGCCCAAGGTGCTAGTCTGGAGCGACGACTTGGACCGGAAGATGACAATTCTTGTGCCGCTTAGAAGAAAAATTCTGGGGCCACAGAATGACAAGTTGGGATTGTTATACGTATTTGTAAGAAGGTACAGGGAAGGTGTAAAGAAAGAACGAACACAGTAGAGGTATTGGTTATACCACCCAACCCCCCGACCTAGGTTTCATTCTATCGGAACTCATCAGGAGGGAGTGTGAAACGCGCAACTCAACTTCCTAAAAGAAGAAACCAAAAAATGTAAACGAGACAGAAAGGAGATTGGTAAAAAAGGTTAGGACACTTGGATGGAAACATGTTAAAGGAACAAATAACATATAAAAGGATAAACACAGGAAAAAAAGTGTAAAAGCCGTATTGCGCTTGTTCCCTTTTATGTGTATTATATTCACCCTTTCTGTACCTTTTTCCAAATACTTGAGGTGGAATGGTGAGCTAAAGGGTGTATTTTTGCCATTTCCCTATAGTAACACAATTTTTTTTGGTAAAATCAAACAAATATTGCTACTCTAGAAACAAAGTTTAATTTGTCGAGGGTGTCCTGGAATTTGATGAGAACTTCTACTCTCCATTTAAAACACTTCGTAAAATTAAATTCAATGTTTCTACAGGAGCAATCTTTATTTATTTCGATTTAATAAATTGTTTGTTTTGAAAACTGCAAAAAAACACTGCCCTTTTCTCGTGTCCCCTTCCGTCCCACCTTTATATATGTAATGGGGGGCGGGGGGGGGGNGCACCACTTCAAAAACTTAAACTCAACTTGAAAGAATGTTCTGGCTATGACATTCACGAAGCTTGAGCGTCGCGTTTTACCACCCGTTCGGGCTATACACCTTTGTACTGATTATGCTAATATGTTACGGATAGAAAGGTTGAATTTAGAGGAATTGTCTCCACATTTGCGGGGAGGGAAAGTGGAAAAAATCACTGTCAGTACACTCGCCAGGATTTGAAACCCAATCTCCCTGTCATTGGCAGCCTGAACTATTGGGAGAAGGATGTCCTGGAACATTCAAACACCGAGGCAGGTTTTATGTTTGTTGTTCACCATTCTGAGATGTTATGTGCTTCGGTGGCCGCATGGTCTAAGGCATGACTCACGCAATATATTGAACTGCCAGTGACAGGGATATTGATGTTAGAATCCTCGTCGGGTGTATTAAGGATTGTTTTTATTAAATGGTTTTTTTTATTCTCTCTCCGTACAAATTTGCACTTGCTCGACATTCAAACTTCCTCATCCTTATCACTTTAGCTACGGACAACTCTTTTACAGTCTGTGCAGATGATCTGGTGCTGATGGGTTCTAAGACATCTTGAAAATGTAATGATTTTACGTATTGATATATTTTGAAAGTCTTAATGCATTTACTGAACTATTGGTCTCATTTTGATTTGTAAATCTGAGACTTGCAAGATGGCGGCCGCGTGCTAGAGTTGACTCCTCGTAGAACTTTCAAACACATTTGAAATGTGACCAGGATGTATTTTTTTAAAACAAACTTGACTTTATACAAGTATTTGAAATAAATATGGGTTGATTTCACTATATTATTGTTATTTTCCAAATTTTAATTTTAATTTTACCTACGAATATCAAGTTTTAACATTTGAATATAGGTTAACATTTCTTTTTGATATTGATTTTTTTTTCCTCTCCCTTCAATTCTGATTGTGTTTACATTAACTCTTCATTTTAACTTTAATTTTTTATAACCTTGATTCTGATCCCTCAACAATCACGATTTTATCCCTTTAACTTTATAAGCATTTGTATTATATTTGTAAGAAGGTCGAGGAAAGGTGGATAGAAACATATAAAAGGGAGACAAACACAGTTCACACTTTACACTGCTGCCAATGGACAAAGAGGTAATGGCTGCCTCTTGAAGAAAATTGATCATTACCGCCCAATCCCCCCACCTAGGTTTCATTCTCCACGACTCTCATCAGGAGTGAGTGTTAGGTGCGCAACAAAACTTCTTGAAAGAGTTAACAATAAAACACAAAAGGGGAAAAAACAGGAAATTGAGAAAGAATAATTTTTCCAGATATAATAGAATTATTTATTAAATGGAAACACAATTTATAGTTTTAACTGAAATTAAGATAAATAAGACAGGGAATGTAAGAGAGACTAGGAGATCACGTTAGCTGTCACCAGGAGAAACAAGGACATTGAATGTGAGAGAGACTAGGAGATCACGTTAGCTCTCACCAGGAGAAACAAGGACATTGAATGTGAGAGAGACTAGGAGATCACGTTAGCTCTCACGAGGAGAAACAAGGACATTGAATGTGAGAGAGACTAAGAGATAACGTTAGCTCTCACGAGGAGAAACAAGGACATTGAATGTGAGAGAGACTAGGAGATCACGTTAGCTCTCACGAGGAGAAACAAGGACAGGGAATGTAAGAGAGACTAGGAGATAACGTTAGCTCTCATGAGGAGAAAAAGGATTAGGAATGAAGTTACTCGGGAAAAAGTTGGAGTACATGAGATAGTAGAGGAAGCAAGACTGAGATGGTATGGCCATGTAATGGAGATGGAAAAAGAAAGGATGCAGAAGAGAATGTTGGAAATGAAGTATGTGGGAAAAAGCTGCAATAGAGGCGAAGGAAGAGTTGGGAGAGAAGCAGACAACACAAAGTGTGCAAGTGAGAGGAGAAGAGGCATTTTACTAAACTGACTTGGCAACAGACTGCAGACAGTTGATGATAATATGGTGGTGTGATATTAATCTGTTATTTTACCCAGAGGTGCATCATTGTGGTCATTTATATTGCGGGATTCTGGTTAGAAGGACGGTTAGGAAAATACAAACATGTTTTGTTGTGGACAACATTGCTAACATTTTACTTTTATTATTATTATTTTATATGTATTGGTAATATCAATCAAAAGTAACAGCTGCAGATCACATGACTTGACGTATGAATACATTAAAGTAGATCCTGTTACTTTTCTGTCATATAAATAAGTATAAAATAAATTGTCTGAAGGTCTTGGAGCGATGAACAGATGTAAAGGTAAAATGCCCGATGATTCTTATATGCGTTGAATCAAGATCTGAAAAGAAGTTGAACAAAGCATTTTGAGAATTATTATTATTTTTATTTTTTTAGTTTCTTCTATATTGTATGGCCAAAATATAATTTAATTTTTCGAAACTTTATATTTTGTGTAAAATATTTATTTATTCAAGTATATACATCTAGCATCAACTCTTTTATTTCTTACAAAAATGTAATTACAAAATATTTAAAAGAGTCATGCAAATATACATTTTGATTTCATTAACTTGTTTAACTTTATATTTCCATAAAAAAAACACACTAATTTTCACTTTAAAACATTCATAACTATCCACACACACTATCATAGTTTACATTACGTTTCTTTGGTTTATTTATCATAAATTTCAAACAGTAAAAACTGCAATGGCATTCTAAGAAGCATTTTGACAAATATTTATGTGTTGAAATGCAACAGAACGATGGATTTTTGAAATTGTTAGTCATTATTACTTTGTTTATAACGGACAGTTATTGGTATTTACATTTTCTTGATGCCAATTAGATAAAATACAAATTTCATCGATAAAATACAGTGACAAATGAACATCAACTCTCAAAAAGTGCTAGCTTTTATTGGTATCATTTAAATTCCTGTGAGATAAAATTTTATTTTAAATGTGTGTTATTTGGAAAATATCCACTGGCGTCTTCAGCTGTAGGGCGAGGCCCAAGATTTTGCCTAAAGGTGACGTAAAGGGTACACTTTGGATGCAGGACAAGTGCTCAAGACATATGGCTCGGGGATGTTTTCAAGGTCAGCAACCAAGCAAACTGTTTTAGCACCGTGTCTTACTAACCATTCAGGATCTACACATATGTGCTAATTGCGCTAATTTGTGCCAGGAATGAGGGTTGAATTTAGAGGAAGTTTACCTGCATTTGCATGGAGGGAGAGTGGAAATTTTTTTTTTTTTAAAGTACCCTCAGTACACTCTACCGAGATTCAAACGATCTGTTGTGAGAATGACTCCTTATACAGTTTGACCACCGAAGCGAGTAACTGGTTGTCGGATATAAAGGGTTTTGAGCTGGATAAATAAGGTGTAAATATTAATCGATTTTGAAGGGCTTGTATCAAGGCTGTAGGTTGGCAAGAGGGGTTTGGAGGTTCAAAAACCCCCGCCTCCCAAAAAAATATTTAAGAACAAAATATATAGAGCTTTAGTTATGGTTAAAACACTATCAAAATTAAGATACAAGTACAAATTAGGGGGCTGCGTTACCATAAAAAGCACTTCAGAGAGAGCTTCCAGAGGTGTCGATATTTATTTATATTTTTCTCTAGCCTTCGGCACTTGGGGGATGTGCCCCCCCCCCTAAATTATCGGCTGGCTACAGCCTTGGCTTGTATAGCACAAATAACTGTAAAAATAAGACTTAGAACACTCCGTTTATCCTGAGAGTTACCACACTATCCTACGAGATGTGCCGCATTGGAGCCATTCAAGGTAAACTTGCCGCCTTTCAGCATAAACAAAGTGTACATGTGAAAAATATTGCCAACATAAAGATACCGACAGTCTATCTGGTGTAGTGGTAGTGGTGGGAACAGACAGTTGGCAAGAGATTGTTACTGCAAACCTTGGCTAGACGTCACTGATGTTGAAATAGTTAGTATTTGCTTACTGACACACTAATATCAATTAATTATGTTAATAAACGGCTCTATCAATACTTAATAATGCGTTCTGTCGAATACATGCACTCCCGGAATATTGTCAAGGTCAGCACCAGCTAAAACAGATAGGAAGGGGGAAAGAAGGGTTGTTTATAACTAAACCATCACTTCGAAACCTCTTTTCACAAAAATTGTTTAGAAAAAATTAATCTCAAGTTTATTTATAAAAACAAGTTATTTGAATTTTTTAAAACATATGTTCTTTCATTGTAACAATATTAGTGCTGGTGTCATTTCAAAGTTGTTGTTTTTTTTAATTTGAAGTATCAGACTCTTAATGTCATTTGATATTTGATGGATAATTACTTTTATTTACATGGTTAAATTTTATTAATATAGATTTTATTGAATTTAAATCTCGCGTTGAATTGAAACTGTGTAACTTTCCCGCGAAACCCACCCAAACTCGGCTCTGAACGGAAAAACTTGAGCTCGCTTCGACATTTTGTACGATATGATTGGTCACAATTCTATCAATCATATTTTATAGCTATAAAAAAAGTTCACTTCTTATTAAGGTGTTTATAGAAGTCGGAAGTATCACTTTTTCCAGTTTTTGTCGCAGAAAATGAAAAAAATATAAACCTAGGTTAAATATGTTTCGTTAATTTCTGGGCGAAGATTTGTAATAAAATGGTTGAATCCTGAATCTTACTTTCGAAGCAAAGTCTTAAGTTTTTGAAGCTTAACACACCCTTATTTTACAATCACACAAATCATATTTTTCAAAGTGTTCTATGAACCGTCTCTTGACAAATCGGACACACGACTCTTGTTTTGGAGGGGGAGGGGGAGGGATACTAGAGACGACTGTCGGCGACCTCCCCCGGGTCGGCGAGGGCCGCCTTCCTCCTCTCGACGGCAGCCATCAGCTTCCTCTTGGGCCCGATGGGGATCCCCATGGCATCAAAGTCCTTGTCTGTGAGCAGGACCAGCGCCTCGAGGTCGATCTCCTCGCTCACGAAGCGGGGCACGTACTCGCCGAGACCGGCCGACACCAGGAACAGCTGCAGAGGCGACCATTCCGTGTCACTAGTCTCGTCGTCTGGACAGAGAGTGGATTGTTTTAGTGCCTTGAACCTCCTAATCCTGTTGGACTATCCTAACTAGAGTTACATTTACTTTCATGTATTCAAACATCAAGTCATGTGATTTGCAGCTGTCACTTTTGATAGATATATAAATAACTAAATAACACATGGTGGCTACAGACCGGGAAAACCTGGAAAAGTCGGGGAATTTTTGGATGACACGGAAAACAGGGAAATGTCAGGGAATTTAACTAAAAATAAGAAAAAGTCAGGGAATTAAATAATATGTCTAAAATATCCCATTAATTTCGCATCTAAACACTAAAACAAAAGTTAATAATACCTGAATAAAATATATTTTAATTTATAAAATAACTGATAAAACTGTTTATGTTTAGTAGATACAAACATTTTTTTAAAATATTTGATCAATAATTTAAAAAAAACAAGTCGTCATCCACCGTTAAAACTGGAAAAAAAGTAGTCG
>CABFVX010000958.1:4646-37441 GCA_902151425.1 Timema shepardi
CCCCCCCCCCCCAGTTCACCCGAGCGAGATTCGAACCTCAATCTCCTCATCCTCGGCAGCCTAGCTCAACACAAAACCAGCGCCTTAGCTAACTACGCCACCGAGGCGGGTATTTAATTTTATAAATATAACTAAAAACACAATTTTGATCGAGATTTGATCATATCAAATCTATATATTACGCTTGAACGAATTAACTTCGGGGCCGCATGGTCTAAGGCGCTAACTACCTGGGTAGACCATTGGGAACAGCTCTCTGATTGGCTGAATTTGGTCACGTGACTACGCTCTTTTCTCTATGTGATTAACTGTTGGTTACCCCCTACCAACCTCCTGACCACCCTTCCCTCCTCCTACCCTCCTTTCAGTGTTCCAAACTTGTTTAGTGTTGTCTCATTTGGTTTTTTTAATGTCTGGTTAGGATTCGGAAGGGTGGTGTAGTTTTTTATTGGTGTGGGGGAGTTTTTTGTCGTAGGATTGGGATGGGGCGTTGGAGTTTTTATTTATTTATTGGCGTGCAGTCCACGGCGTTGGAGTTCTTCCCTCATTAACGGAAGGGACAGGGACCACGAAGCTATTCTGACAGCAGCATAGCCAAGATTGTGAGAAATGGTTTCCGGCCGTAAGGTCCCTTTCACTTCCCCTCGTTAACCCCTCCTTAGAGGTTATTGTCGCCAAGTATACAATTTTAGACAGCGTGCACACCGAGATTCGAACCTCTATAGCTACAGCTAATGTCTGTTGGAACGACCGTACTTCCTGCACCCACACCATCGAACAGATTTTTTAGACCGGGTAGAATGTGTACCCGGGTTTGATTCAAACGTCGATCACTCTGTCACCAGCCGGCTAGTGACACCTTAGACCATGCGACCATCGATAAAAGTATACCAAAATTGTCACAACCCATCTCCCCACTCCCTATGTAGTAATGAGTTTTTTCCAGGTGATGTCACAAATAGAGAGCATTGACACAGCTATACTTATGCTCAATCAGGGGCCTCGGAAGCATAAGGGGATTTATAAACCTCAGTTAGGGGCCGTTATCCCCACCACAAAAGTCTACTAAAATCGGTTGTTTAGTATCGTCCGTCTACATGCGCGAATGTAGGTATCCGTCATGGACCGGAGGAGTAAGGTAGATATGTTCCAGCGTTTCCGTGGAGTGAGGGAGAGTGGAACACTACCCCAAGCTCACCCGAGCGATATTCGCACCCAAGAACTCTCTCGTCATAGCTAGATGCGTTAAAAGTACCCTTTTCATGTCAAACGTCAATGTAATAAATATGATGGTGTGGTAAAGATGATTAAGAAAATGTTCCGGAGAGGGAAATATCAACAGTTTACCCAGCAGGGATATGATTTCCCCCCTCCACCCTCCCGCCAGTATTAACTGAGGCTGACATTTGGACAGCGTGCCCAAGAGGATTCGAACGTCGATATCTTTAGCACCGCCAATGTCTCTTAGAACAGTATTACTTCCTTCCGAGTGCACCCCGCATTTGCGAAGGGGTTTTGCTATTCGACTAGATTTTCCGTCCAGGTAGAATGTTTACCAGCATTTGGTTCGGGAAAACCCTACAAACAGTTTCACTGATTAGATAACTTTTATAAATTAACCAACTTTTGTTTAAGGAAAGGTGGCAAGTACACATACACATACACAGAGAGAGTCAGACAGACGTTCATTTTTATTTATAAATTGTGAGAGTAGATTGATACCCAAGAATAAATTGAAAAAAGATTTAGTTATTTTATAAATAACCGTTTTATTTCTTGAGCCGCTTATAACAACAGAAAAATGATTTATTTTAATATCATGTAATGTTCTTATCTATATTTTGTCGAAATAATATATCACTCTTACATTAATTCATAAGTAATATTGAATTGAGTAACTTGAATATCATGTCCGCAACTATATTTTGATGAAATAATATATAACTTTTACAGAAATTCAAAAGTAATATTGAATACAATTTTAAATATAATTTAATGTATGAAACTATATTTTGTTGACATAATAAATAGCGTTTACACAAAACATATAAGGCACTTAAACAATAAATAAATTTAATGTTCTCGATTATATTTTGATGAAATAATATAAAAGTATTTAACTTTTACAAAAATTCATAAGGAATATTAAATACAATTTTAAATATCATTTAATACTTGGACCTATATTTTGTTGACATAGTAAATAACATTTAAACATAATAAAATAGCCGCTTAAACAACAAATAAATTTAATGTTCACGATTAGATTTTGATGAGATAGTAAATATAACTTTTAAAAACATTCATAAGTAATGTTGAATACAATTTTATATAACATTTAATATTTGAAACTATATTTTGTTGAAATAATAAATAACATTCACACAAAATATGTTAGCCACTTAAACCGCAAGCCAAAATTACAGGAAGTGCACTCACATTTATCAACGAGGGAAGATGCAAATATTATTATAAAAACCTCCCTAAATACGCTCAACGCTGATGAAGGAATCTATAATATTTATTTTTATAATGAATACTATGCCATAGATTTGTTTATCTTACACTGAATATTTATTAAACTTATAATGTCCGTTTACAATACACACTCACACACAGCTTACCATCGTTTAACATGTCTAATATTTATCAAAAGAAAGAATTAATGCTGAATAAATTAGATTAACTAAGGGAATGTATCTCAATTTTCCGAAGTTGTAAGTTGCACTTAAAAGATCCAGGTTTGTGATGTGGGTTTTCACCGTAAACTGTTCTAAGTCGATGACATCCGCTGATTCTGTTAGCGTGTCGCACACAGCCACAACGAGGGTGTCGATCAAATCGTTACAATAACGTGAGACGGGTGTAGAACACATATCCAGGTGGTCAACGGCGACGTCGATGAGGTCCCAAACGTCACAAAGTCGCGCCAAGCTAGGTGCTAGATAGGCGACACGTTTGAGTCCTGCGTCTTGTTTCCCGCTGATGACGACCATACGGTCACCGCACATGCGTCTCAGGGAAATTTCATGATTAGTCAGAGTAATCTTCTGAGGAGGTTGCGTGTTGCTGAAAAACTTTGATATGACTGACTTGTAGCTGCCCAGTACTTGCCGCTCTGTACGATTAACCACAGCACAGTTCCCTCCAGATTTTTCTAGCTAGACATAGGGCGTAAAACTGTTCTTGACGCTCATGCCGACGATGAATCGCTTGGCGTCGACTCCGTCCAGTGGGAACAATATGTTGAAAATACTGGTGATGGTGAGAGGCTTCACTGACTTTGCTTTGCGGGTGCAAACGTATTAACCATCCATGAAGTTTTCTCGCTGTCGTGATTATGGCAGGCACGCCGTCGGGATGCCCCTTTTATAGGCGCACGCTGATTGAACGCAGCCTCTTGAGGGGCGGTGGCAAGACGCTAGCATCTTGAAAAATTTGTTGTAATATCTCACCACCTTAGAGTCGTTGACTGTATGATTGGTGGGCAAGAATAGGCTTAGGAAAGTTTTCATCGGATTGTTCTGGGCGTGATAGAGAATAGAGATAGAGACAGAAATGGCCCCAAACGTCTGAGGTAATGCTTTGAAGTTGTAACGTGCTATGGGACGTGCGGGAAGTGTTTTTGCGTATAAATGCCAGATGTGACATTATACAGGGTGGAAAGCCATAAGTGTCAAACTATTCTCCCCCACCATGCTTGACGATAAAGATGGTGACCCAATGCGTCCCAAGCTTAGTGTGTGGATCAGTGTTGATTACTAGAGCAGCAGTTCGCTCTATTCTTGCGGGTAGTTGATGAGCAGGGAAAACACCCGACCGTACAGAACGGAGGCACGGGCTTGTTATCAGCACACGTCTTATGGTGTGCGTGTCCATCTTCAATCATCCAATCTCGAAGTCCCCAAACGATGAAGGCCGAACAGAAATTCCACACAGAACTATATGTCATGCACATGGTGCGGCTCAATTTAAGTATTTTCAAAGACGAACAGCTTCTGTCGTACAGATATACGACAGGGGTTGACGTGTATTTGAATAGAAACTTTTTCTTTTCTAGCCCCTTGACGTAGACGGTTTCTGCACGTGTTATGGCACGGGAAATGAGGGATTCGAGCAGACTGTAATCCACATCACCGCTATTCCAGGGAAGACCGTGCATATTGTTGGCGATATAGTCGTCTTTATTTCTGGCAGCGGAGTAATGTTTATCGATAGCGTATGGGGGTTTTAACACCCAATGTTGCAGTAATGTACCGCATACATATAAAACACTCATTTCCTTGACAATAAACTGATTGGTGTCGTCTATGAAGCTCTGGAAATCCACAATGACGTCCATGATTTAAATGACGAGTGTAAGGGGCGGGAAGCCGTTTATATTAACACCCATAATTGGTCACGACGTTTCTGTCCTTGTCAATGGTGATGATGTTGGCAAACTCCCCGTACACGATACAGTTGACGGTTTCGGTGAGAGCTCATGGCGAAGCTCACATCGATGCTCACAGAACCGTGCCTCGTCAAATTCCAATGCGATGTCGTGTGGGCGGACAGATTTGGTGTGCGATCGAAAGCCATGAGATGATATCCCGTGTGATGTTGCTACCTTCGTTCATGAAATGGATACCCGTTCCAGAAAACTGTGTGTGGTAGGACATCCCATAGTTGCTGTTTAAAAAATCGGGCTTTATTGGTTTCGATGGCACATGTACTTCGTCCACGTACAGCGAGAAATGGTTCATGCCGTAGGTTTGGAAGTTTAACGGGTTCTTGGTGGCGTCTCCGTTGAACGTCGCATTTGATACAAATCCCATGATGCAATGTTTGGTTAACTGTTCGGTGAATACGTTGTCCAGTGATTTCCCTTGCACACACGTAGGAATTGTGAGTGTTTTTACTTCCACGCGGGTGATGGGACACTTTGCGAGAGTGACGTTTAATGCTTTAGCATGTGTCAAGAGTATATAAGGTGCTATTTTGACACGTCGCACTGTAAGTCCAGCTTCAGCGAGGTGAACCTTTAAGTGAGGGAGTTCAGGGACGGCCATAAGATTAAACCCATCTCGGTAACGGGCCAACATGACTCTGAGTTCGGTTACATTCAAATGGTATTTCTCTTGATTAAACACGTCACCGTGTAGATACCCCAAAAGATCCACCGTCTTACCTTTTGCGGTGAGACTTCGACGGGCCTCAAATCCCTTGTTGCCGGCGGTAACCTCTTCAAAGGTCCTAGGGCTGTCTGCGAACCACAGACCGCAAGTCAAATACGTTCATTTTGCTTCACTGTTGTCATTGAGCAGCGTCTCAATGTACGCTCTATAGGCATGTGTGGTGCTGGGCAGTGAGACTAGATTTTGGTTTAAATACACATCCACTGTGTGAATAGCGAATGCAACCAGTAGTTGACGGGAGCGATTTGATCCACATCGGTGAAAGCGCCACCGTCGGTTTCATGATAGCGATCCTGAGATATAGCATAGTCTGGGAAAGATCAATATAGAACTCGCCTTGACCGGTAACGGTAAATTCGATGGGCGAATCATTGGTGAGGGAAGAAAAAGGTTTGTACAGGAGCCATTGTCCGATTTCAAGACTGGTTTAAGTGGGTGGCACGGAAAAGAGATCTAATTCACTGCTGGCACAATCGCTGGTCTTTGGGTGTAGAAACGACATTTCAGCTGAAAATATATTCAGCTTCTTTCTTGATCTTTTTACGTCGGGAAACGACAGAAGACTGACGTCGTTGCTTCTTACGACGCCCTTTATAGCCTGAGATGGTGATCATCATGTTGATCTTCTGCTTGGCCTTGCATTTCAGGTTTGTTCCAGCCTCGTCGACACGTTGCCGTAGGGCCTCTTTGAAAGGACGCCATTGATTGGTGACGTCGGAGAGCACGTCGATACCCGAATGAACCACCTGCTTTATCGCCGCTTCTTAGCAATGGTACGACGTTCTTGAAAAGGCCACTGAAAAAACTTGCTATTCCGTGCCATCGTTGATAGGGAACACCGTGGTAGATCGAAAATATTCCTGTTACAGCTTGGTTGACGTAGCATATTTGTTAGGGACTGTTCATGTTGAGCAGCGTCTAAAATGAAGTTTCTCGCACACTTTTCCAAACTCGAATGATACAGGTCACCAGTGTCTGTTCTTATATTGATTTCCAGACTTTCAATTTCCCTTATAAGCACGGGAACGTAGTGTAACGGGCTATAGCTGACTGTATTATGTATGGCTGAGAAATAGTTTATGTTGTTGATACCTACGAAACGTAACAGCGTTGCCATAATGTCACTCACGGGCTGAGGATAGACGATATCTGTGTAGATGTACATTTGCGAGGGAAGGCCTAGTAGAATGTTGGCTGCGTACGATGACTTTGGGACTTAGATCAGATTAGTCAAAGAATCGAAACCGAACTGTAGACTTAGTTGACTTGATGGAGTCAGCAGCTGTATATTTGGTGAAGAAGAAACAACGTACACTTTTGTAGAGGTTTTTTGTACTTGAATACAACTCCGGATCCTGTTTAAACACCTCTAATTCGTTTATAGCTTTAATCAGTTCATGGATAGTGCTGTAGCTCCCAGGAGGGAGATTATCCTTGAACATTAGTTCCAGACCATTAGCGTCCACCCTGATTTACTATACAATATTTTGGCCCTCGGGTACGGTGGTGAAAGAACACGGATATTGGAATTCGGAAAGAGCGACTTCCCACCGCCCGTCGAGTGTAGGAGGGTAAGGAAGTTTCGTGGTGAAATGAGTGAGGGTATTTTTCGGGATATAGCCCATAGAGCTGTCGCTCGGCAAAGAGATGTAAAACTGGTCTTTCATGGTAGGGCGCTGACGTAGCTGGCAGGAATCCAGTAATTACATTTTGCGGGGTAAACTTTCCACTGCACGTACACATTCTTTCTGGCACCTTTGCCCTTGACACATAGTATTTTATCAACTTTAAATTTTCCAGAAGACTTGCACGTTGCAATTCGAGTTCGTAAATTGTTCCATCTACCTCCTTGCCGTCAAGATCGGTCAACCTGTAGATGACTGTTTGTCGCATCACGACTCTGCTGACTTTGAAAATCTCTTCGATCCAATTACTCCCGTAGCCCTTTTCAAAGCGCATTTTGGATTTTCAATTACGCAACTTGTCACCAACTTTGAGTTTTGGTTTGTTATTCGTTTTCGGACGCCGCTTGCCGTTCAGATTATCTCTGAATTGAAGCATATTGGTTACTGAAACTTCTTCAGGTGCCATTTTGATACTGGAATGTTTTTCGCCGTTGTAAGCGTCGACAAGATCTTGGAGGACGTTTACATAGATATACGTGTTATTTTTGTTAAAGTAGCGCCACATTCTTCCTTTCAGAGTTATATTGAATCGTTCCACGACGCTTGCCTTCATATAAGGATTATGGGTGGTGTAGTAATACACGACTTCACTATAGAGAAATTTCCGGACTAGCCGTGCCGTGAACTCTGTCCCCTTGTCTATCTACACACTTTGAGGTTTACGCCCGCTTTGTTTGAAAATGTCCTGAAAGGCATCCCTCACGACACTCCCCGTCTTGGGGGAAATAGTTCTTGCCCAGGCCATCTTGCTAAACACGTCAATGACGGTGAGCAAGTATACGGCACCGTCTTTGTATTTGGTGAGACTTCGAATATCGTTGAGATCGGCTTGCCAAAGATTGTCAATGTTTGACGCCATGTACTTGTTGTGTGGAAACGTTTTTATCACAGTTTTGTGTAGGGTATAAGCGTCCTGACCACGAAGCCTTTTTCGTAATTTGGTGGGATCTTTTTTGGACGCCTTTATGAGTGATGCCGCCCCTAAAAACCCTTCAGGATGAGAAGGGTCTTAGTAGATAGCGGTTAAATGGGCATATAAGCTTGGAAAGGCAGCCATGTGATTTCGTCCACCCTTTTCAGTTTCTTCTTCTTAGGTGTAAGTGGTTGGGGTACGGGCGTTGAATATCTAATGGGCACCAAACGTTTAGGATTTACAATAAATTCTTTTGGGACGTTTATTTTTTGCATCGCCGTGAGAAACTCTCGCCACCCCGACAGTTCGTTGTGTCTTCTCGCTCTGACCAGATCGTTGACTAAATCCACAATATTGGATCCACAAAGAGGCGTATCTTGAATACTCACTTCTCCGTTATTGTCCCAAGAGATACCGCCTCGGGAATTAATATGTTCTAGTAAAAGTTGAGCTTTTTTGCGTGCCTGTACTGGTACAGTATTGAGTACAGCAGAGATTTGAAGTACAGGCATTTCAAAGGGGGTCGTTGCGGTATTTTCAGGCGGTGGAGGGTGTTGAATAAAGTGCAGATAGGGATGTAGCACTTGTTGGTATAAGGTCCATTTAGACTTGTCGCCCAATTTTCAAGCGAGGATTTTTTCCATTTCCTTGTCCAGTTCGGAGACCACTAGATTTGTGGCCGATGCCACTTGTTGTTGGTGTTGCTCGTGTGGTGTAATCTTTCCGGGGACACCAATATTATCTTTTTCGTGTGTTCCATTATCTACTTGTTGAATAATGAGCCGAGGACACCGCTGATTAAAGGGGCTAAAAGTGATGGTAGGAACGCTCCTCCTTTCTGAACGAGTAGTCGCCTCTTCTTCTTCCAGCACTCTCCTCGTTTTACCAAGTTGCGCTACACCTGCATGTGAGCACGTAACTTTGTCTTCTGCACATATTTCAATGCACCCGCCCTTTTAAAGTGTTGTAGGCGCACTCGTAAACAGCGTCAATCAGTTTCTTGTCGGCCGTTTTCAGCAAGGTGACACGTTGCTGCGGGTTCATCCGATGTATCGCACGCAGCAGAGGGGCCTGATTCAGCACTTTGGGACTCATGGTTATGAAATGATCAGTAATCAGGAAGTTTCGGTGTTTTTATAACTTTTGCGTGGAAGGTACACGTACCCGGACCGAAATATTAAAGTTCGTCAGTGAAGTCACAGAAAAGGTCTCCGGTCAGTGGACTCCAATCGCCAGGGCATTCCATGAATAGAACGCTATCTGTTTCGTGATACAAAACGTGGCCCCCCTATTGTTTAAGGATGCTGTATAAGTGCAACCTAGCCATAGCAGTCGCGTAGCATGCCACCGCCACACTCATGTTTGGGTTAGGGCGCAACACGTCACGCGCATCCTTGTAATTGAGGAACATAATCTCATCATTAATATCATTGACGCTATCCACGGTGATGTACGGATCCGTCAGGTACTTTTGGATGCCCTGATAGTCGTTGGCAACGGCTACGTGTGGTAAATCAGGTATTTGCCAAAACTTTCCACATAGTGAATTTAAAACGAGTCTAGCCAGAGTGTGGAGACCAGGGTTTTTACTATAAGAAACGAAATAGCATTTCACCCCTTCCCTTTCCTCATAATTTTGAATATAAACTAACTTTTCCTCTTGTGAGCTACACCAATCTAGCCATCTGCTGGCTTCTTGTTTAATTTAAAAAAAAGTATCAATGTACCCGTGAAACAATCCGCCAGAACGTGACTGACGATCGTAAACAGATACATTGTACTCCCACACTTCGTGTACTGCTTCAACGGTGTAGCCTTTCTTAACGGCTTTCCGGATCTCGTCAATCACCCAGACGCCTGTCAACCAGTGATTTTTTTGGCGTTGTGCTGACACGCAACTTTGTTTTTCTTTTCCACGCGTTTCCTGCACAAGATGACCATTAACTTGTCGTACGTCCGTGTAGGCAATACGGGCATGAATAAATTTCTCGGAAGCGCCACTGTAACTTTGGCTATGCCTTCTACTTGATCTATAGATGGACAATTTGATTCCAAGTGAATTTTGGGGTGGTCGAAGAGGTATTTTTGTACTTGCAAACGTAAGGATACAATGAACACACATCCAAGTACTTGATCTTCTCTCCACAAGAAAGGTCTGCTTCCTGGAAGAGCTTGATACAATTTGTACGCCCACTAAAGAATGCATTCCTGATGCTGAGGGTCTCTTGGTATACACCTCGTGACGGAGTAAACATTATTTCAAGTCCTTTTCTGTGCGTTTCATCGCATTAAACATACACTCCCACATCTCTACGGCCGTGTAGCCTGCATTCTTAAACTTTTCAACATAAGTCATGGTCGCTTAATAGCTCGTCTCTATGGTCTCGTGGTGGCTGTTTTTAATAGGGGTGGTCCTATCAGGGTAGCAGCGAGGGCACCCATGCCAATAACAGCTCCAGAACAGAAAGACGGTGGTGGTATCTTCAGCTTTAACAGCATCGTCTACACGTCACCCTATCACATATTCATCACGGTCGTTACCCGCATGAAGAATAGAAACACCACGTCGATGGGCCTCCCAGCAGAGCCATTGTACAGCGAAGTGCGACTGTTGGTCTGCGCACTGGCATTCACCGTTAGGGATAATACCGATAGTATTATCCTTAAAATGACTTCGGTGGTAAACCAACATGACCGCTCCGGCTATCGTACACGCCTCTCTGAAAGGATCCACCTTTGCTTTCTCCATGAGCATGTCTCTAAGCTTTAGACAGACCTTACGCAGGATCTCTATGTCTTTCATGCAATACAGTTCAAACTCGCGTTTAAAATCAAAGACATAATTTTCTTTGACCAGCGCGCCATACCACTTCTCAAAGTGCTCCTTTCCCTCAACCAACATCTCACCGATGCCGTAGTCCTCCTTTGGCGGCAAGGGACGCCTATACCCCACGTTTTCTTTTTTGTTGAAAAAATGGGGGAAATGTCCCTTGGCCAAAGACTCGTCCGAGCCGTATGTTTTTGGCATATTGGACAATGACATGGGGAGAAAGTTCAACGAGTCAATAAAGTGGAGCGGGCCGTAAAGTATGGACATGATTTTCCCACCGTTCATTATGAGCACTTAAATCCATTTTTTACCTCCATTATATATTTTTTAATGAAATTTCCATCATAGCCTTTCGCATTATGGTCTAGGAGGATGATGTGTTTAAATATTGATAAATTAATTTTCTCTATAAATTCGAAAAAATGGACCATTGTGGCATCACCCTTGAATATGCGAGTCATATTTCCCCCACATTATGTGCAATGATGGTCATTTGCATCTATATGAACGCAGACTTTGCAACACGTCTGCACGACACATAGGTTAGGTTCGTGCAAGTACGTGCCGGCCGTACCTTTAAGAAGAGTTTCTTGCCTGTATTCAAAATCATAAAATACAATCATGAAATTGCTCTTTTCCAGTAACAGTTTGGATGGGTACTGCTTCATATAGCAGAAATGACCAAAAGGACGATGGGTCTTGCATACTCTACAAAAAGTCTCATAACACCTGTGTGAATAGTCTTCTCTTTCCAAACTGAAAAATTGCCCGCATACCTCACAAAACTTGTTGACATCACAGACCGACATGTGATCTCTGCAAAACCGGGACGTTTATGGTTATCAAAACACGTCTGGTTTGGGAACCATCGTCCGCAGTCTTTTCAGGCCCCAGATCGGCCTCCACTACAAACCGCTTTAGCATAGCACTTTTTGCACGCGGATTCAGACTTTTGCTCGTTCTTTATGTTGAACGCATACGATACTCGCGGCAAAAGTACCCGCACTTAAACGAGGCTGTCAAGAATGTTATTACGTCAAAATGGTTTTGCTTATCGTCGTGAAAATACAAATCAAGGTGGTCCTTAAAGTAATATCCAGAGGTAATTGGCCCCTCATATAGAACCTGCCTCCCCGACGTTCCCTAGACACTGTGATTTTGTATTCGGAGAGGTATGTTTGAAATTGTTTCAGTCCAATGAGCCCTCCACCTTTCAAAAGATTCACACGGGCATCACTTCATAAATCTTCTGCTTTGTATTTTTGAATAGAACGACCCATTTTGACTTGATTTACTGTGTTCATATCCATGCATCCTGGCTCTCTTTTATTGTCACATATACCTTTGGCGACAACCAATGGACGGGCAAGGCAAATTGTATCGTTGCTCTTTTGAATCGCAATGATTCCTTTGTTATTACGGCTATATGTGCTAGTGGGAGCGAGTTAATCACAATAACGTGCACTCCCACAAGGATCCTTAAAATTGCTGTGTTTAACGTACAGTGGTCCCGTACTCAAGAACAAATTATTACTTTGCATCACTCGACTTACGTTATCGAGCATTGCTCGAGCGTCTAACTGATCTGATCACCTAAATGATACATATACAGGGTTCAACGTTGAGTCCATACAGTTCAAAAGTAAGCCGACATTATCATCGGCACTGACACCATGGTTATGCAGCCTATTGAGCTAATTAGTAATTTGATCTTCAAGTCAGCTTAATGCGTTACTATTGCTCGCTGGAACTCGACGAATCGAAGAGGGATGCCATTCGACAGGGCCCCACCTACCTGGTTTACCGGGCCACTACTTATTGATGCTCGTGCCGAAGATGGTCCAGCTATCACCGCCACGTGTTGCGGGAGGACCGTGGACCCCGTCTGCCTGACCACAGCTGGGGTTCGAACACCGTCTCCCTGGCTCGGAGGCGATGCGCCTGCGGTGTAGTGGAGGGATCTCATTGCAGGTGGTGTAGGGAGGATGGTGTCACCATTTTCACCCTCCATTTCAACTATAACACACAGGCACATGTCAAAGTAAACACTGTTCCAAACATACATGTTAAAATGATACTACAACATATATAGTAATTTTGATATTTATAACACGGCAATAACTTATTTATTATTTGTAAACTCTCCTATAATTATTTATTATTAGTAAACTATTCTAGAATTATTTGTACTGTATATCACATAAATTTTCGTATGAATACGGGATTCTGACTGTTTAAAATATCAGCTGTATATCACATGACTCGGCGTATGTTTAAACCCAAATTTTCAACTATGCCTGGGAATCAAACCCGGGATCCTTCACACATACACTTGAACCCTCCATGACTTGGTGTGTGAATATGTTAAATAGTGAGGATTCTGGCAGAACTTTCATTTGTACTGCAGATCACCTGACTTTACGTAAGAATATGAGATTCTAACTGTTTAAAATATTTGCTGTATATCACATAACTTGTCGTATAATAAATATTCAGCAAGTTGTTATAGAAAACCTCATATTAACTTATTTATTATTTGTAAACTATCCTAGAATTATTTTGAATTTATTGAGTTATTTATACTGAATATTACAGTAGATTATTTATTATTTGTAAACTCTCCTAGAAACCTTACATTAACTAAACTGGCTTTCGATGCCATCTAGCGGGCTGATAAGTAAGCACGACAAACCTGGTACGGCAAATAGATAATATTCTACTTGAAAATCGAACACAGTACCAATATTTGTTAAAACAGCAAATATTATTTCTCAGCGCTGTCTGAAAGCAACATTTTTAACCGTGTCAGGAATTGAATCCCGGTACCAGTACACATATATCGAACGAGATAATGTTACGGGTGAATATTGATCATCACATTGCTTACAACAATCATAATTTTCTTTCTGTTGGCGGAGGTTTAGTTGGTATTCGGCCTAGACAACGGTGGGCGTGGATAACACTTGCGAAATAAGCTGTCTATTTACAAACTACTGACTATAGTATTATTTCAGCTAGACGGTACTCACACATTAGGCGATCTATCAGGTCCAATTCAGCCAAAACATCGTTATACCCCTTTTCACTCCTTTGGTCCTGAGGGAGGACGGCTGTGGCGCCAGATTGGGCACTGATCTCATCTCCGGTCTTCGTTGGCGGCGCTCGCACACCATCAGACGAACCCTCGGTCTCCGGGGGCGGTGCCACTTCCCCCATCAACAGCTCATCCCAAAAATCTGAAATTAAATAAATACATATTAATTACTATCGTGGGGGAAAAAACACTGCCAAGTTTCTAAAATATATCGCAGGCCTCTAATTACCCATGGACCAGTCGTTTTCCACCAAGAAAATCCCGTCCTTGGAAAAAAGTTCCAAAGAGTCTGGGCTATCGGGCGCCTCCGGTTTAACCATGGCTGCAGGCGCCGAGGGTGTGTCTTCTTGAAGGTATATAAAAGGAGCAAATATCTCTGTACACCCAAAAACGTAATAAGTAAAATAGCTACCTATTAAAACATACCTGAATTTAGCCAATTTTCCCGCGCGTCAAAACTCATCTTGATGATTATATTTTGCAATCACCAATTATATTTATATTGACCAACTGTAATGATTTCGAGGTATATTTATAGTCTCTTGCTTTGTTATTCTATCATCTTTTTGAATGCGGTATCCACGAATAATAAGAATGTTTTCAAACACTCTACGGCTAACTAATGGAGATTGTACGATTATATATTCTATAGTCCTCACCAAGGCTTTTTAAAATATGTAGTTGAATACAAAACGAAAGAAGAAATAGTCCTCGCCAGGGATGTTGCTTTATTTTAATATAGCAATCATCAATAATCAACATGTCTGGGAACGGGATGGGGGAGGGATGGGATTTAGTAACTCTCTCAGCGTTTGGGAGGGGCGGGATGGGGTAGCAACATGCCCGGAGGCAGGAGGGGAAGGGGGAGGGAGGACAGCCAGGACAGAGATTGCAACAACATTAAGTAATCTTCACATTTCACACACTCTCACCGCCATGGTCATATTCAAGGTTAAACTGGGCTGATCAATCCCGATGACTGCTACTAACCTATTAATTTATGTGAATTTTATATATTATTTCGTCAAAGTATATTTGTGAATATTAAATGATATTTAAAATAATTTCAAGGTCCTCATAATTGTATTACTTATGAATTTTTGTAAAAGTTTTATATTTATATATATATATATATATTATTACATCAAAATATATTTGGGAACATTGAATTTATTAGTTGTTTAAGTGGCTAATTTGTTTTGTGTAAATAAATATTCCAAGCATACTTTTAGTGGCGTGAGCTATATTTGTAAATAAATATTCCAAGTATGCTTTTCATGGTATGCGATATATTTGTAAAACTTTTTATTAATTTGAATATTTAAAAAAGATGCTTAAGTGATCTGGTTCTAAATTGGAATCGGAGGAGTTCTTTTACATCATCAATAACACAGTTTCTTTATTAAACTTAAATAAATTAATTTAATCATAGTTTACTTACTTACTTATATAAAGTTTGCATTTTTTATGTTAAACAGGAAAATTGAATTCAAAATGAAAATCAGAGATTAGTTTTTTATTATCTATAAGAATAACCTACTTATTTTTACAAATACAAAATAATTTATTTTTGAAAATTTAAATTTTGTTTAATATATTAGAACAATTTGGTTTAAAGTTTATATTTACATATTGGTTATTGTGATCAACAAAATTATGTGGTTTTTTTTATGAATAAAACAAAGTACTTATTATTGGTCACATATTTCAATCACAAATATTATTATAGAATAATAATTGATTTTTCACCTTTTGGACATAACATTTAATTTCTATTCTATTTCCAGAATATATTTTTCACTATATTTTATTTAAATTAACTAGACCACTGACAAACTTTGTCTCTGTAAATTAATATTCACTTAATATTTTTATTAAATGTTACAAATAGTTTGTTTGTCTCATTAAAAATACTATAATTAGTCTTATAAATTACTTTATTATTGTTATTTAACCGGAGATCCTCAAGCAGGTGCATTAAAAATTGAAATATATAAGAAATAATTACACGAATAATATTTAAAACAATTTTTACTTGTCTTTATTAGTATAATTTTCTCGCACAGTGTTTGTATCATTTTAATATATTTAAATATATTTATTAACTATGTATCTTAGCATGTGTCCTGGTTTGTTCCCATTAAGGTGTAAGATATACTAGTAAATACATATTCTAAGACTATAACTTTTTATATACATAAATATTCGCAGTGTTGTGTGAATAAATATGATAAAACTGCTATGTTTGTGTTTTAACGTCTACACCCAAACACCCCCTCTCCTATCCTATAAATACAAATTTATTTTGGCTTAAAAGCTCAGTCTCAAACATTATGGATAAAGTGAAACGTTCATAATAAAACAATTAAACCCTTTTACTTTCTCTTTGGGTAGAAATCTAAAGTCACAATAATTTATAAATGAATATGGCAATGATTCCATCTCATTCCTGTCTTTGATTCTCCAACCAACTTATTCTAGGGATTTAAAAAAAATAACAACATTTTATTGCTAGTTTTTTATTGACAATCAGCAATTGATTAATTTTAAACATTCATAACATGCAGCCACAACAACAACATAGAGTTTTTTTACAAGCAGCAATATTATTTAGTTCTTGTGACCAATACATGTAATTAGGACAATAGTGCAACATGAATTATATAATTGTGATAGCAAGAAAAACATATAGTCACTCTTTTACCTAATAAACAACATCAGTAGAGAATATAATCTCCTCTACCATCTAGAAAATGAGTAGGAGTCACCTCCAAAATAGATCAGGACACGCTGAGAGGCGCTAGAACGCATATTGACAATGTCTCCACAGTTTTTACCGGGATATCTTAATCTTCCAATAAACTCAAGCACAATAACGTTCGGTTCATTGATGGTCTCTTCCGATAGCACAACGTTATAACTTTTGTGTTTCTCAAGTTCGTTTAAGCACTTGACACGCTTGTATTCCTCTTTTTTGATCAGGTCTAACGCCCTGCACAATACCTCCTTGTCCCAAAAGGCATCCTGGTGAGCAGCATTTGGAGATGTTTGATGACATTGATGTTTGTGTCGAATAAGATTGGAGAGCTTTGCGTATAACCCCCACAAATGCCGCATTTAAATCCCATAATGGCAATTGAAGATGCAGTGAAAGAAATATCCCTGGGAGAAAAAAAATCTCTCACTCAAGTAGCAACGCCCTCTACTCACAAACTGCGCTCCCCCTCTAACGTTTTTCAAAATGTCACCACTAGCTCCGATGACGTCAGCAGAGTGCTACGACAACATGAGCGCGCCTAGTTTATTAATCCACTCTTAAACATCACACTTTGTCCTCCAAGATATATCATACAGCATGCTTTAGATTTAAATCGCTTACAATCCAAAAATAAAAGGCAGACTTTGGAAGGAAGACGTTACCAAAACTGCCCAGACCAATTATGTAGTCATCGGGCGTTTCACCTTTAACATTTGAATAAATTTTGTACATTGTTAAATCCTCGAGATTAACGGGTTCTTTGGATTTTACCTTCTCTTCCGTTGGTGGTGGCCACTCGTGTGACTCTGCTGACTCTGATGTCCGGTAGGTGGGCGGCTCTGGTGGTGGGCACACGGGTGACTCTGACTGTGAGTACTCTGATGTCTGGGCAGACGATTCTGGTGATTGGAACGCTGGTGATTCTGATGTCTGGTAGGTAGATGACCTGGTGGTTGTTACTCGGGTGACTCTGGTGGTGGGTACGCCGGTGACTCTGGGGGTAGGGGTGGTAGCTGCGGCGTCGTGAAGGACGGTGGCGGATGTGTAGAGGTCGGAAGTGTGGTGGAGGCCTGGGTAACACAGCCACAACGTCCCCTTGGCGGAAATTGTACACAGAACATGTCATATCACACATGTAGACTCATCGATTCTCTCATAGGGTAGTACTTCAGTCGCTCTTATCGTGTGACAAGTAGAGTCGCAAAACTCAATGTAGCCTTGCTTTTCTTTGTCTTGGTTCACTACTTTGTAAATTACATATCTATCGCTCACAGCCACACTGTGAATATTTTCTACAGTCATATAGGCACGCTTCGAAATCGTATGACCCATAAACATTAAATTAATATAGCCGGTTCTAAGCATGGTGAGCGTACCTGAGAGCTAAACGTGCTGTATGGTTTGTAGGGTCTACCGTGCGATACGGTGCACATCTTTTAACTTCCCAGCTGCCCGATGTTGTTGTTGTTAACTGATTTACTCTTCTGCACCGTATCTTAAGTGTGTTCAAAGTTTACAACGGTAGGTAAACCGGGTTTTACTCCGGCGCAGGTAAATACCAGTTTTTCGTTATTAAGCTCGCGCCCGTCTTCATAAGTTAGAGTACCAAAACGACAGGGTAAAATTACACAAAACTCGCCATCTAGATGGGCTATTAGGCGTCTCCCGAACTTTGTATTGACCACTTTTAATTTATCTACCAAGTACTTTTGATCGACGGTTAGATCACATAATTTTACTGTCTGCATGGCGTCAACAATATTTGCCAGCTGCTGTAACTTGTCCATCTTGAACCGCTCTACAAACGCTTATTAATAGACGACCAAGCGGGTGCCCCATATATATCATCCCCCCTTCCCTCGAGTGACGTCACATGGTACTAGATGAACCGGGTCAATGACCTCTTGTACTAGCTCACGGTTTCAAGGTCACGATATATTTCTGTCTGGTTGAGATGCCAATTTGGCGCCAATCATCAGGACAGTCATTAGCGATACTAAAAACTCCTTCGGATCTCGAGTTATGGCATGATGTACCCTGCAAAAGATAGCGTGGTTCAAATCTAGGATCATACATGTGAAAGAGAACCTCGCATAGCAGCAGCATATGAAACACCTCTGGCGTGTGAATTACCCCCTCTTTTTCAGAAGTCAAGGTCACTGACTTACAAGGCCATTTTGAATGGAAATATACCAAAACATCAATGCTTCAAAAGGCGTGTGTGCCAGAAATACAAAGTTGCAACAACAATTTCCCTATTCTGTTTCCAAAATGCACGCTAAGTACTTCGAATAAATTTAAATGGAAAATATATACTTGTAAATAATATTCATATGTGACTATATATTTATAAAAGGCAAAGCCCATCCAATATAAATGTTATTGCTTTGGATGCACATAAGTTAATGCATTACTAAATATTAAATTAATGTGATAAAAACTCGTTTCAAAGGTCGAATAGTATAAGGTGTTACCCTCGAGTTAGGCCAGTATGATCATGATGGGGGAGATCGAGGTTCGAATCTCAGTTGGGTGAACTATGGTAGTTTTTCACTCTACCTCTATGCAAATGTGGGTTCAAACTTCCCAATACCTGATACATTAATTTAATTGTTACTTAAGTGCATAACCCGAAAAGTTAGTAAGACGCGGTGCTAAAATGTGTCAAGTTCATGTGATCTATAAATAATATGTGCGCCAGGTCACATTTGAGTTTCCATTTTAGAAACAGGCTATGAGAAGTGCGGGGTTTGATTTAGCAGAAAGATATTTTTGGGGGTAAATTTTCATAAATCGTTTTTCACTTCCAACTCTGGAAAATTGAGATATATTCCCTTAGCAAAATCTAATTTATTCAGCCTTAATTCTTTCTTGTGTTAAATATTAGACATGTAAAACGATGGTTAGCTGTGTGTGTATTGTAAACAGACACTATAAGTTTTAATAAATATTCAGGGTAAGTTGGCATAGCATTCATTTTAAAAATAAATATTATAGGTTCCTTCATCAGCGTCGAGCGTATTTAGGGAGTTTTTTTTAATAAACTTTCAATTCTCCCTCCTTGCAAATTGTGGGTGTTAATCCTCTAATTTTGGCTTGCTGTTTAAGCGGCTACATTGTTTTGTATGAATGTTATTTATTATGTCAACAAACTATAGTTTTGAACATAAAATGTTATATAAAATTGTATTTAATATTATTTATGAATTTTTGTAAAAGTTAAATACTCATATATTATTTCATCAAAATATAATCGTGAACATTACATTTCTTTGTTGTTTAAGAGGCTTATTTGTTTTGTGTAAACGCTATTTATTATGTCAACAAAATATAGTTTCAAGCATTAAATGATATTTAAAATTGTATTCAATATTACTTTTGAATTTCTGTAAAAGTTATATATTATTTCATCAAAATATAGTTGCGGACATTATATTCAAGTTACTCAATTCAATATTACTTATGAATTAATGTAAGAGTGATATATTATTTCGACAAAATATAGATAAGAACATTACATGATTATTTTGTTACACGTTTCAAATGCCCTTTAAACATAAAATGTGAACACATTATTTTAACTATATTTCAAACTTTCAAAAATCAGTCATAATTTAACTACCAGTAAATGATTGTTTTTTATGACCATCATAAAATCTTATTTTTGAGGTAAGACACTAGTCAAATACACATTTAAGCTTGTAATAAAATCGCAAAATCATTTTTTTTTAATTACAAATTTTCAAAAATCAATGGGTTTTTTTAACTACCCTTTGATAAATTTTTTCTTTAAAAACATGTAAGTACCGTATATACTGTTATTTATCACGTAAAGCCCTTCCTAGATACCTATTTTCAAAAATATATTAAAAGCACTCTTGAAAAAACTCTTATTTTCAATAATCTGTTATCATCAATAAAGTTCAATTAATTTTAGAGCTAGATATAAATAAAACATGGTTTCGCTTCAAGGTAGGTTCCATTCAAGTTTAAACGAAATCTGTAAAACCGTTTTGGCGGTAACTACAAGTACAAATAAACTTACAGACAGAAAGATTTGTAAGACACACTCTTTTGAGGTCAGGGACATTAAACATAAATACCCATCAAAATCTCGAGGTTGAAAATGTTCACGGTTACAATAAGCTGTGGCGAAGCAAGCGGTGAGGTAAAAGAACGACTTCAAGGTCATATTACAGCTCGACTCACATGTCGGCCGGGGTCTATCGAGAGCGATTAATACTGCTGCAGCGATATTTGCCACGGAGTGAGATTCATTTACACTGATGTTTCAGGTTTTCGTGGCTTTTTGGGTTATTTTCTATCGTGGACACGGAGTCGGCCTACATTAACTTTAAACGTGTCATTCTAGAGGTGTTATATAGAGCTTATAAGTATTTCATGAATATAAACTCAAAAGTGTTTTTTTTATATATGTAATATTAATTGTTATTAAGAATCAAATAGCCGAAGCTATTATGTATGCATTTAGTGAGGGATCACTCCACACAGATATCATATTCTGGAATTTGAAAAATGACACCTGGACACGGGAATCGAACCCGGGACCTTTGGCTTGCTTTGATTTGGGTTGCATCCCAAACAATTATAATAATAATTGTTTATGTGACGTATAAGCCAACTACCGAGCCACAGATGGCTGCGTTATCTGATAGCTCGTGACATAATAAATCACACATTTGTAGCCGACGATTTCTCTAAGTCCATCACAGACTCTGCCTTAAAATATGAGTGAAGAATGACCCTGAGCACGGGACTTCTCCTGGTGGTTAGTGGTTAGAGCAGTGGCATACTAAGCCGAAGGTCCCGGGTTCGATTCCCATGTCCAGGCGTCATTTTTCAAATTCCAGAATTTAATTGTTATTGTATAGAGAATCTAAATGGGCTGATACCCTGCTCCCCCCTCAATGCAAGACTTGGAGTGGACTCGACCATTACAACACATAAACTTTGACCTCACAGCCTTATAGATATTTAGTAAACACACAAAATCTTCAAAACAAAGAATTCAAATAAACTCAAAATTAATACAAAAAATTGAGGATTAGATAATGGAAAGAAAAACACATTTCACACGTTACAAAAACTGATCCTACGTATGTTAGCTCGCCAGAAATTAGTGAGGAAGTGGTATTGGCAACAATATATAGACTATGCTCTAAATCTATTGAATTAAAATTAATATAACTTTTTTTGTTCAATTTCTATTAAACTTGTATTATTCAAAGAGCTAAATAACAAATTAAAAATTATTATTATTATTATTATTATTATTATTATTATTATTATTATTATTATTATTATTATTAGCACCGCGTCTTACTACCCGTTCGGGTTATACGCAGGACCTACAGTTTAACGTGGAATCCGAACCATGGTGGAGGCCTGGCATTCCCCACAATCATTGAAAGTGAAAATAAATATAATAATTACAAGAGAGCAGCCATCTTAATTTGATTGAAATATGGTAACTTTCGATAAAAACACTTTGTGATATATCAATTAATAATAGATATTTCGATATATTACGGAAAATTTCCATCGCTAGTCTACGTATTGTAATCGATTGTTTGCTTGGAATCGATTAATGTATTCTGACAGTCTCACTTAACTTTGACTAAAAGTGTGTCAAAGTTGTTAAGTTTTAACCTCATGATACTGTCATAATGTCAGGTCGTATTATATTCGAGACCATTTATTTTTCACGTAGCACCTCAAAATGTATTATATTCAGGGTTGTAATATATTCTGGTCAATACAGTGTATTTACAATCTGCCGGAATTTGAGTGAAACATCAACTAAAATAATATGAGAGATAATCGATTATTACCTATTCTGAATGTTACCGTTTTGTTCAGTTGCCAGTTTTATTGAGAGCTAAGAATCGAAGTAGCGGGAATCATAATGTTAAGATCTATTCTCGATTATTTCGATACCAGTAAGATTCGAGGGTATCGAGGTATCGAGGAATTGAGTTTTACAGCCCTAATTAAAATAAATATTTTAAAAATAATCCTTTATTCATTATGAAACTGATTAAGCATGATTAAGAAAGTATTTATATTATATGCTGTTTTTTTTAAATTATTCTATGAATATTTAACCGTAAAAAGGGCAGTCATGGTGTTGTTTAAATAATGTATGCAATAGTATGTATCATAGGCCTAAGTCTCTTGGTAGGCCTTGTGTGTAGGATAATCAAAGTGACCAAGATTTTGTCAGAGTTCTTTTACAAACTGTTGTACAAGACATTGTGTCGTGTGTAACGGGCCTTACAATGTTGCCTACCCGGTGATTTAGAAGTTATTTTGTGAAGTAGGTTGAATCTTAGCTTGACTTACCTAAACACCGCAGGCACTAACCAATGTTGTACAAGTTAGAAATAGAAGGTAGAAAATGAGTAGTTCCCCCTGCAAGGTGCTTATGTATTGATAAAACTTCCCTCTTGATCTGACGAGTTTACACACTCACTTAAATATTTGTGCCAGGACAAGATTGATTTGCGTTTTAAAATTACTTTTTTTCTTTCTGTACTATTCTAGATAGACATACGCTTCATCAGACTTTTTCAATCTACATTCTGGCAGGAAAATTCTTACAGGCCATTTTCGTGAATAAACCATACATCATAAGTTGTATACTGTTTATAAAAAATACGTTTACAAAAAACCTACTTCAAGATAAAAACAAGTGTGTTGTGACCATCTAATACTATTTTTAGAATTACTTAAGTATGTATGGATGTATGTTTTATCTTTAAAACTCACCTAATGAAACTTAAATATGGGGTGGAGCTGGATGGCTCTCTGACCTTGTCTTACCTCTGCTCTCCTGGAGTATGGAGGAGTTCATTTCTGAGCTGGGGATAACATTAAGGTGAATTCCATTATCCCCAGATGGTAGGATGATAGGTTAGAATGATGATGATGGGGAGAAGCAGGGGGGGGGGGCTACAGTTTAACGTGGGATCCGAACCACGGTGGGGGCCTGGCATCCCACACATTCACAAAGCGTGAAAGAACACACTTTACCAGAGGTGAAGGAAGGATTTGGTAATCAGATAAATCTGTGCTGGGTACAGGATTAGTCGTAACGCCACAGGTATGTAACGTTCTTAGGGCTGATACACACTGAATGATGATTATAACGGCATGTCGGGCAACAACCCTCGTAGCCCAGTAGTGGAAAGATTGGCCAGTACTAATGTACCGTTGCGCAAGGTACGTACTAATGTACTAATAGTACATCCTTTCCGTGGAGGATCATTCCATGTCCCGATGAGCTAAGGGAATTATGGTAGTGAATATGTCGTGATAAAGCCAATGAAGATCTTAACCTAACTTAAACTTAATTGACCAAAACTTGGCAACTAAGGGAATTATTCCTCTTTCAGGAAAAATCCCCCAGTACCAGCCGGGTATTGAATCCGGGCCCTCCAGGTCAGCAGCCTGATGGCTCTATCACGAGGCCGGTCACACTGGGTGATAATTGCCCAACACTAGCTCAGTGGCGTATTCTGAAAAAAATTAATAGTTATGCTGTACTCTAAAAGTTGCAACGGAGATTTGGGGGTCGAGGACCCTCAACCACCGTTGTCCAAGAACGTCAAGGGATTATTTCAAAGGGATATATTTGAAGATGTGTGCCTATAGAACTGTGGTTCTCGAACATTTATTATTGCCCTTTAACTGAATGTTATCTTAGGAAATGTTGAGCCCCCCTCTCCCCACTCCCATATTCTCTCTTCCTTTATTTATCCATAACGATGATTACCATCCACTCAAAATGTAATAAAAGTAACTCCATGGTGTCAGCCCTTACTCAGGATATACCTACCGGGTGGCTACCAAACTGTTTGGCGAATTAGTGCCAACTCTTACGGATAGAGAGTGCCATGTGGTCAGCACAACGATGACACCAGCAACCAAGCTCAGCTTTCTATACCGGAGCCACTACTACTTTATTCGAGTAGCTCCTAAGTTATCCACCCTAGGCTGAATCTAGCCCGTTCCAGACCCACTGCTTCCCAGATAAACTGGACGTGCCGAGAATCAAACTTGGGACCTCTGGGTTCGTAGCTAGAACCTATGACCACTATACCACAAAGGCGGTTCTCAAATTGTAATGCTATCTACATGGTTAGAAATTTAAGTAAATATTAATGTTGGGGCTGAGAGTGGTATGGGCACATTTCTGAATGCATAAGAGAGACAGGTCATATTCAATTAGCCCAGTGTAATTAAAATCACACAGTTAGCAATACTCAAAACAAACAATCAGAATAAGAGTAAAATGGAGTGATACATCGATCAAACGTTCATCAGATCTTGGTGAGAGGGAATCAGGTGGGTTGTCCAACTCATGTTGCAATTAAAACTATTTTTTAAAGCCTAGCTTATCTCACACAATGCTGCTTGGAAACAAACGAGTCTCCCGACTAGATAATTTTTATTCCAGATGCTATTTAGATGTGTAAACATTGACTAGCATAGGAAAGATTATCTCGGACTATTAATACTCTATCGCTACGTCATTGGTTTATTGCTCAGATATTTACACATATCTTTTGCTGTAAGCAGGGGTGCACCCAAAGGGGAAAGGGGAAAATAGGGTATTTGACCCCCCTTCCACAACACCACACATAATTTTAATAGAAATTTAAATAATATTAAATATAACTAAAATATTCAGCATTGAAGATGTGTCGAATGTATACGTTACATTTTAAGACCAGGCTTCAGACTTAAGCCTAATATTCAAAATGTTTACCGTTACACACAAAATTAACAATTGAAAAACACATACAAATAATAGCATCGATACCATTTGTTTTATTTAAATTACTTAATTACTATAAAAATACTCAAAATAATTTATAAAAGCTTTTAATATTTATAAATATTCTCGGCCTTCAGGGCATTAGGAGGCTGTGCAACCCCAAACCCGCTCTCTCCATCAAAATTTAATTCTTGCTACAGCCTTGATTGAATGCCCCCCAAAGTAAATGGCTGGGTGCGACACTGATTAAGTAAATTATATGAAAATATATTTTATTTCATCTTTTCCTTCTAGATCATCTTGAAATGGTGAACTCACACTCCTGAATTTTGGGATTCTTTGATGTATAATTATATAAAATCACAATTACTAATAAATCGTTAATGTAAAACAAAAACTAAAAGAACACTATTAAAACTGCACGATCCTTTCTACTAAAGAAAACAAAGAAATACCGTCAAGTACAGTTAGAGTAGCCTCATCACCCCTCCCCCCCATCCCCCACCCTTTTTGCCACACTATCCATGCTGAAATGCCTAAATTTGAAAGAATGGTTAAATGTGTTTGCCAAATACATGATAATACATGTGACTAGAATAACTATTGTGCTAAGTAGAACTTTTTGGAAGAAGAATCACTTACAACACAGTATTCTTGGAATATAAACTAATATTTGTTTTAAAATTAATCATTCATTGCATGTATAATCATTAACAATTTAAACGTTATTGTTTACACAGACAGCATTGAATTAAACAGAAAAAATATTCCATATCATTTTGGGTATGTGACTCAGGACTATCATACCTGGAGAATACGCCAGTGCAATCAATAGTTTCCATCGACTCGGCAACATAGTCCAATCATACACCAGCTTGTATCCAGTCACCAGTCCACTCATACACCAGCTTGTATCCAGACACCAGTCCCCACATACACCAGCTTGTATCCAGACACCAGTCCCCTCATACACCAGCTTGTATCCAGACACCAGTCCCCACATACACCAGCTTGTATCCAGACACCAGTCCCCACATACACCAGCTTGTATCCAGACACCAGTCCCCACATACACCAGCTTGTATCCAGACACCAGTCCCCACATACACCAGCTTGTATCCAGACACCAGTCCCCACATACACCAGCTTGTATCCAGACACCAGTCCCCACATACACCAGCTTGTATCCAGACACCAGTCCCCACATACACCAGCTTGTATCCAGACACCAGTCCCCACATACACCAGCTTGTATCCAGACACCAGTCCCCACATACACCAGCTTGTATCCAGACACCAGTCCCCACATACACCAGCTTGTATCCAGACACCAGTCCCCACATACACCAGCTTGTATCCAGACACCAGTCCCCACATACACCAGCTTGTATCCAGACACCAGTCCCCACATACACCAGCTTGTATCCAGACACCAGTCCCCACATACACCAGCTTGTATCCAGACACCAGTCCCCACATACACCAGCTTGTATCCAGACACCAGTCCCCACATACACCAGCTTGTATCCAGACACCAGTCCCCACATACACCAGCTTGTATCCAGACACCAGTCCCCACATACACCAGCTTGTATCCAGACACCAGTCCCCACATACACCAGCTTGTATCCAGACACCAGTCCCCACATACACCAGCTTGTATCCAGACACCAGTCCCCACATACACCAGCTTGTATCCAGACACCAGTCCCCACATACACCAGCTTGTATCCAGACACCAGTCCCCACATACACCAGCTTGTATCCAGACACCAGTCCCCACATACACCAGCTTGTATCCAGACACCAGTCCCCACATACACCAGCTTGTATCCAGACACCAGTCCCCACATACACCAGCTTGTATCCAGACACCAGTCCCCACATACACCAGCTTGTATCCAGACACCAGTCCCCACATACACCAGCTTGTATCCAGACACCAGTCCCCACATACACCAGCTTGTATCCAGACACCAGTCCCCACATACACCAGCTTGTATCCAGACACCAGTCCCCACATACACCAGCTTGTATCCAGACACCAGTCCCCACATACACCAGCTTGTATCCAGACATCAGTCCCCACATACACCAGCTTGTATCCAGACATCAGTCCCCACATACACCAGCTTGTATCCACTTTTATAGTCTGAAGAGGGGGAGATCGGGCTTCGAGTCCCGATATGGACAACTGAGAGTGTTTTTCCCCCTAAATGGTTCTCCGCTCTCCTGGTGGATGCTTAAACTGTTTCCTCAGCATCCCTACCGCATTAAAGGATCATTAGATGCGTGTAACCGGTAGTGACCCGCGGCGATAGGGAAAATGCTCTTAGCTGCGCGGAGAGTGGAACCAATAGTCGGCTGGGGAGGGTCGGCGGGGAGGAGAGGGGAACGTAACGAAAGGAGACCCACGATGTACGGACACCAGTTCGATGTCTAGATGCGTGTGCACTTTGTGTCAAAATATACTCGGAGTAGGAGTGAGTGAGTGAGTGTGACATTGGAGGCCTACAATACAATGTGAGTACAGTATTGGTTCTCAGTAGCAGCCTTGTTACAATCCACGATACAAGGATATTAAGACTAAACTGCTCTTATGTAAAACATCTGTGGCTAGCTCGGTTGAGGAACAAATATGTTCATTTAGTCACACTCCATGCTTAAAAAAAAGTTTGTTTTTAAATTGACAACAAAATATTATAATGATGCATGAGACACATAAACTGAAGGTTTGTTTGGAAAGTATTCAATATTTATTGGCTATAAAACATTTCTGGCCACCATCATTTCAGCCTCTCATATATTTAATCCTCTTTTCCCCTCCGCATCTTACTACCCATCCGAGCTCAATGAGGAAGATAGAACTTGGAGGGAATGAGCCATCATCTGCAAGGAGGGAAAAGGAGAAACAATTTGTTCAAAGGTGCCCTCAGTACACCCAGTCGGGATTTAAACCCAGAGAATCAGACTATGTTAGGTTGTGTTTTAGTCCACGTGCCCACCAATGCAGGTTATGGCATTGTTATACTACTTGATGATGTCGTTGGTTATTTTGTATATGTGAACTGTTAGCATGTGAGGTGTTCTGTAATTTATTATTGTTGACATCTTAACTAACTCCTCTAAGATGGCGTGAGTTGTGACTTGTATTGAGTTAAGCTGTCCGGGTCAGCTGTTGCAAGAATAGTATTACAATCCTCACTCACAATATTGCCTTGGGCGATTACTACATAAATATATAAATAATGATGGGTCTCTTCCTTTATGGAAAGTTGTAGACACGTGCATTTGTTATGGTTATACAACAATCCAGAACAAAAAAAACTCTATGAAATGAAACAAGAAGCCTGATGTCCTAACTTGGCAGATGACGCACATTTCAGTAGTTTGGAAACGAGATGATGATGATGATGATGATGATGATGAGATTATTTTTAGAAAGTGTTTTTGTATCCCATGTTATCCTTATAGTTCCTCAATTGGGGATTTTAGGGCATGTTTAATTCAGATTTGACCCAGGCATGTCAAAGTTATGGTCCGCGGGTGGCATGTGGCCCGGTCCACAACAACGTGTGACCTATATATGAGCCAATCTACAATGTGGTTATATTATTCTTGTTATAAGCGTTACTTATAGAAATACACAATTTAAAATAATTATATTTAGAAGTCGGTAGCTATTTTGTCAAGTTTAGCACCAAAGATTGACACATTCTCGCACAAATATGTGCAGTGTTTGGTGGCGCATATATGTGTGACCAGTTGCTTTCTCTTGTGTGAAGGAACGAACACCCGAGACATCACTGTCACACATTTGTCATCAATTACGAAAGTGACTTCAACACTAAATTTAAGGTTTAACACCCACACCCTTGTTTCAAATTTCAGGAGGAAAAAAAAGTAAGTTTTACAATTTTATTTAATCTTAAATTTCTTTTTAGAATGATATATTATTATATATTTTTTACTTAAATATTGTAACAATATTATATTTTTTGAAATGAAGTCCCCTCACAATATTTTCAATATTCAATGTCGCCCTTTTGATTAAAAGAGTTGGACATGCCTGCTATAGAGTTTTGAAAACCATGTCATAATCTTGATCTTAGAATGTGAATGCATTCGATACATTTTCAGAGTTCTAAGTCGACTTTATAATTTTAAAAACCCTCCTCGGTGGCGTAGTTAGCTAGCGCGCTAGTTTTGTGTTGAGATAAACTGCCGAGGACGGAGAGACCAAGCTTCGAATCTCACTCAGGTGAACTGGGGGTTGCTTTTCCTAAATGGTTTTTCCACTCTCCCTTCACGCAAATGCGGGTTCATTTGCTTTATATTCAACCTTCCCATGTCCTAACGCATTTGTGCAATTAGTACTTAAGCGTATAACCCGAATGGGTAGTAAGACGCGGTGCTAATAATAATAATAATAATAATAATAATAATAATAATAATATTTTAAAGTTTTTATATTTGATTGGTACTCTTGGGAGAGAGGATCAATTGCCCTAGTTGCCCCCTCCCCTCACTCTCCCTGGATGCGAGTAAAATGCCCTAGTTGCCCCCTCCCCTCACTCTCCCTGTATGCAAGTAAAATGCCCTAGTTGCCCCCTCCCCTCACTCTCCCTGAATGCGAGTAAAATGCCCTAGTTGCCCCCTCCCCTCACTCTCCCTGTATGCAAGTAAAATGCCCTAGTTGCCCCCTCCCCTCACTCTCCCTGAATGCGAGTAAAATGCCCTAGTTGCCCCCTCCCCTCACTCTCCCTGTATGCAAGTAAAATGCCCTAGTTGCCCCCTCCCCTCACTCTCCCTGAATGCGAGTAAAATGCCCTAGTTGCCCCCTCCCCTCACTCTCCCTGTATGCAAGTAAAATGCCCTAGTTGCCCCCTCCCCTCACTCTCCCTGAATGCGAGTAAAATGCCCTAGTTGCCCCCTCCCCTCACTCTCCCTGTATGCAAGTAAAATGCCCTAGTTGCCCCCTCCCCTCACTCTCCCTGAATGCGAGTAAAATGCCCTAGTTGCCCCCTCCCCTCACTCTCCCTGTATGCAAGTAAAATGCCCTAGTTGCCCCCTCCCCTCACTCTCCCTGGATGCGAGTAAAATGCCCTAGTTGCCCCCTCCCCTCACTCTCCCTGAATGCGAGTAAAATGCCCTAGTTTCCCCCTCCCTTCACTCTCCCTGAATGCGAGTAAAATGCCCTAGTTGCCCTCTCCCCTCACTTTCCCTGGATGCAAGTAAAATGCCCTAGTTTCCCCCTCCCTTCACTCTCCCTGAATGCGAGTAAAATGCCCTAGTTGCCCTCTCCCCTCACTTTCCCTGGATGCAAGTAAAATGCCCTAGTTTCCCCCTCCCTTCACTCTCCCTGAATGCGAGTAAAATGCCCTAGTTGCCCTCTCCCCTCACTTTCCCTGGATGCAAGTAAAATGCCCTAGTTTCCCCCTCCCTTCACTCTCCCTGAATGCGAGTAAAATGCCCTAGTTGCCCTCTCCCCTCACTTTCCCTGGATGCAAGTAAAATGCCCTAGTTTCCCCCTCCCTTCACTCTCCCTGAATGCGAGTAAAATGCCCTAGTTGCCCTCTCCCCTCACTTTCCCTGGATGCAAGTAAAATGCCCTAGTTTCCCCCTCCCTTCACTCTCCCTGAATGCGAGTAAAATGCCCTAGTTGCCCTCTCCCCTCACTTTCCCTGGATGCAAGTAAAATGCCCTAGTTTCCCCCTCCCTTCACTCTCCCTGAATGCGAGTAAAATGCCCTAGTTGCCCTCTCCCCTCACTTTCCCTGGATGCAAGTAAAATGCCCTAGTTTCCCCCTCCCTTCACTCTCCCTGAATGCGAGTAAAATGCCCTAGTTGCCCTCTCCCCTCACTTTCCCTGGATGCAAGTAAAATGCCCTAGTTTCCCCCTCCCTTCACTCTCCCTGAATGCGAGTAAAATGCCCTAGTTGCCCTCTCCCCTCACTTTCCCTGGATGCAAGTAAAATGCCCTAGTTGCCCCCTCCCTGGATACAAGTAAAATGCCCTAGTTACCCCCTCCCCTCACTCTCCCTGGATGCGAGTAAAATGCCCTAGTTGCCCCCTCCCCTCACTACCTGAATGCGAGTAAAATGCCCTAGTTTCCCCATCCCTCACTCTCCCTGAATGCGAGTAAAATGCCCTAGTTGCCCCCTCCCTTGATACAAGTAAAATGCCCTAGTTACCCCTTCCCCTCTCTCTCCCTGGATGCGAGTAAAATGCCCTAGTTGCCCCCTCCCCTCACTCCCTGGATGCGAGTAAAATGCCCTAGTTGCCCCCTCCCTGGATGCCAGTAAAATGCCCTAGTTGCCCTCTCCCCTCACTCTCCCTGGATGCGAGTAAAATGCCCTAGTTGCCCCCTCCCCTCACTCCCTGGATGCGAGTAAAATGCCCTAGTTTGCTCCACATCTACAACCTTTCACTGGGCTCACCGCTGGAATAGCCTTTATATAAGACTTGTGCAGTACACTATTAAGGAAGTACGCCAACTGTTATGTACACTCATAAGCCTTCAAAGAATATATACTAGCCTTGGGTTATGTTGCCAGTTGTGTATTTAGAAAGAGTAGAGCGAGAGAGGGGGTCCAGTGTATGACAACATTGCGTGTGACGCTCTCAAGACATCACTTTCAGTTTTGTTTTAATCATTGTAGGATATACTTTGATACGTATTCATTTGAACGTTTTGAGGCGTTTTGTAGAAACATTTTATAAAGGATTGTGTTTGTGACTAACCGCTTTTATTCAACAACGTTTAAAGGTAATGTATCTTCAATAAGTAATATTTATTTACAATCGTAGCAACGTAATGGATTTTATATCTGAATTAGGGTGTCTACATAAAGATGTGGGAGGATTCTAGAATTATTTTTTTATGTATAGAATAAAATAGATAGATATGATATATTGCTAGCGTACTATTTATTTAAGCGCCGACCCGGGTTGCAGACGTTCAGAAATCCCGCTTTATTTAGAAAATGTTTGTTTTTTAAAATATGACTATCTTCTAAATGGAGATAAAAGATATCAACATATCTCTCTAGACGTGATATTAATACATTTAAATTGTATAATTTAAAAAAATAATTGTATGAACAGGTAGAACTGGTCACAAAAAAAAGTATTAGCATAAATTAGGATTTTCTGAGTGGTTTTGATAATATTAAAATGTAATTCACGTGAGAAATACTTTATATTGAGAATGTTTCCTTTCAAGTATGTAGCGCCCTTTGCTCTCAGTAAAAGTTTAATAGCTAATATCACATGAAAACAAACAAAATTGTATCGAAAACTGATTGCCAAACTCTTCCTTCACCTCTGACAAGACATCTTGTGAATGTGAGGAGTGCCAGGCCTCCACCGTGGTTCGGATTCCACGTTAAACTGTAGGTCCTCCATTTCATCTCACAATCACCCTACCATTACACATTAGCGTAAGCGCGTATAACCCGAACGGGTAGTAAGACGCGGTGCTAATAATAATAATAATAATAATAATAATAATAATAATAATGTATCTAAAATATGTAT